>JANPWX010000140.1:0-70390 GCA_024734555.1 Trochalopteron elliotii
CTGCAAGAGCTGCAATAGTTGCCTCCCCAGCTAAGGGATGAAGGGCTGGATAGTGGAATGACACCTGTCTAAAAGTACTCTAAGGTCCAACTTGCCCAACTGTTCTCCAATGATGTTAAATATGCTTTATGTGAATAGGGATTTGTTTCAAAGAGAAGTGTAGAGACTGGGAAATAGTAACATTTGATTCCAATTCTTTACTGAGGTCTGACAAGCTTACCATGCATGATATTAAAGTTAGAGATTATATGGAATATGAAAACAAATATCACAGGAAAAGAACTTCAGTTTTCTGGTGTCTTGGCAGGAGAGTTAAAAGATTCCAATTCTAAACTTGAGGAGGTTTAACAAAAATCTTTTGTGACTGAAACTGTGTTGAATAGGATCTGCTGCTCTGGGAAACCTTCAATTGATTTTATTTTTTGATATATGTGCCAGCTTTGAACTGAACTCTTAGAGTTGTAGCCCCTGAAACATGGCAGTGTTTCTGGAATACCAGACTGTGTTCCTAAACCTTCTGTAACAAATGCAGGGTGTTTCAGACTTCTGCACTGAACCTTTAATACTAATAACTTCAAGTAAGAAATAACATTTTATCTTGGTGTCAAAATGATAAATATAAATATAATCTTCAAAAAACACCTGTCTCAGAACTCATGGATTTAAAAAAAACTCTCAAGATAATTTTGTAAAGTTGCCCTACCTGCATTTGGCAACAATTTCCAGAATTAATTACTCAATTCTCATTCCCCCTTTCAGTCTCCCATCTGACACTTGGTGCCTCTTCAGAGCTCCTATGACTTCAGTAAGGCATGAAATTGAGAAAGAATTGAAGTTCAGTCTGCTTAAAACAGAATTGCAACTATTTGTGCCAAGCCATGGTGAGAGCAAAACTCTCAATAGTCAAAAGAAATTCTCCACGAGTGAAAATAGAAAATAACTTGATCTGACAAAGCCTTTGAAAGTTTGAATGTTTATAGTTAAGTAGGTAAAGTGAACAATATTTTAGTTTCTTCCATCTATTTGACAGTATAGGGTAAAAACAACTAATGTCAACCACAGTAAAGTATCGTGAGGCAACTGAATGAAAAATATGGAGTTTTTATAAGGCAACTCAGCTACCACCTCTTTACTATAACTGGGAACACACAGGTTTTGGAGTTTTGTTAGGGATTTCTCTCTCACAACCTGTACTTCCCTAAGAGGTAGGATGAGCAAAACTGAAATGGTGAACAACAAAACTGTAGGCAGTGACAAGATGAAATAAGTCTCCAGAGCGCCCATGTATGGAGTCACATGTAACACAAAAATCTAATTCTGTGGCACGTCTTGAAATGATTTGTTCACTGGCAATGGGGAAGGCAAATGATCTCCTGTATCATGTCACTAAGTTTAGTAATGCTAATAAAAAGGTTTTGAAGCATAACTACTACTTGCATGAGCAGGGCTATTGACCTCACTGGGTCTAATTCAATGAAGTGCTTCATTGAATGAGTAAGAATTGCAAAACAGAGCCACTTGTTAGATTAAAAAATGGGGTATTTTGCAATGCTACTATTTTTTCTTTCCCAACTGAGTACCATTACAAGTTGTCATCTGGGCCTGCCTAAATCTCATGCTTCTGGAAGCACTGAAAAATTACATTACGGGAGCAATAAGCAATAATTTTTAATGTTTGTGTGAAATCACTTCATAATTTCCTGTTCAGAGACTGACATTTACATCATCATTAAACATAGGTTAAAACTGTTTTGTTCAGTTTTATTGGTAATAATAATAATTATTTGAGATTTGGCTACCTGCTTAACTATCAGTTATCTTAATGTTCCAGATGTTTGTAGTGGAGAATGGCTTGTCCGAATTGACGTGGTGATGACACAGGGGAGGAGCAGATGGCCCAGAGCTGCCCCTGCTCCATTCATCATGTCCAGTGGAAACAAAGACAATACCACACTGGTTCTCAGCAAATTACAGCAAACAAATCAGCCTGACTCGCAGAGGTCTTGGAAAAGTAAACTGAGATCTGCCTTGCACGGCTCTGGAGGTTACATGGCTGTGGATCACATCACTGCTGAAAGAGGTCAGTAGAGAAATGTCCCAGGAAAGAGATTTTGCTTGTAAAGTGGGGTTTTTTTAGCCTTTGGCTTGGCTGAGTGTTGGGGTGCGTATCTCTTTGGTCAGCCCGGTGTTTGGCTGGACCACCCAGTAGCTCTGATGTGCCTCAACAGAACCGATTTGTGAGTTCTTGGCTGTACAGCACCTCGACTTTCGCTGTCACGGCCGTGGTATAAATGAAAGAGGGACTCTTGGAGGTTCGGGGAACAGAGGTTTATTGGGGGTCACAGGGGAACCCCTTACCTCCTGCCCGATGCCTCAGGAGAGACCCCGGCCCTGGGCTGCAGGGGGGTTTTGTCCAGGACAAGTTCAAGGGGTGGGTACAAACTAGGAACCAATAAAACAAAGCAAAGCAACAAATGCCAACTGAATTACCTAACTACTAACAAATCAAAGGTAATTTGGGGAGGGGTCTCAGGGGAATCTGCCAACTGCAGGCCAAATCTCCTCGAAGGTTCTGGACCTTGGAGATAAGGACTCAGTGATGGACAGAGGGAAGAAGGATACATTGAAGAGGATGGGCAGGGATCATCATGTGAAAGGACCAATAGGAAACAGTCTCTGGGCAAAGACCAGAGAGGCACAGAAACCCTTATCAATTTATGATAAGAGAAAACTCCAAGACAAGGGGCCCATATGGGGTAACTAAAACTATACTAAACTTATTAAAACACTTAAAAACAAAATACTGCAACCCCACAGCTGAGTAGTTCTATTGGCATCACTGGGTCTAGCTATCTAAGGTTTTTATTTAAGAATTGCAGATTCAACTTCATGAGAAATTTCCAGATAAGAGTGTAGTAACAGCATCAGCCTTGGAATTGCAAGAAGATAGAGCAGAAGGCAGGCTGGGCTCTCTTGTCCTTGCTGCTGGACTTCTGCAGCAGCCTTTTAGTTGCTATATGGTTATTCTTTTTGTCTCAGTGGGATTTTTTTGAATTAATATTGGTTTTGTCTGATTATGACATTCTAGTCCGATTTATTTTATTTTTGTGTCAAGGTAAGGACACAACTGTATCAATTGTGCAATTTATGAAGTCTTAATCATTGTGAGGAGAAGAAAGTCGCAGGCGCTACAAATGTCCCCAGGTTAGGTACAGGCTCCTAACTGGATTTGTGTATCATATATCAATCAGATATTTGTATCAGACAGAAAATCCCAGCAACTTCTTGATGCTATAAGTACTCAAAGCTTATTGACATCCAGATGCAGTCAGAAAACTGGTTCTGGTAATATTGCCTAAGAAAACCAGGCTTACAGCACCCTTAAATGCTTAAGGCTTTCAAGCATTGTCTTGTCATCTTACTGTGCCCCGTGAAGAACAAGGAGGTGCAGAGGTGTCAAGTGGCACCTGTGCCAGCCCCAGGGCTCTGCAGGGGCTGTGTGGACCTGCAGACACAGAGCAGCCCTGCCTGTTGTACCATGCCCTGCCCTGTTGCAACACTGGTTGCATGTGTCCACCTGTGCCACGGCTCTGAGCTGCTCTAGATTATTCCCTGATCAATATCAAACCCTTTTGTGCATCCTTCAAGTTGTGCAAGGGCAGTTGAGGGGATCTTTTCAGTGTTGGTGTGCAGTTTTAGTCCCAGCTGCAGTGGCATATCCCTACTCAAACCCACGTATGTGTTGCTGGGTAGGGTGTAAAGAAGCAAACACAGACATGGGGTTCTTCCATATAAGGATTTAGGAAATTTAGTCTACAGCTGGTGCTGGTGAAATGTGGATGACTCAAAAGTCACCTGGGGGTGACTGACCAGCTGATGGCTGGTGCTTGCTCTTGCTTTGTTGTTTTGGTGTCTCTCTGTCTTTCTTGAAGTCATCTACATATCCAAGGCAGGCATTGCCTCCAACATCCATGTGTCCACACACATCAAATATAAATATAAGTCATCAATGGTGCACAGAATTTATGGGATGGATTTCTGTTGTAAGGGAAATGATTGTGAGAACAAAAAAAGTGTTTTTACTGTGTACTCCATTACCAGCATGCTCTGTTGCCAATTTAAACACTATTAGTATCTTGGATTTTAACAGAGGAATAGGCTTGGGTTCCCAGTTTTTTCAGGTCTTATTTGACATCGGTGTTTGTCCACTCAAAACAAGCATAAAGCTACCTGGTGTCTTTGTTTAGACCCTTATTGTTTCATGTAGTATGTAAATTCAAATCTGTCATGAACTGAAATTGTCAAGGACTTGCAATTAGATTGCAAGACCATTTCACAACCCTGCTGTAAGTAACTGTACCCTGGGATGAGCAGGAATCCTACGAAATCCTTCTGGCTTATGACATGACAGTTTTCTGGGATGAGCTCTCGTGCTTTCTTGCAACATTTTTTTGTTTTGTTTTATTGGTTGGTAATCCAGTACTGCTATTATAAATGGGGACACTGTGAGTCCAGTATTGTTATTTTAAATGGGGACAATGGGAGCCCTACAATGACACCACATGTCTGACTGGGCCAAAGGTCTACTGGAAGGTTAGAATGTTTTGTCCCCATTTCTTGAGTGCATCAGCAGAGTTCAGCCTTTTAACCTGTCCTATGTAACAATGGAATTTTTTTACCAGAAAAGTGATTTTCTTCAAACACTGAGAGACTACTTAGACAGAGCCTTACCTCTCTCTGTTCTCTCTGCTCTGTTGTTAAGCCCTGGCTGATTACCTGTGTATATTTTACTTCACTTTTGCACCATACTCCTCAGCAATTTGTCTCAGACCATTTAAAAAGGACTTAAACACTTTTATTCTGATTTCAATGTGAGTTAGCAAAGACCCAATGGTGTTAACAGAATAATGACAAAGCAAGGAATAAAATCTAGAACCTGGGGATTCATAACCTAGAACATGGGGATTCATAACTTAGAACATGGGGATTCATTGATGGTTTTCCTACAGATTTATAGTAATTGTAGTCATGCCTTGCAAACTTTACTAGCACTTTTGTAGAACATGGTGTGTGGTCTGCTGGTAATCTTAGAAATTCACCATGAATTGTGACTAGTACCCACTAAAGAGAAGTGCACCTACAATCTAAGTAGGATTGGTGTCCCCTGCAGTTAAATACACACAGCTTTTGTACAGTCAGCACAGCAGATGTTTTCCTCCCACTTCCCAGAATGATAAAAATAGGGTATTGACAGTGGTGGCTTTGGTGTTGCAAAGCAGACAATTCCTCCAGTCCTTCCTCCAGTGCCGAGGCAGCAGAGATCCTCATACCTTTGAGTAATAGATTTAGATACAGGTAATAGGTAACATGACTGATATGTATATAGAAGCCTGAGTAATAGATGAGATGGCTTTGAGTAAGATAGAGTTCTGAAGGGCACAATTGTTTTTGGGTTGGTTTTTTTTCTGGTTTGATTTGGTTTTTTGTGGGTGGTGGTGTTTTTGCCCTTTTCTTTTTGCGCCTTTTTTTTTCTTCTTTTTTGTTTGGTTTGGGTTTTTGTGGGTTTTTTATTTGTTTGTTTAGGTTTTGGGGGGCTTTGGGGGGGTTTCTTGGGGGGGTTGTTGTTGGGGTTTGTTGTTTTTTTTTTTTGTTTGCTTTTTGTTTTTTTTACTGTGGAAGAAATACCACATTTTGTTTACAGATAATTTTTGTGTATTTAGCTAGACTCATCCCTTCTATAAATCTTTTGCTCTGAACAGGATCAGGGCAGGAATTTTAGTCATCTTCTTGTGGTATTTCTTTTGTGAGCACTGGCTTTTAGGTCATGGTTAACAGATATCTGAATGGGCAGCTCTTCTCTGAGTTTTTAATTGCTCATTTAAATTCATATTTAAATGTGGTATTTTTTAAAGTTCTATTTGCTTGTTATCTTAAATATTATAGACATCGAAAATTAAAATTACCATAACACATTTGCTATTTCATGGGTCTTGAATCAGATAGGTATAGACCTAGAGCCTGGAACTAGCAACGGAATTTGCATTATCTGAACTGTTGTCTTAACTGGAGGTTCCACTTCCCTGGTGAACTTAATTGGGGGGGAAGAAAGAGACGCACACGATATGTTAATTTTATTGCTTTATGCCTTGAAAGGTGCTGAGCCTGTTGGGAAGAGCAGCTGGCAGAGGTGCTAGCTGGGACACGTCGCTGTTGAGGGGAACAGCTCTGCTCTGGTAAGTGTCCTTGTCTTTTTCACAACAGGGGGAAGATGATCAGTGACTGAAGGAGCAGATGGCACGTTTTACAGGTGTTTGATTTGCTGTGACAATCAAGGACACAATTCCCAAAGGAAGAAAGCTCCTTGATGAGAGGGGGGAGCAAAGTGAGGAGAGAATTCCTTGCATCACCTTGTTCCATTTATCAGCAGCCCATAGGGGATAGGTGGGCAGGGGATATTCTCAACCATTCTTCCTGCAGGCTTATCTTCATCTCAATTTCCTTTTTTTCTTTGCAAATATGAACTCTTAGCCACTTAAGACCAACAATTTATTTTGCCACTTTTGACATTATTATATTCATAGTTCATTTGTCATTGAGCTATACTTGCAGACGCCTCAATGAAACCTAAGCAAGACTGATTCAAACAGAAATGAGGTATTCTTGCCTAGGAAAAGCACCAAAAAGATAAAACTTAAAAAATCTGATTTCTGATGGTGAATCTTGTGAAACAAAGTGAAGCAAAACATTTGGGTGTTTTACTGTTTCTGTGTCATTTTAGTCAGTTAAGGGGTTATTTTCTTCACCCAAAATACTACAGTCTTACTAACTTAAGTTTAGATCACTCTTATGCAGGACCCAAAGGTTTTCTACTAATTTGAAGATATCTCACTTTGCAAATTACTTCAAAGAAAAAAATGTATTTTAGCAATTTAATAAGTGTCTAAGATAAGTTCTCAAAACAAACACAGCGTGTCCCCCTGTGTATTTTCACAGTGGTTTATTTACCATTTCATCTGCTGCATTCCACATACTCAAGTTCTAGGCTGCTCTTTCTGTATATAACTTACATTTCATTGCCAGGATGGCATAGCAGTTTTTTCTCATTAAAGAGCTTCAAGTATTTTTATTCTCCCAGCCTTTCATCCTAACTGTTTTTCAAAACTGATATTATAATACAGCTTTCCTTTAATCTGTCTCCACACTAATTTTAATTATTTTGTGAGGAAGAGATTCTATTAAATGCTACCAAGGGATGTTTCTACTTTTACATTTTGTCATTAAAATCTGAAGCACAAGAATTTGATTCAGCAAAGACCATATATGCATTTTCACAATTAAAACCTTTTTTTCTTAAAAAAAAAAAGGATGTATGTTAGCTGTCCTTAGAAGTTACACATGAGATTAAAGCCTGGCTTTATTTAAAGCTAAATTAATCAGCTTTATAAAACTCCATTTTTCATTCATTGTAATAGCGTGCCATTTATCCTACTACTGGCCAAACTGAGTTTAAAGGGACAGTTCACTCTAGTGAATATTTGTGCACATGTCAGTAGAACCTAGCTCTAGATAATTTTTCATTTTATTAAATAATAAAATGCTTTCAATTTCTCTGCAGGTATAATGTTGTGTCTGTCATGCTACTCAAATAAGAAGAGATTAAAAGAAATTTTTAAAGGTGTTTCTGCTTTACTCGGGGCAATATTACTTTTTTTCAGCTAATATACTCTTAGCAAGATGAGCCATGTAACTTTACAGATTATTCTGTTAAAATTTACAAAACGTTTTAGCAGTTTATATGGAGTGACATCACTCCACATTGAGTGTAGTTCGGAGAAAAGAGGCAAGGTTTCTCCCTGGGAGGTATTTAAGAGGTAATATATCTTTAAGTGTCTCCGCCTCTGAATCCACCCACTTCTTGATAGCTGCAGCAGTCTTGTTGACTCACAGAAGCCGTGTTCATGCAAGAGCCAGCAATGAGCAGTATTTTCCAGAGATTTTAAGAGCACACCTCCTGCTATGTATTTCGCATTCTAGCTTGCTGGGGCTGAAGCTGTATGAAAGAAAGTTTTACCTTTTGAAGATATTGCAAAAGATAGTTCCTCCTCTCATCCTGGAAAATCCTGACAGACCAGTTGGATACCTTTCAGGCCTTAACCAAGAACTTTATCTTCTCATCCCACTGTCTTTTTTACAGTAGAAAGACCTGAGACACCCTTAAGAACTGAGAATCTGACTAATTTAAACAGATGGCTAATCCCAGTGCTGTCTGCAATGGACATCTACATCACCATCACCATCATCAGAAACAGAATAACCTCTTAAAAAGTGGACTATCTAAGAAAAATGGAATCACTAAAGGAATGAAGGTAAGGTTTAATTGTTTACCCTAATTGCCTCAATATTGAAAACAAATAGGTAGTTGCAACATTACTTATTAAGCTATTTTTATAGTCATCTTAGTGTCCATTGAACAGCTTGTATGGATTAGGCTTGTGTGTTAAGTTTTGTAATCGTGGGACCTAACGCTGCTTTTGTCTCTCCTAAACTGCAGAGAGAGTTGGGAATGCTCATGCAAATACTGTTGATCCCGTGGACTGACTTTGCCTCTAGTTCGTATCAAACACAACAAACACATGTAGTAACTTCCTTCTAAAGCTTAACTGGTGGTGGAGTTGACTTTGCAATGTATTAATCACTAGTGAAAAGCTGTTTTGTCAGCTTCAAGTGTATTTGAAGTAATTTTTAAAGTGTGATTTAATGCTATACAAGTGTAACAACAAATATACGTAGGCAGGGAAAGCTGCCTTTTCTTGATGTTTACGTTTCTGCAGGGTTGGCTTAGCTGATCCCCACGCTTTACTGATGCCTTCTACTGCTTAGAAGCCAAGTCAGTTTACTTTCTGTTTTCTCAGGCTGTTCCCTTTGAGGCAGCACTTCTCACACACGTGAATATTTTGTAGAACTGTTGGCCTGATCATCCTGCAGAGTGAACGACAAATCTGAAAGTATGCTTTTACCAAAAGAGCCCAAATCTTACAAGTTGTGTCTCCGTGGTACCTGTTCTGACTGAGAGCTTGCTGTCTGTCTCACAAGTGTCCTGACTCTGGATCATCAGGAGAAAGTCTTGTAGTGACTGTAAGAAGGCTGGCTTTACAGCACGGGGTGATGGTGACAGGGGGAATGGAAAAGGTGCTTGTGGAGCCTGTGTCCTCACCTGACCACCCCTGTTGGAAGCTGTAGAGAGGGGCTGAGGTGAGGGCTCTGCGGTTGTTTCACAGATAAACTGCTATCTTTTATCTTTCTCTAAATGGGGCGCTCACACGCCTTAGTGCTCTAATGAGGGCACGCCCAGTGTCATGCTTAATGGTTGTCTGGCTTTAGGTGTCTCCCCTGGTATGAGTGTTTCCCAATCGCTGGCTTGTGTTGGATGAGGAAAGCAAAAAATCTTGTGCAATGATTGAAAAATCATTGATTCTGGATTCGCTTCCAGAAACCTAATTCAATATGCTCTTATATATCACATACACCTCCTCATCATTTTGTACCTTAGCTGTTTGCCACAGGGGTGTTCTAAATATTTGCTTTCCACTTCTGACAGATTTCAAGGACTGAGCTTTGCCATTCAGTTACTGTTAAACTGCTGCAAATTAGTGATTTTGAAATCCCAGGAGGGCATTAATTAGGATTTCCTCCTTAATAAAAAAAGAGAAATAAAGTAAACAGCTAGAGAAGTAATGAATAATATTACTGAGGATGAGAAAAAAAAAAAAAAAAAAAAAAAAGAGAAAGAAATATTGGCCTGATTGGCCTGAAGAGGGTGGCAAAGAAATAGTTGATACACCTTGAAGTCTGACAAGCACCACATGGTTGGAGGAGAAGGTGTTTTACCCTGCTGTATGACACCTGACAGTAGCACTGAGCCACTTGTAAATACCATCCATAGCTGAGGGAAGTGGTGAGGAAGTGAAGACTTAGAAAGTTCAGGAGGCTTATCAAAGGCAGATTTGGCAAGTCCGGGTCAAGCACTGTGCTCCGAATTACATTCCATTTCTCCTTTCTTCCTACTCCGAACACAGATTGGGAAAGAAGGAAACAATAACAGACAAGAGTCCTGAATGAACCAGGAATCTCATTCCTGGTAGGAATCTCCCCGTTCCTGTCTGGTCTGTTTCCCCGCCCCAGCTGCCTCACCCTGTTCAGTGCTTATGCTTGATGCTATTTTACAGGAGCAGATCCTGTGCCTTTCTCCTGTGCTGTTTATGAGTTCCACACCATCCTCCGTGCTCTTGTGCCACTCCTCACTGGGGTGTGCTTCCCACTTCCCAGGCTGGGATCTGAGGAGCAGGGAATATGGCAGCTTGGGGCATAAGGAAACCTGTACAAGGCTCACAGGTTTCTCTGAATCCCAGTCACTCTTCCTTCTTTTTCTTTTGCTCTTTTGTCCCTCTTTCCCCTAACACTCTGACACACACATTTATGTACTTTACTGCCCATGCAGTAAATTGACCATTTAACACCTTATATAGCAGAAATATAGTGCTGGTGTATTCAGGGGATGTGACTGGTGATGCTGGTCCTAGACTTGAGGTAGTTCCAAAACTATTGAGCTTAGTTACAACTGTGCTGCTTTTCAAGGAGGGGAGAGGGGACAGATGCTGTGGTTTGAGACAGGCAACCTGGGGAGAGACTGCAGAGGGAGAATGGCACAGTGAAGGCTTCTAAGCCTACAGCAATAGTTTTGCACAATTGACTGACTGAAACATCAGACTTTGCAGGTATCAGCTCTATAAATCCTTTTTTTTCAAGAGAGCCCCCAGGAAGCACTGACTTCAGGAAGTGATGGCTTTGGAAACATTGCTTTTGTAAACACTTCCTCAAGAACAATGTGTTTTGCATGCTAATGATGTAAGAACATTTTGTGTGTCTGTGCGTGCTTGACAGAAATAGAGAAGCAATTCTGATACCACAAAACCCCCCGGGTTTCTAAAGAGAGGATTTTGTTTAATGGGTTGGGAAAGGTAATTAGGGATGATCAAATGTGGGGGAGCAAGGAGACTCTCTTTGCTTCTAGCAATCTGTGGCATACCAAGGACAGAAAGGAGGTAGCTGAATGATAAAGAAGCAGTGAAGTGTCCTACCAGAAGAGCAGCTGTTGATTTTGGGGGAGTACTGGAGTACTTTGGGGTGGGACTGCTTGTTCTGATAGCTTCTGTGATTATTTTAAGTCTGATTCACTCAATTCTAGCTGATAGCACAGACTCTCCATGTAGTAATGGACATCAGGCTTAACCATGTCCCCACAGCCATGCTGCATCCTGGTATTCTTTGGAAGCTGGGCCACAGTGAGACCTAAACTTTGGGAAGTGGGTGGTGGACCATGTCTTCCACTTTGTTAGTGCTTTTGACAGAGGCAGATGCTTCGTGTTCTCCCAGAATTCATAGTCTGGATTTGCCTTTACCCAAAGCACAATTCAGTAGCTAACCTATTTCTTTATGTAACTGTATTGGCCAGGAGAAGGTAGTTTCCTAGTGATGGTTTCTTTGCTGTTACATTGCTGTTGATTGGGTTCCAATAATAGGGGACATGGGATTTTTAAAACAAATCATGTTCGTCTAGTGGAAACATTTTCCCTATAAAACACATGCCACAGTTTCATTTCTTCAATAGATTATTTCCTTGGATGCCTTAGCCTCCAAGACATTATAAAGCTATTTGCAAACTCATTATTTTTATGTTCTGCACTGAGAATGGCAGGGCTTGGAAGAAACATGTAGTCAACAAGACTATGGGCTTTTCCAGGGATTTCAAGCTCCTGTGTGAAAGCAAAATAGAACCTGGGATGAGATCCAACCCAGTAACATATGCCCCACTGACCTGATGGCCCAAAAATGTGATAGTCTCCAACATTTGGAGACTCCAAAATTCAGAAGCTGTTTATGTTTAACCTCTGTCTTGTGACATCTGAACCTCCTCCTAGCTGTTCTACTTAGCTATTTAGTTCAATATTCCAGCATCCAGTCTCAGTCCCTTCCGTGCTCTTGGCATCCTAAGTTTTTTCCTCTCTTTTCTGTTCTACAATGTCATTTATTGCCTAATGAGGACCTTAAAGAAAACATTGATTGTTTAGAAACAGAGTTGTGAAAGGAATATGCCATGCAACTGTTCTCATGGCAGTAACTTGTATGTTGTAAAGGCCTCCTGTAATTTCTTTGCTCTCTTTTCACAGACAGCACTTCAAGTGTTTTTGCAAACCTGCTGTAAGTGGGGCATTTTAGATGCATATTCAATGTAAATTTTAAGAGTTTGGTAGGAAAAAAATAAACTAATTCCCACAATCAGAGTCAAGCAATAAGGGTTGTTACTAATAAGGGAAGTTTAAGGAGAGAGGGTTAAGGCTGATCAGGCCTTTCCAGCTGTTTGCAGCATCAGTTGTGCAGCTGTAATGATCTTCCAACATAATAGGTTTTTTTCTGAAATATCTTCATATTTTGATATTGGTTTGGGTAAAAAAAATTTTTTTGAAATGGAACTTCATTGAGTCCAGCCTGTTTTACTTGCAGCAGTTCAGGATTTGGGATGTTTTCCATTGTGCATGTGTTCATAGAAAGTGCAATTGCAATTTGCCTTCTGGGTTTTGTAGCTATAGTGAAAACAGGAAAAAATTGAGATTTGGTTTTCAGTCAGCTTCTCTGCCAGTTAGTGTACCTGTTGCTTCAGCTGCACCACAGATACAACCTCTCATCCTCAGCTCCTGCCTTCTTTTCTCCTTGGTTTCAATCCTGAGAAATGTGTTGCTTTGCACCTGCTCTCTCAGATAATAATCACAGGTCTCGGATCCACGCCCTTGTTTCTGTCATCTGCCCTGCTATGTGATGAGCTCAATGCATTGGAAGCAGGAAACACTGGGGACATCTTTCTGCAGCCGAGGTGTCACCACTGTGTGGGCACATGTAACAGTCTCTGACTCCTGTAGCAATGCTTTGAGCATGTTGCATGAGACTTTAAATGCAAGGCTGAGATTTTTCACATAGCTCAATGTATAAGGTTGGTCTGAAGTCATTACTCTCTTAACACTTGGAAATCTCTAAATTCAAGTAATTAAATTTTGGAAGGTAAAGTCCTGACAGACATAGCAGATAGTAATTTACTTTGGCTTGAAAGATTCAGCATGTGTCAGGTCTTTAAGGTCAGCCTCCTCTTAGCACAGTAACAGCTCATCCTTCTACTCATGAAAGCAAGTAAATGTATTGCGAGACTGGCTTAGCTACACACACATAACCCGTGGCTGAGCTCCAGTGCAAAAATAAGTAGTGTACAAGAGATAGAAACAGGAATGGCCTTTGAAAGAGGAATTTTGAAACATTCTGGTGAAAACATTAGGAAAGCCAAAGATCTCCTCCTGGAGTCAACATTTGCAAGGAACATCAAGGGAAGCAAGAACAGCTTTTACTGCTGTGTTAGTAGTAGATGAATAAACGAGGAAAATGTGTCCCATCAACAAATGGGGGTGCATGACTTAGTGACCAGAGATGCAGGTAAGGTGTACTGTGTGCTTTCTTTGCCTCACTTTTCACCATCAAAGTCGTCCAAGCCTCTGTGTTGTCTAACTACCAGCAGTGAAAGAAGGTTGAGTCATGGATCTCTTGAGAAATGGCTACCCATACAAGGGCATGGGATGAGGAGGGAAGCACTCACGTGTGGTAGGTGGTATCACAGTGATATCACACATTATCAGCTTTGGAAGCTCACAGGTGTCAAAGATCCCTGGTCACTTAAGACAAATGTCCCACCTGTCTTCAAAAGGCAGATCATTTCTAGCAGAGGTTGCTTCTGGGAGCATAGAGAGGAAGGTGATTTGGAACAGCAAGCATAGATGTACCAGAGATAAATAATGTTTGACTGACTGTCTTCTTTGCTGAGGTGACCAGATTTTTGTATGAGAGGTAAGTGATAGATGTCACCTACCTTGACATTGGCCACACCACCCTCATGTGCTGCTGGGGACATTACGGTCTCAATGGGCAGACTACCACATGGGTAATAACTGGCTGGACCATCAGGCTGAAAGGGTGGTGGTTAATGGTTCATACTTTGCCTGCAGGCTGGAGGAGTTTCATGTGTGTGGAGGGGGAGTGGGAATCAAGATGTGGGTAGCAGCAGTGGGACATATGGAGCCTTTCAGGGCTCAGCTGGGCAAAACCCTGCTGGGAATTTGGTGTTGACCTGCCTTTAAATGTGAAGATGAAACAGAGACCCATCCACTCGAAGTGAGTCTGTGACCTTTCAGTGCAAGGAGGCAGCATTTCTGTGGTGAGTCAGCAGTGGTGATCCAAAAATGGATGGAATTGATGCGGAACCTCAGTCGCGCTTCTATGAATATTTGTCTGGCAAGCAGCTTATTCGTGCTCAATAGAGGTAATTAGCAATAGAAAGCCATGACGTGGCTAGGGCCATTGCCTGCCTATTTACATCCCTTCAGCATGAGAATTAATTACCTTTGCAAGCTGTAAGTGGCGGTCTGGCTTTCAGGAGAAAGGTGAATGAAATGCATCTTCTACCTGCGATGTCTGTGAGGGATGTGGCTGGATGTGTTCCATTGCAGAAGCAAGTTCATGAATAATAATGAGCAGAATGATGAGATAATGGCTGCTTAGGGCCTGTTTGGGTCTCTGTGTGAGCTGGCATATACAGGACCCAGGGATGACCAAAGAGCACTGAATGAAATGAAAAGAGTAAATTTATTTCCATTACCTTGTCAAACTAGGGATCCCCAAAGCAGACACCTGGGACACCAGAGAACTCAGTTCTTGCTTGGTCCTTGCTAGAGGATCTCTGAACCTGCTGATTTCACCTGTATTTCAGGGGCTGTCACAGGTGTAGATTACCTCCCTGCAGGGGAGGAATCTCAAGCAAGTTCAGTTGAGTGCCTGTAAGTCTGTCTCAGGCCTGTGCTATTGAAACACAGACATTGAACTTACCCAACACAAAAAGCTAAGCAACAATTGTTATATGTGTTTCTCTACACCTCAGCTGCAGATCATTTCAGCATGTTTATAATTCTCCTCAGCAATCTTCTGTTATGTTCCCACAGTTTCTATAAAATCTGACTTCTTGCTAGAAAAATGTTCAGCATTGTGCTGCCTCACTCACAGCTTGCTCTTTGCATGTGTGCAGTGGTGTTTCAAATCCTGGTTTATAGGGTACAAGACAACCATAAAGTTCCTAATTCATCATGATATGCAGGTCTGTTTCTTCTTCCAATAGACATATGAACTCTCTTGTGGATTTTTAGTTTTTCACCTTTTTTTTTAAAGAAAAGTAACTTTTGTTGTGGCTAGGACTGTGGCATTAACCAGCAAAGCAGGAAATTAAATTTCTCTACAATGACCAGTGGCTCAGCCAGAGAATTCCTGCCATTCCTGGCAGCTAATTTTTCCACAGAAAATACTTTGAGAAAGCAATCCAGCCAGGAATTTTGCGAGGGTATTGTCTGAGAGAGTTGTCATTGTGGGATGGATATGGAATTGGGAAGGAAAACGCCACTTAAGGAGGAGAGCAGGCAGCAGGACCAGCAGTGTTTTCTGCCTGACTGAAGAGGAACTGTCTGTGTTTTGCACTTAAAGATACATGAATTCAGACAGATGACCAGAACATTCTGTGAGATACCTTTAGTATAAAACTGTGAGATGAAGAGCTGAATTTGCAGGGTAGATGCCGTCTGTGTACACCCATGTCTTCAGAACAAAGTAGCATTTAACTTGTTTTGGCCAGGCATCTTTGTCCCACCTGAAGTATTTTGAATGTCTAGAACATCCAGTGTAGATGTAACACAGCAATTATCTGTTCTACTGGTCATCTCAGCATTTTTTTGAAAGTCATTCAGCTGTATCCTTGCCTTCATTCATTTGATCAAGCACAGATATGTGCTCTGTCATTTCCCTTATCTTCCAAAAAATTTGGTCTTCTCCATCAGCCTACCGAGACATGAGGATTTATTCACCTAAAAAAGAAATATGAAAAGACAAATTTGAGATGCAGAGCTGAGACTTGTAGCTGTTTCAGCTGACATAATGCTGCACTCTGCTTCCTCCAGGAATTTCCATTTGAGTTTCTGCTTCCCTGTCGCTGCTGCTGCTGATTCATACAGCCTGAAGAGCTGCCATGCATCTCTCCCTGTGACTCACATGTAGCTATCTGAGACTTCAGCCTGGCTAATCTCACAGCCCAAAGCTGTCAGCCCACACCTGGAATCACAGCAGCCAGTTTCTATGTTCTTGAACTTCCCGGGGCTGTTCTGTGAGAGAATGCCTCAGTCTAGCTTGGAATTTCCATTTCCTGCCCATTTGTTGTGCTTCCACAAAACTTTTTTTGGAACATTTCTTCCCCTGTCATCACCAGGTTGGACTTCCTGCAGGTAAAGGTGAACTGCAGTCAGGTTTCTTATGCACACTGTTGTGGGGGAGATCTGTAAATATCAGCCACACTGCTGCCTGCAGAGCACAGGACACAGATGTTTCCACCCAGTCCTAGCAGCTGTGTGTCAGTGACTGTAGTGATTTACAGGAAATCTTGGAGGTCAGGAAATGTAACCTGAGGAAGGAATATAAGACCACCTATGGCTGTCACATTGTACCTCATTGTCAGTCATTCCCTGAAAGAATCCCAGCCCTGTGATCTGATTGAAGGCATTTCCTGCTGACCAACTGTCATCGTAGGACATGAAATAAAGATGAGAGACTCCAAATATTTCAGAAGGCAAAGAGCATAGAAAAAACCTTTATTATTTAAATTCTTACTGCCGTTTATAAGGTGTTCCAATACAGACTTAACATGATTGGTGGATAGGAACGACACCTCTCTAATCCCACTGGTTAAACCAGAGAAACAGCAAAACACCACCTGGACAAAGATTGTTTTGAGAAAGAAGAGTTGTTTGCCAAGATTGTTTTGAGAAGAAACTTTCTTGAGAAATTTTTCCTTGGGAAAAAGTTAGCAGCTGCTAGCAGGCTAAAATCTCTCAGACCCAGAAATATCAGGCCCACAACCAACCTCAAAACTTCAGGTGCTACACTGATCCCAACACCCAACTACAAAACAATTCAAACTGAACAAGATCTTTTGAAGGCATTTCATGGTCCAAGAAAGCATTTGAAAAATCATGTTTTCTCTGCTTTTTGAGATCATTTTCGTGCAAGTTTCTGAGTTTGGGCCTTTGAACTTCCAACAATATCTTGACATCAGTCGTGCTCAGAGGGACTGTTTTACTTTGTCTCTGGCACAAAATGTGTGTCTGCAAGTCTCTTAAAGCCGTCTCTTCTTTATAAAGGGGTCTGTATAAATCGCTCCCCTGTGCAATATTTTCCTTGCATCACTGTTATATAAACAGCTTGTTTGATTGCATATGTGGGTGGCAAAAGTGTCTGGGAGGTTCTAGCAGATATAAGGGTGTGTTAATCTTTAAGGGGGAAATCTTCTTGGCTTTTGATTGTTGTATTTTGATCAGAAACAAAACAGAACTCCATTCAAACTGTTTTGATGCAATCTCCACCCCCTTTCCTCTGTTCTAATCCCAATCACCTTCCCCTGCGGGCCTTATCCTTGGTTTCTTTCCACTTGCTTTAGGTGACAAAAAAACTCTTAGGGAAAACAAGCCTTTAAGTATTGGATTGGTGCATCTGTGGGTAAATAAGTAGTAAGGGGTGTTACAAAACAGGTTTTCATTTCTCTCTGTGTACAGTCCAGTTTCATCCCAAACAAGAAATTTATCAAATGATCTGGGAAGAATCCCATGTAGGCAAAACTCGTCTATTGTTAATTTTTGGCTCTCAGTACATATTTTAACAGTCTGTCTTTTCAGGTTGAACTCAGAACCTTTTCTTCTTAAACCTTTTTCTTACTCATAAACAAGCAGAAAATACCAATTCCAGAACAAAAATGTTCTGTGTTTGCCAAAATCTACAACTTTTAAAGAAAAAAGTTAGTATTTTTGTTTTTCGTTCTGAGATAAGTATGCTGTTGATATATGCCAAGTCTAATTGCTTTTTCTTAAAATCTGTTTTCAAGGGTTAGAAAATGTATCAATTCCATAATTTGTGTCTATTATCAGATGTGTATTAATGGAAGTGATATGTTGATGTGCATAGTGTGAAATGTTGAGTATGAGCTAGGAGCACTAGCAAGTTAGCAAAACAATTATGAGGTTGTGTCCTGAGACAGGAGACTTGTGCTTTGGGAATGGAAGAGCAGCTTTAATAAAATCTGGTTTCACCTTGGGTTGAACCTTTTGTCCAAGAAGAGGTGTAATTTATTACCTCCCTGAAGAGGAATTAATTGACCTCCTTGCATCACTTACCAGTGAAAGGTAAAGAAATAAAACTGTGCACACAGTGACTGTCTTGAGCCAGATATTCAGGGTCAAGAAGGGCTTGAGGGAGGCTGATTTTTGTCCACATGTCTATTGTAAGGATGGGGGTGAGCTGAGCAGACTGGCCCCTTGGTCCTCTAGCAGAGGATTTGTTGTTACAGCAGCAGTTTTCAGCATAATGTCTTCAAGATCATTCCCCCTCTCTGCATGTACAGTGTCTTCCACAGCACACAAGGTCACCAGTCCCTTTCCAACAAGGACGCTTCATTAGCATCCTGCCTTTTACTAAATTTCTGTTGAGTTGAGAGAAATCTCTGCCTTTTACTGTCTTGCTCTACAAATGCAGCCCTGTCATCACCTCTTTGATTTGGTAAAGCAATACAGTAGGTTTTGCACCAGAGATGTATCTCTGGAGATTATGGAAGAATGAAAGTCAACAGACACTCTACTAGTAATAAACAAGACAGCATTACCAAGCATGACAGATCAAAAATGGAGCTCCTTTAGCTTCCATCTCATCCCCAACCCAAAGGATCCATTCATTTACACTTTTAAAAATATTATATCAACTTCCTTATGCTTCCACCACAGCATAATTAAATCAAGCAAGTCAGAAGGTAACAATTGGCTTTACCTATCAATAGGTAGAAAACATTTTAAAATTTACAGAGATAAGGTAACATTAGCAGGTCTTTATATCTATGATTCAGTATAACCAAAGACCTTTAGAATTCTTGCGTGTGGGCTGAGAATCACATGGGTTTATTTGAGTAAATTTAAGCATGATTTCAATCTGGTTTTTTGGGATCACTATCAGAGACTTGGGCTTTTTTGACTGTTTCGATGTGTACCTGCTGTGAAACAGTATTATCAGCTTGTGATTTTGTTATAAAAATGTTAACATCTGCAGGAAACAAAGTTTCAATCAATGGCCAGTTATGCAGATCCTTAAAACCTCAGGTAGGCATGCTTGTTTTTATTCTCCACGGAACACTTTATAGATGTCTGAAATGTTTGTGACTGCGGAGAGAGGAGTGTTGTATGGGGGGGGGAACCCCACTTACATAGTTTGAGTTTTCAGCATGGAAGCATTATAAAATCTTGGCTGATTTCCTAAATAAACTTATTTAGTGATGCTATCTGTCTGTCAACGTAACAGCTTGTGAACTCATGAGCCATTTTTGTATCATCCACTCTTCGCTTTAAGTAAGCTTTTGGACACAGGAGAAAGACCAGGTTCCTTCCCTGCTGAAATAATAGAAGCTGCAGTGTGAACTCATTCCTCCAGTGACCTGGGCAGTCTGCAGCAGGAAGGAGATTTGACCTATGTTCCAAATAAGAAAGAAGCTTCTGTCATGAGTGTTCCTTTATTTTACACAAAAGCCAACATGAGACACACATAAAAAAACCCAGAATTTATTATTCCCAGAGCTCACACTGCTGTGTTTACTTCTGCTCCAGCTCATTTCTGCATGGTGTGTGTCTTACCTTTGCATTTCTCTGGAATTTGTTTAGTCCATAAACTTTCTGAGATAAAGACATTTTATTTTGTTCTCTGCTTGTAAAATACTTGGTACACATGGGTCAGTGTCTTTTAAGGGTGCCTTTATTCACAGGGATTTTTATCCAAGTCTGCCACTTCTTCAAATATCAGTGATTTGTCCTCAGTATTGTGTAAAGCAGTTGCCCTGTCTCATGTTCTAGTTGATGCTACTAAGTCAGAATGAAGTGTGTTTTGGTGTCATTTCTCATGGGACATTCCTGTTCTACCCGTCTATCTACAGATGAAACTTGAGTTCATGCTAAATGTTATTGTTTTTTCCATAATTCACTTCTAACCCAGTCAGGCATAAGTTCTTCATCTTTAGAGCAGTCTGATCCAAAGGGGAGCAGTTCCAAACTCATTGTTGTGGTCCTGACTGGTGTTCCTCCTGTTCACAAGGGCTCTATGATTTCAGTTCACCTCCTGTTGATCAAGTATCTCACCTGCTCAGCAGCAGCATTCTCGTTGGAGCTGTATTTCAGGACATCAGCTTAAAGACAGAAGTGCAAACCTCTCACTCTGTGACAGGTAATTTGTGTGAGCTCAGGCTGGAGGTTGATGGACAGGCATTTTAGAGGGGTTTGAGTACTTCTGCCTTGAAATGAATATTAACATGATGAGAATATTTTATTTTTTAGGGCTGCACACAGAATTACTTGAGTAGTGTGGAAAGACTTTAAACAGCTTTTAACCAGATATCCAAGAAGGATTGTGCCTTTAAAATATAGTCTAAAAAGACTGACAGAGGGCTTGAGGGTTCTTTAGTTTTCTTTTTTTATTGAGTGATTTTTTGCTGGAGAAGCTGATCAAAACATCTCTGCACTTTGACACTTCTCAATAAGTACCCACAGTGGTTGACTGACAGTAATTTGTTTGCAGACTCCACTGTTTGCTGCTTATTCCTATATTTCTTTTTTACAGCCCTGTACATCTTCTTGGTTTATGGCTCCATTTCAAGGCAACACTTAATCACTACTGCACAGTGTGTGGCATTCTTGGCTGTGCTACATCCCCACTTATATGCGTGGCCAATAAAAAACGAAAAAAAGAGAGACATTTTCCACAGGATTCATGCAGGGTTTGCAATGCAGTATTTCAGCAGAGGTAACAGAGATGAGCATTGATGATCTGTAACAAATTATATTTGTCAACTGCACCTTCTTAGAATGGGAAACAGCTTTATCTATGAGATTATGGTGATAAAAAGATTTACCAAGTCTGGTGATAAATCTTCTCACACAATTTCTTGAAACTTGTGGTAGAGGCAAATGAACCAGTGTTACTTTCTATGCTATTGGACAGAGGAATATTCTTCTTAACTTGAAGCAGATGCTGGAGTGTTGTTTCTTTATTAGCCTCATTTAGCCATGGTTAAAACAAGCTGACCCACCTGTGCTTTATCTATTCATGTTTTCTGACAGATCATTGCAAAACTGAATAGGAGTTTGGAGGGTTTTTTCAGTCCATATTGTTCAACATGTAAAGTTTAGCAGAGCTCATAAATAACAGTGTTTTAACAGTTGAGTAGGTAAGAACATTAGCAGTGCATTGAAACACTCTGAGTTTTGAAAAGAATTCAATTCAGTGGGGGAGATGGGAGGAATAAAAAAATGCATGCACATGGAAGGCTTTGAAAGGGAAGGGTATCTCGGAAGCTGCCAGAAATAGATCTTTATGTGTGGATACTGCTCACTTTTGCATTAGGAAAATTAATTCTCAAGCTACCTGATATCTGATTTACCTAATACAGGTTGGTTGCATATTAAGGGTGATGATCATCAGTTGTATACAAAGCTGCTTATGTCATAAGCAGCCAACAACTACAAACAAAACACTTTGGTTTGGGTCCCATTTTCACACCCGAAAAAGACGTAGTTGGAAATGAGACTGCAGCAATTTGTAGTTATTCAGGTGTCAATATTTGTAATGTCTGCAGCAATTTGTAGTTATTCAGGTGTCGGTATGGGGGACAAGGAATCACAGCTGAGCTGTTGTAACTCCTCCTGGCTTTCCAGCCCAGGTCAGCGCAATCCGTGCTAGCGAAGGGACAAATTGCTCTCTCCCAGTGACAGAGGGCCAGGCTGGAAATGAGGCAGTCAGATAAAGCAGTGGTCGGACCGGAGAGTCTGGCTGGCTGGGTTACCCCGAGCTGCTGTCAGCAGTGTTGGGCTGGAGGGAGGTGGAGCTGCCCGAGGGAGCAGTTCTCTTTCTGCTGTGAGAACTGGGTCAGGGGCGGGCCGGCTGCGCTCCCGGGGCCGGCGTAGCCCCGGGCGGCCGAGCGGGGAAAGCCAAGAGCAGGTGAAAGGTGGATGGGTTGAGTCTGTGGCGGGTGATCTCAGCCAGGATGACAGGGAGGAATGGTTCCAGGAGGGGAAGATGGAGATCTGTGAGCAACTGCAGTCTTGAAGGGAGTTGATTTTCTTCTTTTCTTTTTTTCTTTTTTTTTTCTTTCTTTTTTCATAAGTAGCAAAGAAATAAGACCGGAAAGTGGGTAGCTGCAGAATCACAAATAATTTCACAGCTAGCATGTGTATTGACCAGCGTGTAGAACTTGAAATACTTTAGTGTTGATTGAATGTTTAGTTAAAACAGAAGCAGCAGTGGCTGCTACCACCAGCTCTACACTCCCATTCTATACTCCCTTTCTATACTCCCATTAGGAAAATTCTAGCACAACCTCTTCTGTAACTGCTTGCAATACTTTTCTTCAGTTTGTCTGAGTCCCTAAGAGTGCTTTAATCCATTTTGTCATACAAAAGGTCAAAGGTATATTTAACTCTTCAAAAATTTTCTTCCTCACTCCAAAATTGTAGTGTTTCTGGGGAAACGTGGCGTCCTCTGCAGCATGTCTGGTAAGAGAGCAGAAGCAGATTTGAGGGCTGTGTGGGACTGAGATGGATCTTAGGAAATGAGTACAGAATTGTAAGGGTTTGTGTAGGAATGCAAGACTTCCACATTATTCTAGTGAGATTTGTAACACAGGAAAAAGTTGTTAACACTTAAGTTCACTACGGAGACAAAGGGACATATAAGGAATTTCAAAATAATTCCACTCAGCTTTGCAAACTAAGTGGTAAGATTTTTGGAATGGCTCCCACAGAAAATAAAAATATTTCAAAATTCTGTGGTCTGTGATCTTTTATCCTGATGGTGCAGGAATGCCTGTGTCAAATATTTTCCATTCTTGGCAGGGATTTATTCCCCCAGAGGTTATGTTCTGTTTTAATGTAAATAATCT
Organism: Trochalopteron elliotii; assembly: GCA_024734555.1. NCBI lineage: Eukaryota > Metazoa > Chordata > Aves > Passeriformes > Leiothrichidae > Trochalopteron > Trochalopteron elliotii. The sequence goes on from JANPWX010000140.1 coordinate 23,147, forward strand.
ATATGGTGTAATGCACCTGAGTGAAGATACTTGAAAGATTTTACATTTCATTCCTTTCAAGACCTATGAGATAATCTGAACCTCAGGCATAATTATCTTTCCTTCCTGTATCTTCCTGTATATCTTCACTGCACTGTCTGTTGCATTTTCAGTTCTCTTGGTGTAGGCGCCAACCTTACTCCTTGGATGATAGAATCCCAGTTTGGATATACTCCTCCATTGGTCAGGGCTTTTTAAATGAAATTCTGATCTGTTTTGTTCATTAACAAATAACACAGGATACTGGATTTTACCCCATGCTTTGGCTTATAGTGATTCTGTGAAATAAAGCAGAGATGCATTGTTCAAGGCAGACCTTTAAGTAAACTACTCGTGCAGAATCTGTGTTTTAGAATATTTGATATGAAGTGAAATCATCTCTCTGCATGCTTTTCTCTGGCTCTTCCAAATTTAGCATGACTTTTTGCTGATACCTTTCAAGGTTTCTTGGGGAAGCCATTGCCTTTCACTGAACATTTTTATATTGTTTTCACACAACAGCTCCAGTGGGCATGGCTGTACTGAGCACTGGACTGCCTTCATCCAAAAGGGGAAACCTTTCATTTCCTTCTCTCTTGACATAAAGGTAGAGCTCATAGAGTACTTCTGGGATTAGGCTCTGGAACTGTTTTTCTGGAAGCAAGATTGGTAGTTTTTAAAAGTTTCTCTAGGGCCTTGTGCTGGTGCCCACAGCTGTGCTTCCCAAGCACCAAGTCCTGCTTTCTTTGGAGCTCACAGTGAGGTAAAATCCTTACCTACATTCCCCACTGAGACACCCTGGATTTGCCTCATCAGACCCTGCTGAGGGGCAGCTCTACCTGAGTTTTGTTCAAGGGCTCCCACTGTCTTCCTCCTAAGCAGAAAGCAGTCAAAAGAACTATGGTGTAGGAAGTGCAAACAGTATCTTAGTGTATGTACTACCTTCCAGCAGCTTTAAGAGAGTAGCTTTGATCCGTGAAAATAAAGAAAAAAGAGCAGTGGAAAAAGAGACAACAATACTATATAGTATGAATTTGGTCCTCAGAGGGGGGATATTCTTGAATTATGATGGTTGTTCTGCATGTCCTGCTTGCCATTCTTGATTTTGTATCATCCGATTTTTTATTTTTTTTTTTCACAGGCTGATGTTATTCCATTAGTCCATAAGGGAGCTGTCAGGATGGGCACATAACATTTCTTAATTATGGTTAATTTAATAGTGAGTATGAGGGGAGAGCCCAGTTTTCCCTGTGGACTGGGAAAGAACGCAAAATCAAGGGTTATCAGAGTATACTAATATTGTTTCAGAATTCACTGTAAAGCATTATGTCTGAAATCTCTAAACACTTGCCTACAGGAGTGTCTCCTTGGACAGATTTTGCTAGGAGTTTCTGTCATGGGACCTCAGGTAGTTTGCTGGGCTTTTTTTTCCCTTTTGTAGCTGAATTTTATTCATTCTTTATCAACTGATTTCTACCATGGAACATGCTACTGGGATCATTTTGCATATGTGGACATTTTTCACAAGTAAATTATATTTTTCTCTGCTGCATGGTAGGCTGTAAGTATGTAGTTCATCATCTCAGGGGAGTTCCTGGACAAACTGAAGTTGTCAGAAGAAATTTGAGACCTCTCTCCACTGCAGTTGAGAGAGAAAACTGGGACCTTTTGTCCTTGCTCTTTATTTGCCTCTTTGCAGAAATACATTTGTAGCAGTCATTATTGAAGTCATTATAGAGAAGTTACTCTATCTTCTCATATAGAAGAGGTGAAACATGAGGTCTTCTGAAAAAGGTTTCTTTTTCTTTTGTGTGAAGTTTTGCTGTTATTTGCTTATCGTGTGTAAGTTTAATCAGTAACTTCTTTCTTTCAGAAGTAGGAGACTACTTTACTAGTATTTAAAATCTTTACATTTTAATGGGCTTTAAAACTACATTCCTTTTACGTGAGCCTTCCTTTTGGATTGTGTTGCCAAGAATTCAGATTGGTGTCTAGGCATCTTCTGTTGCTCTTGAAACATATCAGGCAGCTCAGGAGAGTGTGTTCTTGATCAGAGCTTCTAGATCCTTCTAGATGACCCTGCAAGTCTTTTCTTTGCCAACTATTGTTGCTCTATCTCTGTACTTCCCAAATTTAGGAGCACACATGCACAGGTGTGTGTACCCAAAGTGGTATCCTAAGGAAAAGTCATTAAACATTAAAAAAACCCATTATCATATCTTTCAGAGGATTGGTCTTCTAGAATGGTGATAAGTAAAGATGTTAATGAGGTAAAGATAAAAGGGGGCTTTTGTTTGCCTGCGAAAGAGAGGGAAAATGTTTGTGGGGACTTTTTGTTACACAGATTTGTGAGGTGTGCTGAACAGATTTAAGCTTCCCAAACATCAACAGTTGCCTAGAGCCAGAGTAACATTAATTTTATTTTCATTTTAAGCAGAAAGTCTGTTTGCCTATTTCCTTCTTCCTGCATCTGTGATTCAGAGGTTCTTTCTATCTGCTTACATTTTACCCTCTGAAAATATGTACCGGCTGTTTTTGCAGTTCTCAGTCATTTCTGTTCCACATTTCATGTCATGGTGAGCTTTATGAACATCAGGTAAGTAGGAAAATAGGACATGAGGCTTAAAAGTATTTTAAGATGTTACCTAGTCCATTTCTGCAAATCAGTTTTATCCAGGGCTGGTTTTCTGCTGGAATATCTTGAAATCTGTTCTGGAGCCTCTTAGCTCATAAGATGTGCCACTGTGTTCTGGGGTTTTGTTAAGACTGACAGCACTGCTTTCTGCTGTCTTCTGCTAGACAATATTAGCTTTGACTTTACATAAAATGTCCCTACCAGAGGTTTATGTCCATCTTAAACACCTCCATTGCTCTAGATTCATATTTAACTGATTTTATCAGTACAAAGTTCTTTCTGATATCTGATTTAGCTCACTTTGGCTGTAATTTAAACCTCTTGATGCTTAGCAGAGCACAGATTGCTGTCTTTCTTTTGCAGTTATCTTTTACATGTTTGAAGACTCTTGGGCTGCCAGTCATTAGGGTTTTCTCTTCTCATTAAACCAGACAATTTAAATTTGTTCATTCTTTCCTCATGACTTACTTGACTAGACTTTATGGTTCTTTTCCCAGTTCTCTCTATCTGGTTCATCTCTTCTTTCTCAAAAAGCAGTGCCTGAAGCTGGATGGACACTTCAGCTGAGACCTGCATTAGTCCTGCTTAGTAGCTGTAGAATAGTTGGTCCTTTTGCCCTTAATATGATTTTCTTAAGAGATGGCTGTTTTTCTCTAATTCCTTTTATTTTTACTATTGCTTCCTATAGCAATACCTACTGCTTCTGGGTACAGTCAAGCTCTCCTGAAATCTGTGATTCTGCTGTTCCATTTCCTGCTTTTCCCAAGTCCCTTAATTTCTATAATTTTATGATCAGTACAAATGAAAACGTTGAGTTAATACACTGTAATGTCTCCTGAAATTACTTCCAAAGTGCAGCAATGTTTTGAGTATTGTCTTCCAATTTGCCCCATGGCAATATGGGAAGAAATAATAATGGAGGTAAGGGAAAGACCTGTGAAATGCCTGTAAGCATTTTTTCCCCACAAGCAGTGATTTCATGTTGTTACATATCCAGCATCTTCCACCACCCTGGAACATCCCAGCTTGCCTACCACGTCCTTTCTTTCCAGAGGGGCAAGAGGCAGAATGTGCTGAACCTTGTTCAGACCTAAACAGGTGCTGGTTTATGGGTTATTACAATTGTACTTGTGTAACTCCCTCTGAGAATGGCCAAAGAGCCAAGTTATTGCTGCCTGTCCTTCAGTTCAGGGATTTGGATCCCTTTGCTACCTGTCAAGATCACATTTTCCTAGAGCTTTTAGAAGAGTTGTTATCATGAAGGCCTCATCAGGTTGGATTGAAATTGCTCTGTGAGCTCAAAAGCTTTAGTAGACGGGTCCTTGCTGACAGAGGGGTAACATGAGGGAGTAAGGCCATTGCCTTCTTAAAAAAAAAATTAACATTGTTCAAATGTAAAGGCTAATTCAACTTGCTTTTTGCTATGCATTTTAAAAGGTTTGTTGCTGAAACAACAAAACACTTCAGTCTCCTCTTCACCTCAGTATTCTTGCACCTGATTTTTGTCTCTGGAATTTCTCATGTGCTTCTTTTTCCTAATCCTTGTCTTTTCAGCCAAGAACCACAGGCTCCATGTGTTTACTGCTAGGTAGACATTGACCCACTGGGGAAGATCAGTATCTGGTGGGGTGAGGACTTCCCTTTTTATCTGTAAAATCTGAAGAGAATATTTATTTAGGGGTGTTTCTGCAAACCTGGATACTTACAGAAGGTTCAGATGAGGGAAAGCCATCAGTTGTCATGTTCAGTGTTATGACTTAGAGAATTCCTGGAACAACTTATAAAGAGCTTTTCAGTGTATAATGCACTTTAAAAAAAAAAAAGCATCAATTTATTTCTAGATTATTTTTTATTGATTTTCAAGCAATTGAAATAAAAATTTATTTCTAGATTATTTTTATTGATCTGCAGGGAATTGAAATAAAATGAAATATTTTTGAGCTCTGATTGAATTAGTCAATTTACTAATAATTAATATCAAAACAATTAAATAGCCACTAAGAAGTCATATAAGCCAAGATCATATTTCCAGTAGTACAAGGCAGAAATTGAAATTGGTGGGAAGAGGAGAGAGCCTCTTGAACTGTTGTACCTGGAGGGATCCAGTTGTGAGCTTCTCATAGGTGCAGATGTGGGCACTACTTAACCATAACAGATTGAAACTGCCTTTTCCTGATAGTTTTCAAATGAAAAAATAGCTAGAACAGGATGTAACTGTTTCTGTAGATTTTTAGGTGAAAAAGAAAAAAGTATTTGGTTGTCATTGATTAAACCATGTAGCTTTTCTGCATTAGGGCACAAGTTGGTGAATCTGGGTTACTCTAGACTGGGGTTCTCTGAGGACACTTTGATGATAGGTGGGTTGGCAGCCCTCATCATGTTGTTAAATTAAATGGTGCAGTGATTTGATCACATGGCCAGTTGTGATGCTGGCTTTGGTGTAGCACAACTGACTTTAATTAGCCATGGTCACTGCTACCAGGTTGCCTAACAATTGGCTATAAATGAGTTTTTGTCTTCTTGCTTAAAACATCTTCTGTTGTGTTTGAAGGTGTCAAGCTGTTCATTTTCTTGACGTGTTCATAGGATGGGTATTGTCTTTACCTTCCTCGAAATCTTCTGTCCTACAAGCCTAAATGTTGTGCCTTAACTGAATTTATTCTGGTTCTTTTTTCACCCTGGGGCTCTCTTTTGATTCTGAATTCCTATCCTAACTCAAAGGTGGTCCTTGTCTACCCAGATGGTCATCTTCCTACTGAGTTTTTAATCCCCTTATCTGTCAAGCTAGCAGCACAAATTTGATTGCCTCTTTCTCAGCTGTTCTGAGAAATGAGAAATTCTGTTTTCCCCCTTGGGATTTTTTGTTATGGAATTTCTTATCTCTCCTCTCCATCTGTGGTATGTCAAGATATTTGTATTTAAATATCATTTTAAAGCAGTTAATTACCTTGGAGGAGGTAGCATAAATCCAGCTAAAGTGATTGCATTAACAAAATTGGCAATGACTTTCTCTTTCATCACATTTTTGAAATATGATAAGTTATTCCTTGCGATCATAGGAATGTCTTGGAAGGCACACAGTTTCAGCTTAACTTGTGCTTTACTCTCAGAATCAGTAAAATAGTGTGCAAATTATCCTAATGATATTCAGCTTTCAGGTAGGAAGTGTGAATACATTTGTCCTCCTTTAACAAGGGATGTATTGTGACTTCCAGAAGTCTTTATCCAAACTGCTGCTGTAATCTTAGGCATTAAGAATGGCCTGAGACTGCTTCTGAACGTTTTACACCTCAAGATTTAAGCTTGCAATGTATTTGTCATGGTCCAGCATCCATGGCCATGTCCATTTTGACAGGGAATGTGTGTCTGATTATTAAACTCATTATTAAATCTATGCAAAATCCTGGCCCTGTTTGAAGCTGGTCTGTGATATAATGGGGAAAAGTCTGGCATCCAATGAGGATTCATCATGCTGGTTAGTGCAGAAGAAGAAGCATTTTCTTGCAAGGGAATTTTCCATGAAAAGGAATATGATAGCTAATTAAAACATTTTCTGGTGCAAAGTCACTGTGAAGGAAATGTGTAGGAGTTGGTGGATTGCATCATGTGGATCTTGACTCAGAATCCACACTGGGCAAAATCACTAGCAATCTAGTTAGCACATCTTGAGAATCTTTACACTGTTACAGTCTTCATCCCAATAAAAGTGTATGTGATATCCATAGGATTAATTTCTAAATGCTAGATCACTTCTGGAAGTAGCTTCCCATATTAGCAGATCATCACCAGTGATGTGCAGAAACTGGCAGCGTTTGAAGTGATACCACTTCATCATTATCTTGTTTGTTTGTTTGTTTGTTTCTTTTTAAAGCCAAAGCCATAGGATTTGGATGATCAGGAGATATTCTGATGTGGCCAGCAGTGTGAATCCTGTAACTTACCCTGAGCTTTGGAAATCATAGCAAACACTTGCAGCAACTTGACACCACCACACAACTGTGTGGGGATTGCTGTAACCCAGGTGTTTCACCCGCTTCCCTCTGATCCCACATGCCTGGCTTTCTGCTCTGTAATTGCTGTAAGGTTAGGAAATACCTTTTAGTGTTTGTAAGTATCTCTCTGGGTAGTGAACTACATTGTTTTGTCTCTAATAGTTTAAAATTATTAAACTCCATCTTTGCCCTCATGCCTTCCTATTTATGTTGAGTCACTTTGAAGTTTCTGGGTGTAATAGCAGATTAATAGCTGTATAAGACAATCATGTTACTTTTTTTTCCTAGTGTTTCTTACTATTGCTTGAAATGTACAAATGTAAAGCCACTGGGAAAAGAGTATGCTATGCAATTTCTTTATCTCCCATGTACTGTTTGATGTAAGTGCCTTGGTTGTTTGGTATTGGGTAGTAGCTGTTATGGTTTACATTGCAATTTGTGAACCTTGACGTTCAGAATAGTGTTTTCTACAATTTTTCTCCCCTTCATCAGATTGCATTTTCATTGTTTGCCACTGGGTTTTGTCCTGACTCTGTGTGCATTAGTCTAAGCTTCTGTGCTATGAAAAGTTACATGTGGCTTTTCTTTTGACAAACACAGTGGTGTGACCATTCTGCAGTGTGCAGTTCTACCTGCTGGACTAAATTCGTGCAAGGTGAAAACACGTGCTGATGTTTTCTGTAGGTTTTGCAAAAATTGCACACAGTAGGCAGTTTCTTAATAGTTGCAATTAAACACTCATTAATTCTGGAGTGCCTGCTGCTTGCAGTGTGTGCAGGGCTAGAATTTCTGATATATCAGATAAGACACTAAATTAATATAAATATCTTAATAAAAACTTACAAAACTAAGATAAAATGTGTGCTTTCTGAGTTCATATTTCTTCTTGTGTGGAACCCTTGCCACTGTTGAATGTTCTTCCAGAATGCTATTTATGAGTAAGTCTTCTGTATCCTCCCAACCTCCTATATTGCAATCAAAAGTATCATTTTAGCATCAGAGTAAAGTGTTAGTCTGAAAATTATACAGTGTGGGTACTGTTTTCCTCATTACATAACAGCATTTCACAGTATATTTCTAATGTGTCTGTCATTCACATCTGTATTTTCATAGTATTAATATCATAGTCAGCATTGCAGGACTTACTTATTTGATGCTGAAAGGATTGCTGCAAGATGAATATGTTGGAGTTTAACTTGTGTTCAACTGAAAAGATTATGCAAGTCACGAAGGTGAAGATCCTGTCTTCATTCCTTTGTGGTGTTTGCCTGTAGTGTGCTTGTCTTGAAGAGAGGCTGCAAGTTTTTAGTCAGCAATTAGATGACAGTTCATTAACAAATGAAAAGCCATTTCCTGGTGCTTGTGAAAAGTGTGGTAAAGACCCAGCTTCAAACAAACGTCAAGCAGCAGAACAAGCAGCATTTAATACTGTTTACAGGGAGTGAGCTTTTTTAGAGTTTCTGAATTGTTAAATGCTAAATCTCTGCAAGTTCAAGAGTACATGGTTTCTTAAGGTATTTTAAGGGTGTCCTACATTTCCTAAACTTTCTGGAGTGTCTTGGAGATTTTTCTCTTAGCCCTTATTGATTGTATTACTACCAGATGTATATTTTTTCTTGAAACTTCAGCCAAAATCAGTAATCAGTCTGAACAAGGATTCTGGAGGCAACTAATAAGAACCAGGTTTTTTTGGCTTGGTTGCTACTTGAAGCTTGTGTTGTGGCCACTTGCTTGTGGCTTTGTCACAAGAGGCAGTGACCTTCATTTTAGCACCTTCTAGACTTATAAGTTTCACAACTATTTTTAATGTAAGTCTTGTCTTTACTTTGTCACAGTAACCTATGAATTCCCTGTGTAGCCATTTTTGGCTTATGGTTTAGAAGCTTGAGCCTGTAAGATCTGAAATGTGTTGTTACAGAAAAGAAATCACTCATTTCAAGTGAAGGATTTCATTGCCAGTCAGTGGGCAGATGTATGAAGTAACCTAAATTTGTGTCAATGGTGTATTCATTCCAGGGAACTTCTGCTTTCATAATTTCAGTTTCCTTTTTTCCGCCCCCCACCCCCGGGAACTGCATGCAGTCATCCAGATTCCTCCAGTGTCTAATGGGTTCCTAAGTGATTTTGGGAAAATGTAGTAATTGTGACAGTAGCCTGGTAGGTTTGCACAGAACCTGACAGTTTTATTCTTTGGGACCCTGTCCTCTAGTGAGAATGATCTATAGGAGACAGAATTGCACACCAGACACTTCAAGTTGTGACTATCCAGTGGCAAGTGTTGAGTGGGATTCAGCTGGACCATCCCCTTCCCTTGGCTGAAATGGAATCCTGCAGTACCCCATCTTCAGCTTCTGCTCCGCAAGACTACAGGCCTCTGTAGATCCTGTCACTCATTTATGTCATTATTTATATAGATATTTATATTCTTCCCCATGTGGCTGTCTCACACATCCTAGGACATCTAAAATCATCTACTTTTAGGGTCCTGTACCAGATGCTCTTCAAATGCTGGGGAGGAAACACCTATTTAGAACCAAACTGTTTGCAAACAATCAGATGTTGCATTAGCAATTATGTCTGTTCTGCTGTATTTTTTTTGCTGTAGGAGCACACTGTCGTAATTTGCTTAAGATTTCACTGTCATGTTGTAGGTCTGTCAGATATTGAGCAAACATGGCTGTCACTTGGTTCACAGTTTTCAACACCTCTCTCTTCATATACATATCTGTATGGGAAACATTGTGGAGATCAGTCAGCTTGCATTGTTTTTTAATAGGTTATACACAACAACTTGATAAAATCTGATCCAGAAACATACATGAAGTTTCGTCCACCTCTGGATCAGATTTTATTCCTGGCAGGGAATTTATATTTAAAGATTTTATTGTTCTCCCAGTAGTTTTTCTTCAAGGACAGGCCTGTCTACACCTACTGCTGCTGTATTGGAAGTGGCCATAATAGCAGGAGAATATTTAAGTAGAGCTTGTTGTCTCTGTAGCACAGAGTTGCATGAAAACATGGGTTCTTGGGGCTCAGTTTCCTTGATACAGCTCCACTCACCCAGTGGTTATCTTCTTGCTGGGGAGTTACTCAGGGCCAGCACAGAGGTTTGGTACTGTGCCACTCTGTGCTGTTCCATTCTTCACTCTCCCCTTGATGCAAATCTGGCTCATGCCAATTAGCACAGTTCCAAGGGCTGCAGTATCTAAATGCAATGGAAAACTATCTCCTAATTTTAATGATAGTGTGAAAAAATATTTAAGTATTATTCATGATATTGCATAGCTGTCATTTTTTTTCTTTGCTAATGCAAATATATTTTGTATTGCTTGTAAAGGTGTTGCCAGAAGTGTGTTTAATAGACTTCAAGGTGAGTTTACATTATTGTTACAGCAAGCTATTTCAGTTAAAATTGTATGTCTCTTATATTCAGTATTTTATACTGATGTCCATTCTAATGGCATTCTGAGATTTGCTGTCAGAGATTATTTTTCCATTTAAAATCTGAAGGCATTTTGGAAGGGGCTCTTCATCAGGGGAGAGTTTTGAAATACTATGGTTAGTTATAGAAAATGGGAATATGAGAGGTATTGAATCTAAGAGGTATTGTACTTAAAGCTGACTTTGCTTCATTGCCATCACTCCTGTTGACTTCCTTGGCATCAAAATCTTGCTGCAAGGAATTCTCTTGCTGCAGTATCTTACTGGAAACCAGCTAACCAGAGGATCAACACACAAAAACTGCATATCCTGATTGTGGCTTTTGGTTTCCAATAACCTGATGAAATCCTCAACTCGTAGAACTTCTTTGTAAAACATCCATTCTCTTTGGATTTCACCTATAGCCTTTCTGTCTTTATGTTCCACCAGTAGGTTTCCTGCAGTTGTGCCTGGAAGGTAAACTTACTGTGTGGCAGGCCACTGAGAAGCTGTTTTGATTTAAGATGCCAGCAGAATTTTTAAAACAAGTCAGCAGTAAATTGTGGATTAACATATCACAAGGGGTATTTACTCAAGATTTTTAAAGAAAGCCAAGGATAAAGTTGCTGAGTAACTCTGGGCAGCTGCTTATCCTGCCTTTTTGGCTAGAGAAATTAGGGGTTATGAATAAACAATTTTTGGAAAGATAATGAGGGAAATGCAGGGAATGGAGTCCCCCAGAGATCACTCTTCGAACATGTGCTCTCATGTTTTCATCACTGGTGTGGAAATAGGGGGGAGGAGAAATAGGTGGCAATATGTGTTGACAATACAGAATTCTTCAGGTTGCTGAAAAATTAGGTCTGAACAAGGAACACTGCAGAAGTTTCTTGTTGGTAGTATGTATAACGTTGACAAGAGATCAGAAAAAAATGCAAGTTGCTAAATAAAAACCAAAGAATGAATTGGAAGGGAAAGTGGTCCCAAGGATGCACCAACAGCAGTGTGCTCTAAATGCAGTATTTTTGCAACTGAGGAAGAAACTGTAAGAGGTGAAACTGCGAACTGTGGCAAGAAGGCAAATAGAATGTTAACAGTCTGTAAAAAACAATAGAAAAGACAACAAAGCATCATTTGCTGCTATATAAATCCCTATTGTGCCCTCAAGGGGGACATGCAGTTTGATTCTCATCCTTTGCATCTCAAAAAGGTTTTAGTGATCTTTGCAGAGTGAAGAGAAAGTTGAGCATGAAAATATAGAATTTTTAAATTTATTTTTTGGAGTTTCAATCCATGTAAGGACAAGGGGACTGGACTAGGATGACATAGATTAAGATTCTTCTAGGTTGGGAAGAGACAAATGGAGAGGCAGAATTTATTTAAGTATAGAAAATTATGAGTCACATAATTGGCTGAGTAGGAAAGCACAGCAGACAAGAACAGTCAAAGTGAACTGTCATGACACTGTCAGGTAATTTCATTATAAAAAAGGAAACACATTTTTACAGATTAAATGAATTATCAAAAGTCACAATTTATTTCCCCAACATTTTCTAGGTTCAAAAATGATGAACACATTCATAGCTATCCCCTGATGACTGTTAAAGGTGATAAGACAGCCTTAGAGTAATAAAATGTCAAAGCCACCAGTTGCTGAAGCTTGAAGAATATATATATATTTTTAGAATCTTTTCCCAACCAATTGCTACAGTTGAAGGTATGGAGTAGAAAATGTACTGTCTACTGCAGGTGTTATTACAGGTAATAAGACACAATTCAGCAGAGCACCCACTGTGTAATGGTGTAATGATCTCTGAATCACTTCAGGCATTTGTAGGAAATCTGCTGTGTTTGATTTCAGTGCCAGCAGCGGTTGAATTACATCTCCCTTCACTGTATAGCTGCTGTTCCAAATGCAGAGTCTCCAAATCCACCTCCTTCTTCTGAGATAAAACTTTGTGATAGCATAGAAAAAAGTCAGCAGTAATGCAGTGCAAAATGACGACCACTGCTTCACTGACCGATTCGGCCAATTTAGACTGGCTGAAATTGAACATCGTCATGATGTTCAGTCAGTCACTCATATGCCCCAGGCTTGGATCAAAAATGCTGCACAAAAACATCCCTGGTATGACTCTCCCACTCTCCAGAAGCAGCAAATCCACTTGTTTTGGTTATTCTTTCATGAGACTCTCTCTCTTTACATTTTTGTGGGACTCTAGGGATGGATTAAAGCTCTTTGTTTTTCCTCACTTTATTTTTTAGACAAGATGTCATTGTGTTTTTTGAATTTGTTCTCCCAGCCTTGTACCAACTATTGGAAGACTCCTGGCTTTTGCCCTTCATAGCCTGTAGAATGTGGGTCACATCTGGCTCCACATTCTTTGTACTTCACCACCATCTGTGCTCGTTCAAGGACAGTGACAGTGGTTACCTGGTTAAATACACGTGCCATCCTGGCTGCATCAAATGGCACCTGCTGAAGTGAGAGTTCCACAACAGCAGAGATTTATTGTGGAAGAAGGATGTTACAGTGCAGAAGTCTGATAGGAGCTTTCCTGTTCCTTCACCAGTAAGGTTTACAGCAATAAAGTGTTTCTTAATAAAATCCCTTAACACAAACATCATAACTCTCTCCTCTGGGCTCAGGTGCATTATCACATCATCACAGCTTGATGCCAATTGATTCGAGAGAATCAAGCTAAATGCCACTTGAATTTCCACAAATTACCATAAATATGCTCTTAGCCCATGGCAAATGTAAGGTAATAGGACTGAGCTTAATCCTTTCTAAAATATTTGCTTTATCTCATCACTATGTGCACACAGCTGTTGTGGCTCGTGTGAAATTTGACTCGACCATGTATTTAACTCATCCTCATAAAATGTCATGAATAGGCTGCCCTAAAAGAGCAATTACCTTTAGGTAGGAGTGCATGCATAGCATTTCTTCAAAGGTGTCCCTTCACATGGTGAGAGCCAGCCCTGCATTCCTTCTCCTTTGCAGGGCAGTAAGTGTTTCCGAAGTCTAAATGTGTTTCTGTTCAGCCCAACCAGCATCTTTTTTCTTTTTTGGGTTTCCTTAACAGCGTTTGTATTTTCTCTTGTGCCCAACATCACTTTTTTTTTTTTTTTTTAATTTCTTTTTCTCAAGAAAATTGTTGTGGAATCCAGGATTGGACCAGCAAGTTACGACAGAAATCGAAATCCTTTGAGGATGAAGACATTTTAATGCAATATGAAGATCAATAACTCTGTCCTTATAGGTGACAGTTGTGAATTGGCAGTTGTTCTTAATATGAATATTCTATTTCAGCTTGCTACATAACATAACTAGGTAATCTGCATTTTTAGTTCATCCTTCCCACAGGCAGAAATGTATTAACGATATTTCTTCATACACTGGCAGCTTTGCTTTATAATATGTCAAAATATATGTCTTGGGTATTTTTTTGTTTGGTTTTGGTTTTCTTTAACAGGGCACTGATTTTTTTCTGGATTGCGGTTTGTTGATTTTGAATTAGCAGGTTGGTTATTACTAGATAGTAACTGGAAAGGCCATCATGTTTTGCAGAGATAAGGGAGTTACCACTCTTCCAAAGAGTAATCTGGTGAGCCTGTTGAATATGGCAACTGGAAAGCTTTGCTTCTTTAATTTGCAAGTGGAAATCTCAATATATTTTAATGACAAAATATTTTATCCACACACTGTTGTAATTTTCTAGCATTTGCTCACAATGGGATCACTAATTCCAACAAGCAAGGCTGTCTTGTGTGTGTTGTTCTTTTTTCTTTCTTTACTTTTGCTCTTCTCTATTTTGTTTTTAAGTACCCTTAGAATTAGGGGAGACATCACTGAAAATAGGATTCAAAGCATTTGTGAAATCAGAGCAGAAATAGACAGCAGGGATTATAACTGTTTTGGATACTTCCTCAGGTCTGGAGAACATCACGGTCAAGCTGCCCTGTTTTAGGCAGGATTTGTTTTATATAGGTTAGTTGCTGCAATGGGTTACACAAGACTTCCAGAAGCAGTCAGGCACAGTGTAGGTGAGCTTTTAATGCTGCCCTTCCCTTTTTATAGCTCTGTCTTGCGAGACAGAGTATTGTGGTTTCCATTTAATCACCTTTGAAATAATTGTCCAATTGCACAATAATACATTGCCAATCTTTCATGAGTTTCACATGTTTCAAAATAGACAAGGGAGTGGTGTTGAAGTGGCACAGCTGCAACTGAGGACATGAGAGGAGAGAAGATGGAAGATACTTGCAGTGGTCAGTAGCAACTGCAGTGTTAAAGGTCCTCTTCTGTAGCTGATACAGAGTGAAGTCTAAATATCTCCTGTAATTAGAGAAAAAGATTTGCCCCAAGGTCAAAGGGCCTAAGCTTTGATGAGATTAAATGTATTAATCACAAGTTTCTGTTCTGGTTTTTTTTCAGAAGAATGGAGTATCAAATGGAACTCTCTACAAAAAAACATTTATTGAGCACTTTGAACAGGCACCAATGTATGTTGCAGTTTTTACTTTCGTGGGGTTTGCAGTGGGAACGATATTTGGCTACCTGCGAGATTTCATGAGAGCATGGGGACTAGAAAAACGGAACATTGCTGCAGAGAGAGAACAACAAAAAGTATGTATAAAAAAGTCATTATGCATCCACAGCTGAGTTTTCCCCTGCCTGCAAGTGATTTACAGCAGCTTGTGGAAGTAACAAGGCAGACAACTTTCATTTTACAGAGCATTGCACAGGGGTGAGAGGAGTGACACACCCTGCACTGGAGTTGTGTGCATGTGTATGATTACATACCTACATTTATGTAAAATCATCATTTTTACCCAGGGACATGTTCACCTCGTTCTAAGAGCATTGTAATACTCAGCAAAACAGAATCTCTTAGGTCAATCCATAGAAAAAAAAAAAATATAAATGCCTTATTGCTAAATGCATCTCTTTCCGAATCTCTTCGACCCCGATTTTCCTTTGTCCCATCTGGCTGTCTTATGCTGTCTTTCACAGCAGGGCAGTTCTAATTTTGTTATAATTGAATTCTTGTAACTCCCAAATTTTTTTCATCCCACATAGTTCCTAGTGAAACTTGCACCTTAGCAAGATCAACCGTCTTCCAACTTTGTTTAGAATTTTTGGTTGCTCCTTCTCTGTGCAGTTTGAGTCATCGTTTATGGTAACACCTGGCATAATGAAGGAAAAACATGAACAGTTTTACTGTTCCTCTTGCAAATAAAATTCCTGAAATTGTTTTCTGTTTTAGATTTTCAAAGATACACGTATAACTTAATGAATATCACTTTCAATTCACTTCATGATTTGGCCATTTGTTGACTCCAGTTGTGCCAGTTAAATTTTTTTGTCCTTCACTGTGGATTACATGTTTATTTAATTCTCCCACATATGTTAACTGCATGCTATGTTATCAGTTTATTGTATGCAGTGCCCAACTTGGATATATTGCTGTTTCATGTAAAGCTTTGTTTAAATTCAATTTCCAAGTAAAATCCGTGGATAGACATTAATTCTCAACAAAAAAAAATTATCTTAACTGAATGTTTCCATCTCCATGTCTCCATGTTAGGCCAGTAATGCCCAAATCACATATATTAGACTAGCTTTTGTCTAATGTATCCAGCATTTCATGAAGTGTAGTGAGTTGTTTATCTTCCTTTTCTGCAGTCTGCTCCACACGTAGAAAAATGCTCAATTTGAAGCAACTGGTTTCTTCAAGTGAAAGAATCTTGATATTTTTTTTCCATTTCCAACTTTCAGGATATATAGGGAGATTTAGACCAACTTGTTGACCATTAAAAAAAAAAAAAGAAAAAAAAACAACCAAAACCAAATCCTGACCAACCAAAAAAGAAACCAAACAACTCCCAATCTTAAAACAGAAATAAACAAAATACTCTATTTTCTAAGAAATACAATGTTTTAAAAGAATTATAGTAAGAGATTTGCTGCTTGGAGTTGTAAGTGATGTAGGAGCATGTGGCTGCTATGGCTCTCTGTTTCCTGATGAATCAGTTTTCCCTTGTTAATAGGAATGACTTGAGTACAGAAGCAGCAACATAACCCTGTGCATGTTTTCAAACCAGGATTTTGTGCCACTTTATCAAGATTTTGAGAACTTTTACACAAGAAACCTCTATTTGAGGATACGGGATAACTGGAATCGTCCCATTTGCAGTGTCCCTGGGCCACAGTTTGACCTCATGGAGCGAGTTACAGATGATTACAACTGGACATTTAGGTGAGTCACCTTCCACTCTGCTGCTCTCAGTTCCATGAGCATACTCCTGACACCTCTGCAAAGCACAGAAAGTTGTGTTGAGATCCTTGTCTAATATCCATCAGCACATTTCTTTTCACAATCAGTGCCATGCTGACAATCTGACCCTTTTCTTCTGAGTGTTTGTTTGGAAATGCAGAATAGATTTCCAGCTCGATTGCAAATGAATTTGGCTGTGTCAGCACAAGACTGCTCACACGCCATTTATAACAACAGACCTTGACTCAAAATATTACAACAAAATTTGTTCTATCCTTTGGTTAGGTTTTAAATCATAATTTCTTGCATTGCATGAATGTGGCTTCTTGCTTTCATAGTGAGTCTTTGGCAGTGGGTTTTAAGCAGATTACAGCTTGAAGGTTTTGGTGTATTTCAGCTGAATTATGCAGCTATGGGAATTCACAGCATAGATAATGTGTAGGTTGGCTTTATTTTAGCTTATTGAGAATACATCATAGTGTCTCCCATATTTTCATCAAGTTTAAGTTCTCTCTGTGTGTGACAGCACTAATGACTTAATGGAAACAGTTGACAATTTGTTTGAAAATGAATATCTGTACATTGTTCCTCAAATAAAGTCATAGGTTTGTTATTTATTTAAATCCATAAAAGCAGCCATTCACCCCATACCAGTTTATTTCCATCTACAGCATGGCTTCTAGAAAGCACTCTGACCATGAAGCAGTATTTACTTAGGAAAAGAGAAAGGCTAGAAAAACTTCTGGGCTGTTAGAGTACAAGGATTGTAAATTCCCAAGTAGGAATTTGACACTGGGACAAAATTTGGTGGGAAAATTTTGCGATTTTTTTTATTTTCATTTGGGATTGGAGGGAAAATTGCACTGCTGTTCAAAATTTGCTTTACTTGTAGGTTTACAGGAAGGACTATCAAGAATGTAATCAATATGGGTTCTTATAACTACCTCGGCTTTGCAGAAACAGATGTTAATGCCTTGAAAACTGTGACCATAGAGTTAGAAAAATACGGGACAGGAATCTGCAGTACCAGGCAAGAAATGGGTGAGTAAACAGCGAGATGGCCACCAAAGGTTCTGTAACTATACTCTTTTTCTCACAGATATCTTGAAAGAACTGGATACTTAGAGAACTTTAATCACATCAGCAATTACTTGTTTCACAGTTAAAAGGAATGCTGTGTTTTATTTGTTCTCACATGAGGGTTTTTTTCAAAAGGAAATCTAATACTGATTTTTGGAAAAGCAAAACTAAATGTGCCGTATACTGGCCTGGGATTTTTAATAAGTAACAGGCTTATTCTTAAAGATAATTTAAAAATACATTGAGATTTCAACAATTGTTCTGGGGCAAATTCAACTGCATCACAGATATATATCAGTTACCACACACAGAGGTTTCAGATTAGTAAAATGATCTTTTACATAATGTTTTTAATCCTGTGTTCTAAGAATGTATTGGAATGTATTATGAGATACTACTGGCATGAAACAGAAATTTCTAGTTTGCCCTTAGCAAATAAATTCAGGAAGGCTCCATCTGACATTTTTGGTTTATATGTCCTTTATGCTTTGTCTGATTTGTTAGTTTGTAGGCTGCATGCAGTGTTACCTTCAACTTTCTGTTTTTACACAAAGCCTTGTATTCCCTGTGGTTCAATCATCTTACATTTCAGAAGAAAACAGTTTCAAGCCATAGAAATGCAAGGGGAAGTTTCTCTTCAGGCTTTATCTTTCTTGGGAGATATTAAAAAAAAAGGCAGACTTCTTTTTTCTAATCCAGCAACCTAAAAAATTACGTTTCTTATCTTCAATGTAAACTCTGTTCTTCCATAAATCTTAATGAAAAAAAATACTGGATTTAATTTAGTTTTTTATTTAAAGTCTCCATTTCAGACATAAAAAGTAATGCAGACCTTGTCACCTGTTTCTTATCTTGTTATTGAGGTTTGATTTGCCAATAATAATTATGTCAGTGACACCACTCAGAAAGGGTTGAGATTGACCCTACTTTCATTTTGTAGATGACCCATCTGGTGACTGCAATATATTATTTAACCTGAATTGCATGCTTGAAAGTGGTCACCACTGCTAGTCCTTTGAGGTATTGAAGGAAGCTTTCTCTCTTTTTCTCCCAGATTCTATTTTGTCTAAGAAGGTTTCACATTGTTTTCAGGACATACAAGATTATGGCTAGTGTTCCTTATTCTCTAGATTTTGCTGAATTTCTTTAATGGAAGATTTATTAAAAAAAAGAAAACACCAACCATCAACCCAATTTATTAAAAGATTGCTTCTGTGTTCAAATATTAAATATCTTTCTGGGTAACTTCATCTAGTCTATTTGAGAGCCAATGTGTAGAGATTTCTAGGATGTTCTCTTCATCTGAACTCCTGTGCTGTACTCAAAGTTGTCTTGACTGAGCAAGGTTTTAGATTCATTCTAATTGCCTTCACCACAAACAGTCCCATGAACTGCATCAAGACTATTCACAATGCAAGAATGGCTACAGATAAACATTCTAAAAGCCTTGTCAAGTGGATTTTGGAGAGCAGCTTGAACATCGACCTATTCAGAAAGGAAAGCAGGGTGTTTAGGCCTGACTTAGCTGGTGTAAATGAGCAGTCACAGCAATTTATCCTGGGCAGGTGACAGAGAACCTGTGTTTGTGTGCTCCATGGAGAGAGGTGGCTCCACAGGGCAAGGCTGAGCAGCGGCTCCTTCCTTGGTTCTGGCTCTTTGGGGCCCATCTGTCACCAAGATCTGTATGAACAACCTGAGGAAAAAAGCCTCTTATTCATAGTGGATCCCCTCTTTTCTTGTTCTTTTATGTTCTTGTGCTCCATTCCCATCACAGTCAAACAGAAAAATTCTGAGTTAAATAAATCAAAGAGAGAGACAGGGAAGGGTCTGAATGAAACCTCTTAACTTTTTAAATTATCATTTCTCATCTTCATCTTACATAAAAAGAACAGGATGAGTTTGTTTCTGGGCAGATCACATTTCAGAACTTCTGTTGTTACTGTGTGTGCAGCTAAAGTGTTTTGAAGTAAAAGTGCAGTGAGCTGCAAGAGCCAAGGCTGTAAATTCCCTGTAGGGTTCTAATGCAAGAGAGCACTTGAACATATTTATATTTTCAACCTATTTGACTTTGAAAGTGCTGCTCTGCTTGTGTGCATTTCAGTGTCTGGCATGTTCGAGTTTCACCAAGATCTCTCTCTAAGCAGTGGTAGCTCTGTTTTTGAGAAGGATCATTCCACTACTTTCAGAGGATGTCAGAGAGAGGGTAAAACAAAGAAGACACAAATACAAGTAATGTGAGTGAGGTTTGAAAGAATACACGATGGTAAAACTGTCCTTGATGGTCTTCTGCCTACACTCCTCCTCTTACAACTGTGGAGGCTGTGGAGAAGGTATACAATGCTGTCCTATCAGAATGCTGTTGCAGGTAGTTTCCTCTTAGAACAGGATTAAAACTGATGAAAATACTGGCTGACCGTCCTAGACTTATCCCCCATAAAAAGATTTAAGGCTTTTCCCTCTGTTTTTAATTCCATGCTCTTTTTAATTATAATAAATTACTTTCTTACTACAATGGTGTCATTTAAGACATGTTTCTGAGGGTCTTGTGGGACTTTCAATGTGAAATGAAAATACTTGCCTTTTTAAGACCAATCTAACTATTAACCCTTAGGAGCAAGATCTTGAAGTTGTGAGTGCTACATCCATGGAAGGATTAACTTGCTGTTCCATCATCAGAAAGCAAATCAAACACTAGAAATTACTGGAAAGTACACAGAAAGCCAACCATAGAGCCTCAGTATGCTACTGCATAAAGCTGCTGTTTGTTGTTGTCTCAAGTACTCTGTGCAGCTCTGATGAAAAATGTTTAGCAGAACTGGAAAGCGTAAGAGAAGGGCCACAGGGATCATCAAAGGCCTCAGACAGCTTCTGGGTGAAGAACTACTGAGCTTGCTGTCTTCAGCTATCACAAATGCCTGTCATCTGTCTCAAAAAAGAGCCTGAGGGGAGAAATTATAGAAACTGTCAACATAATGTGCGTGTGGAAGAGTGGTCAGGGTTCACTGTCCATTGCCTTTCCCACTAGCAGATGTTCAGGGCATTGTATGAAGCTGGTGGAAGGTTTTCACCTAAATGCTGGAGGCTGCCAGACCCGAGGAGCTCATTGCTGCAGGTGCCAGAACTTCACACTCCCTTGTGTTCTAAGGGACACTGGCCATGTGTGCAGAGCAGAGCTCACTGATAGTCACTAGAAATACCCAAACTGTTCCTGATTCAGGAAAAGTTTTTAGCTCTGAGAGATACCAAGAGAGGGTACAGGGAAATCTGCACCTACCATATCTGAAAAAATTGACCATGAGTGTTATTTAAATTAAAACAGCTTTTGTCAGCAGCAGTCTCTCCTGTAGGTGCAGGAAAAGGTAATTTTTTCTTTATTTCTTTTTCTTGCTCATTATATGTCAAGAAACCGACTGGGACATAAAAAGAAGTAGGAGTTTTTGGTTTTTAGGAGTAAATGTTTGGTCTGAGAAGATAATTCTCGAGTGTTGAAGGATTTAAATAGCCATCCACTACCTCGAGGTGGCTACAAGAGGGCTTGAGAGGGATTTTTTACAGGGGTGTGGAGTAACAGGATAAGAGGGAATGGCTTCAGAATGACAGAGGGCAGGGTCAGATTAGATTTCAGGAAGAAATTCTTCCCTGTGAGGGGGGTGAGGCCCTGGAACAGGTTGTCCGGAGAAGCTGTGGCTGCCCATTACTGGAAGTGTTCAAGGACAGGCTGGGTGGGGCTTGGAGCAACCTGATCCAGGGAAAGGTGTCCATGTCCCTCCCTGTGCAAGGTGGGGGCATTGGAATGAGATGATCTTTAAGATTCCTTCCAGTACAAACTATTCTGTGATTCATTCTACAATTCCATGAGTAACTGGACACCAGCTGTTCAGCTAACTGGAGTGTTGGGAATGTTAGGGCATTCCATGTAAACGGCCCCCCAAAAATATCTCTACTGTTTTATGTATTTTATTTTTTCTCTCAAAAGTGTTATTTTTTAGCTTAATAAAACTGCCAGCAAATAGGAACCTAAATAAATATGAAATAGCAAGTGTTCCCTCCATATAATGAAAAATATGAAAGAATGACCACTTTGAACATGAAGTACTTTCTCCTTTGCAAATCAGTGTATTTTAGTGGCTAGAGTGGGAGTTGGCTACTGTGAAAGGCAGATTCAAAAGCCTTTTGTCTGAACTCATCCCGCTGTTCAGTATTTATAGTCAGCCTTTTCTAAGCAATGTGACTGAGAATTATTGAGAAACATGCAAATTAGTTTCCTGCTTGCTGCTTGCAGGTGATAACAAAATCAGCAAAGTTACACTTTTTTTTTTTAAGATAAGGCAGATGATCATGCTCTGAGTGCTCCTAGGGCCAGGCTGGTGACAGGACTGTCACAGGGACAGCCAGCACTCCCAATGCTCTGTTTATCTAACTCCCCAGTATTCCTCACGGAGATGACATGCGTGAGTAACCCCAGCAAACGTGTCATTAGTGCTGGTTAAGCAGCCAGGCAGGATTCCTGCCTTTTGAAATCCTGCTCCTGTGATTATGCCTTGGACCAAAAGACAAGATGGAGCCTGCACAGAGCACTTGCAGGGTGATTCATTCTGGAGGGCATGTTAGGAGATTGCCCTTTAACACCTAACTTGCACTCGGTTTTAGGGCTTTTTCTTGGTTTGAGGATTTTTTTTTCACTTGACTGTGATCTCACTTCTAAAAAGCAGATCTCAAAATCTGTGCCAACATTTAATATACAAAAGTAGCTCAATCCCATTCACCTCCTTCCACTGTGTTTTGAGGCCTAATGTGAATTTCTAGCAGCATTTCAAGAAGATAAAAATAGGTATTTGGCCATTCTTTCTTTTATAAGAAGGCTTTAGGGCCAGGCTCATTTTAAACACAATACTGTACAAACATTAATAAATGTTTCATTTTTCAGTTTGGAGAAAGAGATAAAGAACTGAATTTCTCATAATTTACAGTTTCCAAGTAGGATCTTAAGGAGAAATAAAGACACAAAAAATGAGAATTTCTGTGCCTGTATATATATGTATATATACATGTATTTCATAATCTTACCTATTTTCTCATAGGGTATGGTATAAATTAGGAAACAGTGCCTGCCCTCTCATAAATAACTAATCCAGCTTATGATCAGTTTCATATAATCATTGGGTCAGGTTCGTCCTTTGTATTTCACCATTGCAAAAGTGTGCTTTGCAATGCAAGATTAATAATCTGGATAGTCCATCTTCTAGCAGGTGGAATTGAAGGAATCTGTAGGAATTAAGGGTTGCGTGACTTGTTTAATATCTAAAATATCTCTGATAGATGATGTTACCTGCATGCAGATATTTAGATACTTAAGATGCTGCCATACAGGCTTTGAAGAAGCTGGATTTAAACTGGAAATTTTAACCTTGTGTTTTTCTAAAGGCAAAAACAAAGGAAACAAAACCACAAGATCTAAATTCAACTGGAAGCTTTGTTAAAACTACTCTACTTTTTTCCTGAGAATCACTAAATTACGCAGGCACATTATTAGATGTATGACACCCACGGCATCATTGTGGTATGAGAGCTCTGTCAGTTGGTAGGAATGTTGAGAAAACTTGAGCATTTCCTTTTTATCAAGTGATTCATCAAAACCCCCTTATTTTGGGACTCTTTTCTGCACTCACAGTGTTAAATGAGGCAACTGCATAACATTACTGTGCTTTTCTCCCTCTCTCTTTCCAACGTGTCTCATTCTACAAGCTGAGGCTTTCCTCTGCTAGTGGCTCTGTGGCACAGTGATACCATCTGCATCGTCTGCTCTGGTAATACAGTGTAAAGAAAAAATATCATTTCCACAGCTTCTGTTTCTTCATCTTGCTATTAATAACTCATCTGATCTTGCTTTTGTAAAAGCGTGTATGTCTTTCAGTAATACAGATTTTTTTCATCTCTGACAAGCATCTTTCCAGAGTGAGTTTGTGACCTTAAGTTTCAAGTGTGACAAGGAAGTTCAGATGTTTTGTTCTGCTCCCCACCCTCCCAGGGATGCTGCTGACAAACCCTCATTTTCATAGTGTAATGGTTCTCAGTCACCTTGGTGAGTCACATCAGGGATGCATAGAGTTCCCAGCTGTTCTTTTTTGCTTTCAAGGCTTTGTTGCTCATATCAGTTTACTCTTCCAGCTTTTGTTTCACTTGAGGCAAGCAGGTATTTCCCTGTCTTCTTTGGGCCTTGGAATTCTAAACAAAAAATTCTATTACAGGATACTGTTGCCAGTGTTGGCAGTTCAACCAGTCTGTGTCATTAGTGTATAAGAGCCTGAAAGACTGTTTTGGGCAGAGTAACCAGTGGCATAAACCACCTTGTCCAAGCTGAAAATGTCAAACTAAATAATGACTCTATGGATCATGGGAAGCCCATTTTTCCAGCTTTATCTCTCCAGTAGTCTGGCAGTGACTTTCAGCCCAACAGTGTGGGTAAGTCTATGAAAAAGCCTGTCAAAGCACATTTCATGTTCCCTGTCACCAGAGTGCAGTGGCAAATTAATGGAGTGAACTGGGTCATCAGATTTTGGAAAGGAGGGGATTTGCTTTGAGAAGTGTGGGAATCTGTGGAGGTGGTTCCCATTGTGAAAGTCCACTTTTGATATGATCTTTTATCTTAATACCTGCATCGTCTTGGACCACAGTGTCTCCTGCTGTATTGTATTACATAAAACTGTTCAGCAGGGAAGAATAAGGATTTCAAAAGGATTTAATTTTGTGTCTTAAAGATGCAGGTCCTTTTCTTTTTTTTGTCTTAAATCTGCTGGTGATTTGGTGTACATTGTTTAGCTGTATCCTCATTTGTTGGGTCAAGCCAAGCTGTAGTCAGTCAGTGGGGAAATTCTAATGTCTGTTTACAGGGCAAATGTAGAAAGTATCTGCGTATGCAGTGTATTAAAAAGATATATCTAGTCTATCACTTTTCATACATCAGATCATGATACTGGTCTTGAATCTAGCACAATACAAAACATTTTAAGGGCCAGGATAACCTCACTTGACAGCTCTAAGGTTGTATTTAATGAAGAACTGTGTAATTACTGCCTTTGTTATGTAGCTTGAGATGCTGAGATGTTTCAGCTTGTGCCAGTTCCTTTGGATCAAATTTGCATCTGTCTGGTAGTGCTGTTTATGCTTGTCGTGGTGGTGGCTGTGACCAGCTGGGAATGCTAGTGGACAATCCTCTTCCCATGTCTGACCCCTTATTCCTTCCAGTGGAGAGAGGTGATAGAATTGATGCCATTTATACAATGTCCAAGGACAGCCTGTGTAGAGATATCTCCTGATATGATTAAATAATTGCATAATTATATGCTTTTTCAACTCTGTTCAATGTATGCAGCTGTCAGGAACCTCCCACTGGCAGTATTGTATTGCTTCTGCAACACCTTACCTGTCATCAGCAGTATTGCCACAGTAATTAACATGATTCAAAACCAGGCCTCATTTTGCAAATCCTTGTCATTCAGGATTTTGTTCTGCTAAACAATTTCAGTTTGTATTCCAGGGTTTCTAGGCAGTAGTGATGTACAATATCATCTGCATTTGTTCTTAGGATTGGTAAATAATAAATAGGAATCAGTCACTTTCAGAATGAGCTATTCTTCTTCAAAATCAATAAAAATAGGTGCAAAATGTGCTGTTCCTTTGTGGGTCATCTAATAGGAGCTTTAACAGAACAGTCTGTATTGAGTCAGGCTTTTCCTGTTTGTAAAAACAGAAAACATGTGATGCAACCCCAAAAAGCAATTTAACTCCACCCCAGTAGTGTCAGACTTACCCCTGGAAGAGTCAGGGACAATTGTGTCATGCCTTAAAATGCCTGCCTTGCAAAGCACACACTGCTCATGTTCTCATGCTTTCACAAACCTTCTTATTCAAGCTGTGGCCGTAGTGTGCTTGGCTCTGAGCTTCCATTTCAGACTTCATCTTCTTTTTGTGTGCTGATAGCCCTCGAGTGACAAAATAACATCTGCAGGGAACACTGAGGCAGCTGATCCTGCTGGAACTCTTAGTTGTCCATGAGCGCTGTAACCAGGTTGAAGATTAGCTGGGCCCAATTTGCAAAAAATACAGAAATAACTCCAGAAATACACGCTGAGTCCTGCTGGGCTTACACCTTAAGACAGATTCTCACCCACATTTCCAGTGAGCAGCTCAACTCTGAAACAACTGATTTGTGTTTCATGGAACCTGGATACGAAACAGTGACTGTATGCAGAGCCAGCTCACACCCTTGTGTGTCTTGGGATGTACAAATTCAAAAAACAGCCATCCTCAAAGAGCTTCACACAGACTCAGCTCGCACACAGTGGAGTTTCTGCAGAGACACATTTTTTGTGTCACATTACCCAATTCTCAGAGCACAGAGACAACCCAGCTCCAGGTATGTGCAGTGTGATTCAAGGAGTGCAGAGACACTCTTGAAGCTCTGCTGGAGTAGGCTCAGGTCTAGCACAGCACAGGAAAGCTCTGGCAAAGTCTCAGCAATGCTGCTGTTCTTTACTGTCCATGTAATCCAGGTTTTTCAAGAAGCCCCATGATCCTTGCTCCTTCTCTCCCTGACTGTTGGAGGGTTACCTGCCTGCATGATAGATACTTGTCACATTATATTTCCAAATGGATGTCATTCTTACTTTAGATATTTAATGAGAAAAAATAACAGAAATACTACTTCACTGTAACCAGCTGACTTAATGCTGTTGCTGAAACTGTTCTCCTGACATTTATATTTGATTTTTTTTTAATGAGCTCTGCTCCATGATGAAGGTAAGATCATCTTCCTGACTCATCATTCTTGTTGAGACACTTCTAGCTAAGTTTCTGTGTTCCTCCATTCATCTGCCCTTTGTCCATCACAGTGAACCCAGCTTTCTTGTTCCATCCATTGTAATTCACTTTGTATTACTGTGCCATCAGCTTGTGCAGTGCAAGTGAGGCAACGTATTCACTTGCCTAATTTTTTTCTTCTGTTCTCTGATTACAGCCTTATCCATAGGGGAAATGCTCTGTCAGAATCCACAGGCCACTCTCTTTTCTTCCCCACAGATCATCCTGTAAAGAGTTCCTTCTGCCTTGGTCCCTGCAATGCACAGCCAGGCATCCAAAGACTAGAGAGCTGGCAAGTTGAGATGATTCCTTTCTGTTCAAAGCTATCTGTTACTTCAGTCTCTTAACACCACTCTTTTGCTTGTTTGCCTTTTGTATTTTGTCATCCTCCACTGTGAGCTGGGCAGGAAGGATACTGCTTTTGTTGGATAGTTGGAGAGCCTGACTTGTTTGGAGACTTCAAGCACTAATATTAGATAATTAACATGCAATAAAGAAGGGCCTCTAGTGTTGTGTTGTCATTCATGTTTGCTGTTGAGAGGAAAGAAAGAGCAGAGTTATCATCAGTTATGGGGAATGGAATGGCTTTTACTTTCCAAAGCAGAAAAATATGGAGAATGCTTTTGTTTGTGTATCCATATAAAATCCTAATTAAGAATTTTGTAAAAATATAGGCAGGCAATAAAAAAAGAAAAATTTTGTTGTCACCCATTTTTGTTTTCACATCTGCAGAGCACTCAAGAATGCCTTAAATGTTTGCCCTACATTTCCTGCAAGAAGGAGGTATTTTTGTCCTCATTGCAGGGAGAGAAAAAGACAAAAAAATTAGTCTTCAGAATAAACTATGTCAAAAGTTATTGTGGGAAAAGGAAGCTTTTTCAATTAGCAACTGCTTTGCTGCCCTAACAGCAGCAGTACTTGTTAGTATCAGTCACAGCTGGTTTGCACCTCTTGCATTAGCCCACATGCACAGGATACAAATGGAAAACCCTCATTAGAACTTACTGTCACATAGCTAATGACATGCTTCTGGCCTGTTCTTTTGTGTCTTTTGTGTCATCATAACTTTCACAGTTTAATGAGATTTAATATTCCCTGTGCTCATTTTTGCAGGCACCCTAGACAAACATGTAGAACTAGAGAAACTTGTGGCCACGTTCCTTGGTGTGGAAGATGCTATGGTGTTTGGCATGGGCTTTGCAACTAACTCCATGAATATTCCAGCCCTTGTTGGGAAGGTGAGTACTTCCTTCAAGAACATGCAGAACAATCTTTTATTAATTAACTACTGTTGGAGTATTCTGGGCTTTCAGTGAGTGGAAAGGTTTGATCGAGGAACAAAGCTTGGTATCAGGAATGTGTGAGTCATAAAGCTGATGACCTTGTAACTTTAAATATGCTCCTTTATCATCTGAGTGTTGCTATCACACATACCTGACATCTGCCTAAGGATCAGTGATACAGCAATCTAGCTCCTCTTCATGTAGTTCTTCTCCCTAAAAAGTAACCAAGTGTTGGATCCCATGTCCAGGTGTTGTGGGATAAAGTATTTAGGCTACTTGTTGAGATTTTGCCCAGCTGCCTGTGATGAAAGATGATGATTAGGATAGTTTTTACAACACTCTGAGAAAAGGAAAAGCACAGTGCTTGGCATTCCTGGTGAACAGAGCTCCAGCCAGCCCTGTGAAGAAAGCTGGCAGCAAATGCCAGTCTAAAGCTGTGAGCATATTACAAAAGTTGGGCTCTTACTTGGTGCTGAAGGGACCTCCTCTCCAGAGGTGGGCTATTTAGATGTAAATGGCAGAAATAAAGATAGTACTGTAAGTATTTTTAATATATATATATTTGAAAATTTGGTATATATTATTTTACAGTATTATTATATATTATATATATTACAAATATTATTCAACTACCCTATGTTTGAGAGATTTAATCCTATGTTATGCTCTATAATTAAGCCTAGCAGCTACATTTTCTTGTCAAGCTGCATCTGTACTTACTGTTAGTTCTGCAAACCAGTCTCTAGGGAGATTGTGTGGGTATCTCTCAACCTAGGCCTGATCTATAATTCCAGAATATGTTTTTACTTAATTATGTGTTGCTCTTTGGGTAATTACACACAAAAAAACATGTTTAATAGAAAGCAGAGCTAAACAAGGGTTCAAGCTTGAATTTCAACTGTGAGTCCTGCCCCTTTTTAATGTAATAGATGAATTTACTTCTCCCGCATTTCTGTTTTCATTTCTAAAAGCAAGATGAGTTTTCAACTGAGTTAATTACTAAAAAGTATACTACAGGTCGACTCTATATGCATTTACCAGAGAAAGACTCTGGTTCCTTAACTTCACTCACATCTTAATGGAGGTGGGACTTAGAAGTCATCAGTGTCTCCTGATCTCATTTCTGCAGTCCCAAGGGCTGATGTCAGTCCAGCCTCAGCATTACTCCTCCTTACACTACTGTCATACAGCCTTTATATGTGGGGTCGTGGCTGCATTTTCCTAACAAATCAAAATGGGCTGTAACTTCCAGTTACAGGAAATATTGGACCCCCATGCACCACCTGGGAATGCCTCAGAATCTGATCCCACTATTTCAGCCTGCCTTTGCAGTGCACCCCGGCACCTTCAGGAAAGTGGCAGAAAAATTCATTTAATGTTTAATCCTTACAGCTTAATTGGTGCAGTGCTCTGTCCTAGACACGTGTGTATGCTGGCACACACAGGCACACGAGTCAGCAACCTCCCAGTTCCTGCAGATGCTCACTCTACTCCTTCTCCACAGGGCTGCCTCATCCTAAGTGATGAATTGAACCACACTTCTCTCGTTCTTGGTGCGAGGCTTTCAGGTGCCACTATTAGAATCTTCAAGCATAATAGTGAGTATTGAAGTTGGAAAAAGACAGAAGTTATTCACACGTCAAAGGAAAAAATTATTTCTTTCAATGCTTACTTTGCTGTCAATTCCCAGATGATACTTTTGTCCAAGCAGGAGGACCAACTGTTTAATATTCTGAGTGGTTTCTGATGGGAAAAATTAATAGTGCAATACCATAATTGCTATGGTGTCTTTTTGACTTGCTGAATGACTGTGTGCTGCCATAAAAGTTTTGTTGTTATTGTCATTGTAGCCCAAACAGTAGCAACACACTTACAAAAACATGCCTCTGTTTCCAGCAGGTTCAGTGAAACCAGAATTACCTTAACTTATGGCATTCCTTTGAAGTGGTTACTCTAAATTCCCAGGGATCTAATAGCAAAGATGCAGCATCATCCCAAATATTCTTTGAAATAGAATTTTAGTATAGAAATCACACATTAACTTTGCAATTGTACAGTTATCTTCTAAAATGCTCATGCTCTTAAACTTTTATTTAGTTAATGCTGCTGTGGTTACAGTCAGAGATGTTGGGACTGCCTTGGATAACAGGAGCTTGTTCTTTTCCCTTGTACCCCATTGCAATTCCCTTTTCCATCCTAACTGCTGCCACCAGGCAGTGATTGCAGGAGAGGTTTAGAAGCTAGTGAAGTGGTGAGAAATCAGAAGAGTGGTCTGATTACCTTTCTTAATGGCTAATAGAATCCCTTCTCTTTATTAAGTGTTGTGTTCAGCCCCAAGGGGAGCAAAAATGAATTATGCATATGCTGTAAAAGGCCTAAGGATGAGTTGGAATGAAAAGCACACTATAGTTATAATATAAAATGTTGTTATAATTAATATCAATTCATAATTTGGGCCAGAAGCAACTTCTGAAGATCATTCAAGGATTAAAAACCATCTGAACACAAACATTTTTGCAGAATTAATTATTCATAGATTAACCTGTAGCATACCCCAGCCTGGTCCACTTCCACAAATCTGGATATGCTAAGCATGGTTGCCACATCAGTCTTTTATCAGCTTTTCCTTGGTTATTCAAAGTCTTATCCCATTCAATCAGGTTACATCACATCTTGCAGGTTGACCTCTTACTACCCAAATCCAGACGTTCTCAGCCTCTCCACCCACCTATGCTGCGTGCAGTCCATCTGGCTTGTGTCACTTCCCACATCATTTCAGAAAACATTCCAGTCTGAGGAGTATATTACTGTCAGCTGGGAAGATATGACCTGGAGCTGTCATGCTGGCTTTAAGGAAGTCTGTTTCTAACCATCTCTCAATATCTCATTCCCCTCCCCAGAACATGATACCTAATCAGCTTCTGTTGCACTGACTGTAAATTAAAGCTGATGCTCTTCTGAAAAATGAGTGAACCTAAAAATAATAGTGAGCTACCCAAACGGTGCTAATCTAGCACTGGAAAATGCAGACACCTCCTTCAAGGATCTTGGCAAACCTCAGTGAAAGCACATCCAACTTGCTTTGGAAAAACTCATTGGTTTCTAGATTAGAGATCTTATTTGTCAGACAGTCTTGTATGCCATTGCTGAGACATCACCTTAACTTATTTCCAGAATGAAACTGTGGAAACTTCTGCAAATACTGTTTGGAATTGAGTGACAGCTTTTGTTGTCACAATTTTGTAGTCTTGAGCCTAAGCTGCATTTAGAGAGCACTTCATGTGAAGAGACTTCACATGCTCATGCTTTCTTTCAGCCCACACTGATTCTCTCAGCTTGTTAGTTCTATGATTAGAAAGTTGTGTCTTTTAATATTTTATTAATCAAACCCATGAGTTACACATCACTAACAACTAAAATCACCTGTGCAGAGATGTATGTGTGTGCCTTTTGCTTTGGGGGAAATAGGATGTGTTTTGGGGGAGGTAGCAGTGGAAAGCAGAACCCAGCAGGACTAGGTTTTGCAGTCCTTTCACCCAAAATGGAGCAGACAGCCTTGTGCCCTCTGTCAGGGAGTAGTGTAACACAAGTCAGTACAGCAAAAAAAAAATTAAGGACCAAAACTGTATTAATTAAGTAACCAAAAAATTCAGCTTGGGTTGGGAGGGTTCTTTTCAGTTAGACAGACATTTGTTTTGTTAGACAAGAGCTGTGCTGCTTATGCTCCCAGGTTCCTTCCTGCTAGTGTGTGGGTATGTGACATATACAGGCATGCCCAGATTGTCAGAGTGTGCTTGTGCTGTCATTGTCATGCTTAGAAATAGGGGAATGGAGCTGTGCACTGCTTGATGTGAGTGCAAGGTTCCTTGTGCTGTGTTGGCCTTGTGCATGAATAGAAAACTCTGCACTTTAAGCTACTGCCTTAAGATCTTTAATAAGCATTGATTTCACCATCAAGTTCTAACAAAGCACATAAATCTCTCTGCTCTTTCCTTTCCCTGCTCTGTTGTGGAAAAACTCTTTGTCAAAAGAAAAATGATACAAAACTTTGCTCTATGATACAAATATTTCACAGAGAAGAGAGTAAAATCTACTATTTTGAACTTGCTATGAAGTACCTTCATCTTTCAAAGGCTGCACTGTAGCTAATTCTGTAAAACTGTTAATACAGTTTTCATGCTTACATTTAATTCTGTAAAACTGTTAATACAGTTTTCATGCTTACATTTCAAAGCATGAAATCTGTAATAGAGGATTGATTTGTCATCTTTCAGAAGTAAATAATTATTGTTTTATTATTAATAGAGAATAATTTCGTTGTAAGACAAGAAAGAATCTCTACATGTTACCTTAATTATATATAATGTAGTTCCTATTCTTACAAAAGTTAATGAAGTTCTATTTTAATAAGTGGGTAGCTCTCTTAGACATTACAGTTTCCATAAAAAATCTGAATAGTTTTTCTAGATCAGATAAAATCTTTAGACCTCTATGCTTTTCCTAGGTGAAATAAAAGGCATCTGGATGTCTTTCCTATTTTGACAAAAATATTGCATGGGTGTATGAGAAGGTTTTCAAGCCTTAAAGTAAATAATAGAACAAAAATATGCTGTGGACCTGTAAGTCTGCTTTTATTTGGACATAGGAATGTGCCCTCCATCCTGCCTGCCAGTGAAAAATCCCTTCCTTGTAAATAGACAGGAATTTACAGACCTGGGCTGACAGAAATGCACAGGCACACACACCTAGACATCATCTGTGTGAGAGAAATGTAAGAGAATATTCCATCTTAGCCCAATAACTGAAAACTACTGATCAGGACCTTTCCTTCCCTTCCCTTCCTGTGGGCTCTCATTAGCACTGTCTCTACTCTTTACCCTACTAAGGGCACAGCAGTATTGGCATATGGGTTTTGGCCTCCAAGGGAGTTTTTCTGTGTCAGGCATTTGTGGGGTTTTGTGGGTGCAAGCAGCAAAGTTCAGCTCTCTGGAGCCCCTGCTCTGAATTGCAGGTCTAGGGGATTTTATTTTTTTTTCCATTTTATTTTAGGGTCTAAGCACTCCTAATGTATACAGTAGTGTTTTAGTGGACTAAAGTCATTCTGACCTGCCCATAATGCACCTTCCTTTTGTCTCAGGTTCCATTTCCCAGGCAGTGATTTGTTTGGGAAGATCGGGAAGAGCTACATTGCTGCACTGGAATGCAGCCAACAGCCAGTGTGCAGTGGAAGGTGGGAGGCTAAAACATCTCCCCACCACTGGGGCAGTAGTGGCCTGGCCCTGGTTAATTTTGGTTGGTTTTGTTGGTTTTTTGTTTGTTTGGTTGGGTTTTTTTGTCAGAAGGTGTCTGATATTACCCTCACCAGCCTTGGGTTCCAGGGAGTCTCTCCCACCTTCCCCAAGTGACAGGCTTGGGAGTCCTTCGGCTAAATGGGGGCTAAACTCAGATGTTTTTACTTCCTGGCTCAGGGAGAGATTGACTTATCACCTGTAGGGTTTTGGTGTGGGTTTTTTTGTTTGGTTGGGTTTTTTTGTGGGTTTTTTTTGGTTTTTTTTTAATTTCTAATGCAGTCTTTTGAGAACACCATACATTTAAAAGCCCTTTTTCAGGACCTCTGACCTCTGTCTGGTTAGGTATTAGCCAAAATCCTTGACCCTTCCCAATAAAACCTGAAAAGCAAAACCAAATATTTAACCATTAAGCAGCTTGTGATTTTATCAAGGGGTTTCTCTCACAGCACCCTTTCTCCCATCTCTTTTATAAGAGGTCTTATGCTGGTGTCAGGTGTTCCTTCAGTGAACAGATGAGAGTGTTATGGACTGACTACATCCAAGTGAGTTCTGTTCTTAGCAGCCTGTAAAAGAAGGCACCACACAAGGCTTAGGATTTGTTTACTCTTTCTAATTCTACTACATTTTTTCCATGTAGCATCAAGCAACTCAATTGCAGTCCCGTTTTCAGGTTTAGATTTGCAATTGTATGAGCAGTCTGTGGGAATGTTGTGACAAGGTACAGAACTCGGGCCATGGGGGGAAAAATATTTCCAGTTCTCTTCATTGCAAGGGCATTTCACTGAGCAGTCAGGACAAGCGATCCTATAGGGAAGGCAGGGAATTGCAAAGCATAACCAAGCACATTGGTTAGGTGAAAATCCAGCCTGTAATCTGGTGCTTGAATCCAGATCTAATCAGGGCAATACATTCCTGGCTCCTCCTTATGCACCTTTTCAATGCTGTGAAAGTAGTGAGGGATTATTTAGTTTATCTCAGATCAAGTGGTTGATGACAAGTGTGTGATGCAGGTGTGAGCTGTCCAGGTGTCCATACAAAATACAGTTCCCAGCTTGAACAACAATTGTGAATTTATGTTAATCCAGCTCTGGCATTTCTCAGTCTACTCAGTCAAATTACTGCTGTGGAGTTCAGATGCAAGTGCCATGAGGACACCTTAAAGAGAATGCACAGGTCCCTGGAGAGCTGTAGTTAATACTGAAGGAACTTCTAGATGGCAGAAGGCCTTCACCTTTCAATGCAAATATATTCTCTAGCTAAAAAGAAGGAAAGAAAAGGAGAAAAAAAAAAAGTGGAAAACTAAGTGCAACTAATTAAGCAAGCAAATTTAATAGGAGGGAAATGAAAGAGATATATAAACAGGTAAAAATTAGAAAGAGATCTCTTTGGTTGCAAAACCCAAAGAGTTTGTGGTGGTTTAGTGGTTCTGTAATTTTTAAATTTTTTTCCAAGTGTGTAGGAACCCTTGAATTTCCAAAGGGAGGGCAGTGTGATAGCTATTACAGAGCAGCATGAAAGGCACATTACCCACTGAAGTTTTGTGCTCCTTGAAGCCTCTGGCCACTATCAGAGACAAGATTGTTGCCCAGATAGGTGGACTGCAGCCTAATCCAGCTGGGTGTAATTCCCTGTGACACATGCAGACGCCACCAGGGCAAGGAGACTGGTCTGTCCTGCTCCCTGCACGCTGTGTCTGTGCCTGCCCTCTCTGCTTTCAGAAAGCCACATCTGACTTCCCAAGTGTGGCCAGGGAGCTTTCTTGAGCCAGTGCCCTTTACTTTCAGAGAGATTGGTATTTATGGAGGGGCAGGGAGGGGAGTCTCAGGCTGTTACTGTGGCTGCAGTGATCGCCACTCCCACGTTCCAAACAAAGATACTGGTGTGTAGGCACAGGGTCTGTGCCAGCTTGCATGAGAGTGCAAAAGGGGAGAACCTGAAAAATCAGAGTTACAAGCACAAAGCAAAAGGAAGAACGTGACAAGAGTAGTAGCAGCCTGTTTATTTTAATTAAACAGGATTCAGCTGACACACAGGAGGTTTCCAGCCCACGCAGAGGAATGGTGATGACATCCCCAGCATTACAGTGTAGGGATGAGGGGTGGAGACGCCGTGTCTGTGCTCCCTCCAGGAGCCTGCTGTCCCACCTGCACTGGAGGCAGCATGACACGCTGCCTGCCCAGGTCCAGACTCGCTCCAGCCCACTGGCAGTTTGTGTTCTTGCTATTACTCTTGAAGTAGCTGTGAGACATCCCAAACAAGGATTATTATGCAAGTCCACCAACCCACTGATAGGTCCACTGTCCCCTCTTAGGACACCATCCTCCATATCTGGGGAGTACACTAAAAGGAGAAGGTGGAAAGTGAAACATGGATAAATTTGGGTGTGCTTTGACTGATTAATCAAGTCAAATTCTTACCACCACCCCCTGGGCTGGTGAGTGGTTGGTGGCCATTGCCTCTGAAAACCCTGGGCTGGTGATGGTCAAACAAGGATGGACTGTTATTTTCTCTATAACTGGTTGTTCAGGATGGACTCGTGCAGCTCATCATCTTAATGTCCTAATGTCTCTCAATCTAACTATATTTAATGGGTAAATAATTTGATATCTGAAAGTCACCTGGGGTTGCACTGTTGTTTTTCCTGCCATTCAGTATATTCCACTTCCTGAAATGCTTAAGCACAAGGAGCACTTTGTTTTCACCTTGAAGAACAGAAGCAGCCTTTTGTGGGGAATACTATAGGTTACAGATTTTTTCTTTCTGCCAATTTCCCCTTTCCAAATGAGGTGTAGAGTTAATAGGTCTGTAAAATTCATTTGCACCTGAAAAAATTCTGTGTTGACTATCACAGGCTTCAGAAAGGATCACACATACATGTTTTTCAGAATGAGACATCAAAAAGAAAGTGAGATAGCCCTGATCCTGCAAATAGACATGTCCTTAGCCTGTACACCAGCAGGACTATATTGTGTGTAAATAGGGAAAAAAAGGGAAACTCATCCCATGGAGAGGTTCTCCCCACTCTGTAGTCTTGTGTTCCACAGCAGTTTGGACAGAGGACCTATTCACAGCCATGTATTTTTTAAAACAGAATTTTATACGTTTCACTTCATCTCTTTCTTTTCTTTTTTTTTCTTTCTTTTCATGTGGCTGTACTAAAACAACTGAATCTTCAAACCATGCTTCTAGCTCAGAGGCATAATGACTCTTCTGAAGTCAAGAGCCAATCTGGACTTACACATAGATAGAACACTGAATTGAAAAACCCTGTGTGATTCAAAAGAGGGTTTCAAAGGTCCCAAAAGGATTTAGATTTAGTGACATCAGTCGAGAATAATTCGGTGGAGAAAAGGAGGTGTCCAAATTTTACTGTGAGCTCTCTGCCGTCCTGAGGGAGCCCTTTCAGAGGAATTCTAAATATTATCTACTCAAAACAAAAGAGAACTGAGCACCTGCAAATGCTCAGCTCGGTTGTAACTTTCCCTTAAAAAGCACCAGAGGTTTTATTTCCTTGATTGCCATCTAGTGGAAAGTGCTCTGTGTGCATTGCATCACTCCTAGCAGCATTTCCATCTCGAAGCTCACTGAGCTGTGCAGGCCATTGCACAACTGAAACAAGGGGCAGCTGATATTGTCCATGCCTATTTTGTGCTTTGTAGAGTACAGCAGGGACTTGCTAGGTCAGGTGCAGACTGGCAGTTTCGTTGCTGACACCTTTACCTTCCACAAACATCACTGAATGTTGCTAGGAAGAGGTGAGGCATCAGGATGTGGAAGGGTTCAGGTCATAACCTGGCCATCTCTCAGGGCACAGGTCACTCACAGTGGGCAATTAATGTGCAAATGGCCCCATCCCCCTCGGGCAGAAACCAAACTATGGGTGCAAATTAATATTTCTAAGATGTATTTTTTTTTCCTCAGGACAAATCACTTTATACATTCATTTTGTGCTATTGTAGAAGGTTGTATCAGCTGTGTTAAGATGTGCTACTGAAGCAAATGGATTTGTATTGTGAGAAAATGCCATTGATTTTCTCAGCCCACATTTTGAGCAGATCTGTAGTGTTTCTTGGGTATTATGAGACTCTGTACGATGTTCTTGGAAAACATTTTGAAATGCCAGTCCAGATTCCTGAAAAATACCAGAATAATTCATTAGGAAGTGTCCATTCATTGGAGACACCATGATGCTGGTGCATTGAGAGTCACATTTGGCCTGACCCTGATTTCTGTGGTATTTTTTCTTTTCAAAATTTCAATGGCTTTCCTTCAAGAATTTTTTTAAATGACCCACACTCAGCCCCTAAGGAAGCAGCTAAGGGATCATAACCTTGTTCCAAGCAACCTTATATTGAAGTCCCACCCGTGCCAAGCATTTAGGCACCAAATCAGTGTATCCATGCAATGTGCTTGTATCCACCTGTCTCTTCCTCTCTCATCAGCAGCCTTCCACTTGCTTTCCTTCTTGAGGAGGATGAGACTTCTCTTGCTGCCATCCTGATGTGCTTCATGCAGCCTTGTCAAAACCTTTGCTGAAGAAATGCTTGTGATTGCAAAGCAACCAAAACTCAGTGTTGAATCCTTGATAAATTACGAGTATCAGCAGCCCCTACACAGAACTGCTGGCAGTTAGCCTCAGGACTGAAGCAATGTGATTCCCTTTTGCCTTTAAATATAAAAGTATGCTGAGTATTTTTAGAAGTTTCCCAGATGAGGTGCATAACTGGAAGCTTTTTATAACTCTTCTTGTTACTAAATTGCATTCACACCAATGAAAGGAATTGTTGGGTCTTGCCTAGGAATAAAGGAAGTTTATCTTTAGGACACTTTTTTTTTAATGTTGTCCTTTTCTGCGTAGGAAAAATAACACCCAAGAGAAAATTGGAAGTTCTTGAGAAAAATCTTTGTTAATGTTTTTCTTTTCTTCCTTTTTCTTGTTTTTAAATAAAGATATGCAGAGCCTCGAGAAGTTGCTGAGAGATGCAATAATATATGGACAGCCTCGCACCCACAGAGCATGGAGAAAAATTATCATCCTCGTGGAGGGCATTTACAGGTTTGTGTTGTAAAAAGATGAGTATTCTATCATTTCTGAGGGCGGAATGATGAATTGAATGGGGCAAACTCTGACTCTAGGTATCTGAGGGAAATCTTAATGAGAGTGGAAGTTCCAGTAGCATTCTGTGATCTCATAAATAGGTTGGTTTCCATTATGACAGCCTGAACCTTGTATCCTGTAGCTCCAGTTAGATCCTGTACATTGTTCTGAATGTTGATTTTAGCAAATCACAGTTGAGTGGGAGATGTACTGAGAGCAGGATGGGACTACTAGCCCTCGTCCCTGGAGGAATTCAAATGAGAGAAGTGCCTTTGAGAATCCCTCTGATAATAACAGCATCAATAATACAATGTAATTATAGAGCACCTCAGTCAGACAGCTACGGTTCACTCGTGTAGTGCAGCTTGCACCCAGCCAGAAAGGCAAACAGTCACTAGAGTGGAGCAGCAAAGCAGTGGCACCAGCCATGCTCACCATCCTGGGCCTCATCCTGGAACCTGCTCCAGTCTGGAGAAGGTTATTTGGAAGGAGCTCATGGAGAAGGGAAAGGCAGGAAGGGCTGAAGAAGGCAGGGGTTTGGACAGTAAGAGGGTTTGCTGGATCTAGGCAAGGCTACTGCAGTGATGACAGAAGATGGAGGAGCAGGACTGGGCTGGTTTGGGGAGTAGCAACCTGCCCCAGAGAGAAGGAAATCAGAACCACTCATTCACAGGACATGACAGGGCTTATAAAAGTGGCATTAGAACTTTATATGTAGGGATTGTATCATGTGTTGCTGAAATGCAACCAGTCTGGCTGGGCAGTCCCTTATGCCATTTTACTGCAAAGTGCTGGCACAGCTTAGCAAGTTAACTTTTTTTTGGAAGAAATCTTTTATGATCTCATGTCATCACAACTTCGTAGTTGTCAGTGCTTTCTTTTTGCCTAATGTTTTCCATCTGCAAAGGGACTAAATCAGTCCTTATCTAAACACCTGTCACTCAGAGGTGAAACAGGTCGGCAGCAGATCAGCTGATCCAAAGCAGGCTGAACATGTCCTTTCAACCAGAATAAACAGAGCAAAACTACAAATAAACATGGCTTGGCACTACTAAAAGAAAGCTCGGATTTAAGGACTTTGATCATGCAGAAATTAAGTGGACCACCAACATTTTATTGACAAATGTTCCCATTGGTCACATGGCTGGCAGAAAAGGTTCCAGCTGCTGAGCTTTGTTCACTGTTAAATCCTTTACCCTGAATATTGACCACTAGGGAACAAGAAGGTAGACTGGTAACACAGAAGCATGGATCAGTCCAAGGAGTGGGACAAACCCACTGACAGCTCTTTAAATATACTAACTTATAACTCCATTTCCAGATTTATGTTTGGTGTAGGGTTTTCTTTTCGTGTAGTTTTGCAGTTCATTCTCAAACGAGATTTAATTTTCCAAAGTTTGAGGAACCTTCTGTTGGAATACAAAATAAAAGCATGTTAAACCTCAGAGTATCTACTAAAAGGAACCATAAAGTTCCTTCAGCTCCATAAATGCTAAATAATGTTAAGACCACTCATGCCCTGAGTGTCTAGGCTTCTAAAAGGCATAATAAAGTAAGGAGCAGGCTCACAGACTGGGCATCTGAGCCAGTTGGTAGCTAAGAACATTTCATATTGAGAAAAAAAAAAAAAAAAGCTGGAGAAGGACAGAGTAGAAATACTCTTACTCTTTTTCATGTGTATGTTCTTTCCTTTCTTGGCCCAGGGTTTTTGAAAGACTAAAATTTTCCAGCCCTGTATTGGCTAACGATAGTTTTCTTGAAGGTTTGCCAAATGCCAAATGAACATTCATCAAGAGGTTTTAAGAGGAGTTAAGAGTGTAGTTAATGTATTCTTCTTACAATAGTTAACACAGTTTTTTTATTTTTTTCCTTAAGTTATGCTTCAGGGACAGCAAATATAGAATTTAAATAACTTGGTCAGAGCCATTCTCCAAGTTATAATATCTTGATTTGCAAGTTTGGCTTGGCAAATTTTTACAGAAATGCTTTTTCCAGAGATGTAAAAGAAAACACTGAGCTTTCCTTCTTTAAAAAAATATTGTTATATGGGAACACCATAGTCTTAGTATGGTGAAGTTTATGGTATGGAAAGAAATTTGCCTTCTGTTTCCATTAGGAGTATCTTAAAGTGTTTACACTATGCATAAGCCTAGACTTGGCAGCTGGCAAAATTTGAAAAGGGTCATTGTTAGCCAACATGAGCATTTCTGGAAATCAGACTTGTGTTTGAAACCATAAACCACAGATTTTGCTTGGTTACAACTGAGGACAGAAATGGCCCCTCGACTTGGGAAGCACTCAAGCTACATGTCAAATAAATAGCATTAAGTATATGTTTGTTTGCTTTTTAATGTCTCTATTATCTTCAAAAGGAAAAAAAAAATCATCAAAAGTAAATGTAACTCCTAGTGAAAGCTGGTTCTTAACTTGGACCAGCCTAGGAGCAAATGTATTCCATTTGTGTTCCAAACTGAGGGAGACCATCTAGCCATCAATCTTGATTCCAAAAAGCATGAACAAGTTTTGGCAGTGACCAGGGCACAAGTTAAATGGACTTGCTAAATCGTATTTTTATTATTTGAGCTCTAGCTAATGTTTTCCTTGGCTTCTACCATTTCCAGTTCAGGATTAATCTGTTACTGTGTTCTTACATGGTTTGTGGTGGGCTTCTGCTCTCTTCCATGCATATTTACTTAGGAGACAGATAGGCCAAGGCCCTGGGCGGAAGTTATGGGGAGTTATCAGAAATTGATCGAAACAGATTGGTTTCCATTTGTTTTTTTCCTTACTTTTAATTTGATTTGTGTATTTTCCCTTACAGCTAAGAAAATAGCTCTGATCAATTAGATATTGTCCAATGCCTTTTCATGTGCATTAGAAGCTCCTTGGGATTCAATGCCAATCGTGTAGGAAATTTAGCAGGGTTATTTTTTATTTCCTGGGATTAAGTGACTGGACTTCTAGAAGCAAATGAGGTAACATTTAATGTCTTTGGCCAAAGACCAGCATTAAAGGTTAACATTTCTATTATTTTAGTGTTGAAATGGAGTTGTAGTTGAGGGCAGAGTTGAAAGATTACCTTGAAATTATTGCTCTAAACTGTGAAGCAGAGATTGTTGTATGAATGTACAAGGTTTATGTAAAAAAACAGTACCTAAAGTAACTATTAAATTGGAATGTGTATGTCTTGTGAGTAGCAAACCAGGAAAGGAGCGATTTTTCCCAATTACAAACTAGCCTGAAAGAGGAACAGATAAACTCTTCAAATGTTGAAAAGATAGTGGTACCGTAGGGCATGTTTAGAGATAAACTAGGTAAGAGGTGGAATATTTGTAAATTAGTTTTCCTGAGAGAAAAATAAAAAAGGAAACTGTGGTACCATAGTAGGATGTAGAAACCTCTTCTCCCAAGAAGTTTCAAGATAAACTGGGCAAAAAAACATCAGTATCATGTCAAGGGCAAGCCTGTGTTCCAAGTGAAGTGACCATCACAAGCACACACCTCCCATCTCTCAAAGCACCTGGGTCCACAATTCATCAGCTGCATCAGGAAGAACATCAGTAGTTTGATGGGGATTGAATCAAGTTTCAAACTGGAGGGTTCTAAAAA
The DNA here is from genome assembly GCA_024734555.1 of Trochalopteron elliotii. Classification (NCBI taxonomy): domain Eukaryota; kingdom Metazoa; phylum Chordata; class Aves; order Passeriformes; family Leiothrichidae; genus Trochalopteron; species Trochalopteron elliotii. The sequence goes on from JANPWX010000140.1 coordinate 64,716, forward strand.
TTTGAGATTATCTCCTCACATCTGGAAGTACGTTCAGACTGAGTGTGTACTAACCCAAGTTTTTGTACCTGTCCACCACACTAGGGCGATGAGGATCAGCTGCAGTCTGGAAGTTTTCCATCCTTGCCAACAAGCTAGGAATTTGTGCTACAAGACAGGATGTCGTGCCATGTGATGAGAACACCTGGCCTGGGCAGAGATAGCTTTATCTCATCTGCATCTGGAGGTTTTTGTATGCTCTGGGTGCTTGAGCAGATCTGGAAACAGATCAATACATTTGTACACAAAGTGGCCCAGCCAGAGTGAGACAGAACCAGTGCAGTTCACTTCTGCCTCTTTGGTTTAAGCCCACTTGACATCAGCATTTACTGAAGGATTCAGTAAGCTCTCCATTTGGACTACACAAGGGGTTGTGTGAAGTGAGCTTTATCTTGAAGCAATTCTAGACAGAGTGGTGTGCATATCACTAACCATCTCCCAGGGTCCAAAGAGAGACCAAGACCAGAGCAAGCAGCAAGAGTTCTCATCTCTGCCATCAGGAGGGCTGAGCCCTGTTGCAATGGCAGCACAGAACATGTACACGCTCCAGCAGCACTTTATCTGTTCCCTGGACACTTCAAGGCCACATTAGGAACTCTGTCAACTATTGCATTTATGTCAGCCAGCATCTTTCAAGAGCAGTAGATCAAAACTGAAACTGAATACAAGTGCCTTGTTTTGCTAAGCAGCTTAGAGTTCCAAGAGAAATCTCCTACTCATATGAGAAAGAAAAGTTTTCATTAAATCTTCTAAAGGGTTAAATCTTGCATCAGCCATGTACCAGCTCCATGTACTCTGGGATTCAGCACAACTTTCCTTCCATTACACAAATACACAGCATTTTTAACTTACCTTTTTTTTACTCTTTTTGAAGTTAAATGCTGTCTCTCCTGCCTGAATCTCCACGAGCCACTGGGCCTAACGATGACTGTATAAATGTGGAAAAACTGTCATTGTCCTTCTCTGCCTGGCTGGTCTGCCCAAGCATTGCTGGAAGGTGGGGGGTGGGATTGCAGTTTGCAGAGGTGCTCCTTGGCTCTCCTTGCAGACCAGCCAGACACAGCTGGAAGCTGCCAGCCCCAGCACACAGCATGGTGCACGTCCAAGCACATCCAGTGAGCTCAGTGTCATTTTAGCTGACTAATGCTTTGACTCTGGGCTGTGTGAGGACCGTGGGCTCTGCCCTTGTGTTCACTAGGAAAATAACTGTGGTGGTTTAAATTGCTTCTCCCCCAGCTGCCAAGTGCCATTTGGGAGAAGTGAGAAAGCCCAGTCCACAGTGCAGTACAAGCCCACCCTTCTTTGCTGCAAGGGACCATGGTGCCAACACACAGTCCCACTGCTGCCTCTTTTATGGTTGGGCAAGACAGAAGGACAAGATTTGCCAGCAGTCACCAACTGCCAAAAATATGCCTTCAGGCACACACAGCCAGGCTCTGTGAACCTCCCAGTGTGAACAGCACAGGCAACCCTTGTCCATGGCTACCCCCCCTTTCTGTTACACTAATGGAGACTTGCCTTTGGGCAGGTCTCCTTCAAAACTGGAGACCAGTTTCCAAGCTTAGGAGACCAAAGGATGAACAAGGACTAAAATTGTCAGAAATTTCCCAAGTGCTTAAAGCACATAGTGCCCCTTTTGTGGTGCCAAATTTCCAGCTGTACAGTACAAGTAAAGTAGCAACAAAGCAGCCTGTGAAAGCCATTGGTCCAGTATCCAAAAACTTCCAAGATTGCCCTTCTCTTTTGTACTTAATGTTTGGGACCAAAGTCCATGTTTCTGGTCATCTGAAACTTGTTGTATTTGCAAGTGGATTCACCTTAGCCCTAGTCACAGAGCCCTGGTTTTTCTGGCACATGGCACACTTACTTTGTGTTCGATAGGAAGTTTTTCGCTTTTAAAGACCTGCTTACTAGAGCTAGTGGAAGACAACATGATTAACTCATTGTGAAGTGAATACTGAGTGCATCTGAGCATATCCAAGCATAGCTGTAGTCATCTCACAAAGGTTTTCAAGACACAAGTCTTCACAGCAATATTCTGCATATGTCATCTTTATGGGATCAGAGAGCATTTCTCATTTATCTCCCTGCGTTTTCATTTTGCTGGACACCTCTTCCATGCCTTCTCATTTACTGACATGACTGCCAGCAGTGCAAAAGATTTATCATCTCTTCTCATTTCTACAAATCTCAGTACACCATTAATCACAGAATCATGGAATGGTTTGGGTTGGAAGGGACCTGAAAGCTCATCTCATTCCATGCCCCCTCTGCCATGGACAGGGACATCTTCCACTAAACCAGGTTTAGTGCACCTGGTTCAGAGCACCATCCAGCCTGGCTTAGAACATTGCCAGGTGTGGGGCATCCACAGCTTCTCTGGGCAACCTGTGCCAGTTACAGATACTTCATTTTTCTGCATGGCTGTAAGAAAGTAAAAAGAAAAGGAATAGAAAGTTTTTTTCCTTTTGATTACTAGGTAGCAGGCTACATTTCCTAAAAAGTACATATCGAAGCAAAAATTGGCAAGACTGGATTTCAGCTGCCTGTTTTAATCCCTGATTCTGTGAAGACTGGGAATGCTTAGAGTTTATGGCACCAGCTGAGGGTTTGACATGGCCCATCTCCAGTGTATGTTGGACCCAGCTCCTCTGGACCAGATGAATTTGCTCTGGAGCTGTTATGCCCAAATATTGCCACAGTAGCTGACAATGAAGTAAGCAAGGACCAGACTGAATTACAGAAGTTCTTTATAATATTTGTTTTGTAGAGTTGAACTGTAATGTGCTGCTTAGGGTAAGTATCTCTGCCTTGCTTTACACCTTTTCTTTTCTCTTCTGACACTTGTTGACAATTTACAAACATTCAAAGACTTTTTGACTGGTTTTGAACATTTTAAACTTAAAACTGTTCAACTGTTTTGTGCTCACCTGCCAGTGGGAATGGGTTGCGAGTTTTCTTTGGCTTGTAAATAAAAAAATTGAGATTCCAGAAGAACTTTGGTGGAATAAGGCAATTAATGACTATATTTTCTGCCAGTATGAGAAGGAGCCCAGGGTTTGTTGTTCACCCTCTGATTCTCTCCACGTGCAGCATGGAAGGGTCCATCGTGCGCCTGCCAGAGATAGTCTCCTTGAAGAACAAATACAAAGCCTACCTCTACTTGGACGAAGCTCACAGCATTGGAGCAGTGGGAGCAACGGGCCGAGGAGTCGTGGAATACTTTGGGATGAGTCCTGATGACATTGACGTGCTAATGGGAACCTTCACAAAGAGCTTCGGCGCAGCTGGAGGGTACATAGCTGGCAGAAAGGTAAAAGGAGATCATGAACAATTTCACATCAAGGGTGTGGGGACTGCTTTTGGATGGTGTGTGATGTATTTCAGTATCTTTTTGAACAGACTGCTTAACACGAGCACTGTTCTAAAGTTAGCATCGTTTTTGCCCGGATCCCAAACGCACATCAAACAGTCAGACTTTCTTATTTTTGTCTCATGTTCATATTATGTAATTAACTTGAGTTGGGTTATTCTGTGCCACCCTGACGATTGTTGTTTGTCTTGGAAATGTTTGGACATGTTGTGGTTGGCTAATATACTTCCCTACATTAATTTGCATGCGGATTGCTCATTGCTTTGTTTCACATTTGTAAACAGTGTGTGTAGCAATATTGAGAGGTTAAAACCACAGTTTCATCCACAGATAATACAATTCCTAGAGTTGTGGATTGACATAGTTGCATTTTTTAGGAGAATGGAGAAAGAGGTTATTGGGGGCCTTTTGCAATAGTAAACTGTGTCCTCAGTTGCTCCATGTACATTAACAAAACAATCTCTTGCCAACAACAGATGTCAACAAAAAGTAGAGCTGAGCTTGCTTTAACTGGGGGTGTAGAAGAGAAAGCATAATCAGCACCATTGTGAAATGTCATTGGTTTTGTTGCTTGACAGAGAGATCAAATGGTTGCTGATTATTTTCTCTTTTCATACCCAGCTGAATGTACTTTTTAAGCAGTCCGCTGAATGAGTGGGAAGCCTGTTTAGACAGCCCATATGGTTGTTGTCAGGATAACATTTATAAGGGCAGCCCTACAGTAGAATAAAAGGGCTATAAGAAAGTATAAACTGTGTATTTCTTACTGTCTTTTTTGGGTTTGCCCCTGGAGATCTTAAAACCAAGTGTCATAATACATCAAGAATCAATTTTCTTTGTTTCCTTGGCTTCCTGAATTTGTGTCTGTACGTTTGTTTCTTACCAAAGACAATGTGGGTAATGTATTTAGAAAGTATAGAAAGATTAGACCTGTGAAAAGTAGTCCCATGTAATTTATCCTCTAATCCTTGGAAGCTTTTTTAAGTGAAAACAGGTCACCCTTTTCATGCCTGTGTGTATCACTAAGCTTAGCCTCAGGCTTCTCAGCCTTGGAAGGCTGCTCACCCATTCACCCATTTAGTTCCTTTCTGCAGCCAAAAACTCACAGTGGCACTGTTTATTCTGCATGAGCTGGGGCCCAGAAGCCTTCTTAGCTTTTAACCAAACCCTCAGGAATACAATTGAAAAATGGCCCATGCACACAACCTGTGTAAGGTTAGGTAAATCTTTGCCCTCAGCACTGGAGCTACTGTGTAGACTCATACAGTATTTTGGTAGTGATTTGTGTTACTCTCATTGGATTGTTTTTTCTGATGTTATTTTTTTAATCAAAGTCAGTCTTTAAGCCTTTCTCACTAACATGCACTCAACTTTTAGTGTGGTAACTGTTACTCTGATATTTTGCACTAGGAGATATAAGTTGTTATAACAATGATGATCTTTGTAAGATTTGAATTTCTACTGCGTGCCTGGATTCAAGGGAGTTATTGGTGTTTTAGATATGCCTGCAGTATATCAATGTTTTTTCTAAGAGGGCAGACTGTGTTCTTAGTCATTGTGTTCTTAGGAAATGTTAAATCAATTATTACCAACTCTGACATGCCTGTGCCTGCGGCACTGATTCAAAGTTTTGATTGGAAATTTATGTGCTTATAGACAAAGATCCCAGTAAGGTTGCTTTTCCTGGGCTAGCTCACGTGGCAGAGGACCTTTACTGATGTCATATAGCCTTTGTTTCATTACCAGAGGGGAACTCAGCAGCATTGTTTTAAGTGCAGCTGTTCATTGGTCTTGAAATTATTTTGGCTCCTTTATAATAAGTCTTAGCACAGAAGTAAACATGATTCTACTCCAGACTTTTGTTTCAGCTGTAATTGCCCCACTTATATGGTAAAGCATTTGCACCTGCCTGATGTTTCTTCGGGCCATGTATTAGCAGTAGCAGCCAAGAATGCAATCCAGTAGCTGGTGTAACGTCCTCTTGTTGTTCCCACTCCTGCAGTAGTTAAGAGGGAGATTTGCTGTTTGGCCAGCTCAAAGCTCATTCATGCTTTGTTTTGCTTGTGTAAGGGCCTTGTGGACTTTTTACGAACTCATTCTCACAGTGCTGTGTACGCCACATCCATGTGTCCCCCTGTAGCAGAGCAAATCATCAGGGCAATGAAATGTCTCATGGGACTGGACGGGACAACACAAGGTAAGACAGCCTTCCTTCCTTCCTTCCTTCCTTCCTTCCTTCCTTCCTTCCTTCCTTCCTTCCTTC
>JANPWX010000140.1:70780-117738 GCA_024734555.1 Trochalopteron elliotii
GGGTTTTTTTTCATGCTCATCCACATGTAGCAGGGATGGAAAAATTTTGGGGTTCTGCCTGTGTAGTTGCCAGCCCATCCTGCTTTGCAGCAACAAATAGAAATGCATGAATTTCCCTTGGAGTATACTGTCTGACTTTGTAGTAGGGTTCATGAGGACATGCCTTCATTTACGGGCTAGGCACTGTAAGTTTAGCTTCTTTGTAAGTGTGACCCTTCAAAATGGCAAGCAACTCAAGCATGGTGCAGCGTTTCAGAACAGGTATTGTATGCTAAATAATAGTATGAAAAAATGATTATAATAATTTTACCTCACTCAGGCATCAATTATGGCATCCTGAAATGTAATTTTGTACTACGTTTTGTCCCAAAAGAATTGACTACTTGGTGTCTTTATGAAAAATCAGGTGTATTTGTATTAATCTCTTGAAGTTGCAGGTGAAGCTACTGTCCAGTCCTCTGTGTGACATGCTTTATCCTCAGTGTGACGTTTTATCCTCTGTGTAATACAGTTTTTTATACAACAAGCCACAAAACAGCTGTGACATAACTATCTGTTACTGTTTCAAAGCAATGCTGATATGTGTTCCGTGTTCTAGGAGTTAAATCCCAATCTGGAGAAAAAGTGATTGAATTTGTGTAGTTTTTTTTTTCAGGAATGCCTGAGAGTCCTTATATTCTTTAATGTGCATCTGAAGATGCAGATTCTGCTCTGAATTGCGATCTTTTATACTGTTCCAGCAGTGCTATTTTCTCTTACTTTGTCTAAGACTAACAGAATAAATTCTGTGTTAGTCCTCCCTGATAGATATGACTGACTGGGATAAGGTGGGAATGGAAGACATGAAGGGTAGATGAGAGCAAGTAAGATACTGCTCTGCACTGTTCTGTTGCAGTGCCCTAGAGGGCTGTTTAAAACCCTCATACAAGGCTATTAAGACATTCATTGCAGTGCTTCGATGAGGCCAGAATTTACAGGCCCAGAGTGCAGAAGGAGGGATAGATAATCCAGTCCCGGTGCCAAATTCTGCTGAGTGCAAGGACAAAAGGGCAGCAAAACTCTGGTGCGATGCGCGGACGGCGAGGAAGCTTTTATCATTTTGGCGCAGAAGCCAGAGCATAAAAACTTGCTTCCAGCTTGAAATTTGGAAGGTCCTGGTTGCATGTGCTGATGCCTACATATGTTCGGTGTAAGAGACCATCCCTGATATCCTTGTCGTGCCCCGGCGCTTGCCGTGAGAGGGCGGTCTGACACCGAGCCTGCCCGCGCCTCCCTGGCTCGGGGCTCGCAGATGCCGCGTGTGAAACACGAAACATGCAGAGAGAGCGTTTCTAGCCCTTCAAAGCCTGTTAAAAAATGCTCTTCAGCTAGCGTGATCCTGCGTGCAGTTCAGCTGCAGGATAACAGGAGAACTGGGTTCAAGATGGAGGCTTTTAAGATGTGCGTGTCTGTCTTAGGGCTGAGAGTTTGAAGCGTTTTCTCTTTGACAGGCAGGGTGGTTTAATGCCACAGTGTTTGGATTTTTGCACTAAATAAGAGCTTATTAAGTCTTCTGCAAATCCGTTATGAAATAAATTAGTGCTCTGTCAGTTTTTTTAAAATTGTCCTGTAATGCGAAATTCAAATGAGTAGAAAAACAAATGAATAAATCATATATCACAACTTAGACCATTGCACAAAGGCTAGCAAGCTGGCTGTGATGTGTAAAAATGTTTCTTGTCCTTCTGAGTCAGACTCATTATTTTAGTCTTTTGGGTTTTCTTTCATGTGGGCCTGCCTTCATTAGGCTGTCTTGTGGACTACAAAAAAAACCCCACAACTCAAAATACAGGAGAAAAATGCTATGCTGGACCACACTAGAATGTGTTGCTTTGGCATCAGAGAGAGGAAGGTTGTGGCTTAGAGATATTTCCTGAGATATTTTTGATTCCAAGGACAGTGACCTTGGCAGAGTTGTTAGGTCCACTGTCATAGAAGGTGGTGAATCCTGCATATGAGTGAATTCTTGTGAGAGCATGAGCTGTGGAACAGAGAAGTTTCAAGTAAATCAAAGTTGCTGCAGGGTAGTATCGACCATGTGTTCTCTGGAGGCGCCTCAGATCCATAGGAGTTTATTTTGCCATTAATTTCAACTGGAATTCTCTTCCCTCTTATAAAGGATTTGGGGAATCTTTTATAAGGAGACATCCCCCAATGGCTTGTCTTCCAGAGGTCATTTCTCTGGGAGAGTGAGCCTTGCAAAAATCACTGGGAATGTTTTAGACAATAATGGAATTAGGGTTTGCTAAAACGTTCCATGTGAATTGGAGGGTGCTTGTTGAAAACAGGATGAAATAAGGGGACAACAAATGTGTTAGCCCAGCATGTTCTTACATGTGAACTTTGTGACTCCTTGGCAGATTAACAGACAACTAAGAGAAGGAAGACTGATTCGGTCATTTAAGTTGCCACTCTGAAAAATCCATATTTTTTAGTCTTCTTTATTTTCCCATATATAAGACTATTACAGTCCCTTGAATTTCTTGCTAGTTATTCTCCACTAATTTTTTAAGTAGCTGATTTAGAAAAGACTAGCACAGATGCAATTATATAGTAGGTAATGCCAGAGCCCAGAAGTGCAGATACTGCTTGTGTATCCTGATGTGTATCCAATTGATTGATGTTCCATATTTTCTTCCTTTATTTTCAATTAGTAAGAATGTGGTTGTTTGGAAAAGGAATCAGGATATGCATTTCCCAGATAGGATCAGCACAGGGGATGCATGGCTGCAGGATATGAACAGATGTTTATGGGCCCAGGGGGTACTGCTTCATCATGAGGAAGGAACAGGTTAGCACCTTCAGAGTAATTCTGTGAAACCTAAACTGTTCAGCTGAAAATTACCCACAGCCTGTGTCTGTTCCACGCTGAAAATCATAAACATTTGGGTATGTCCCACACGAATATTTGTGATAGTTGTGAGACATTAATGTCACAATAATGTGACTGGGAGGATAGTGCAGAGCCCACAGCCAGTTATTACAGTTTCATTTATTTTGCCATGTTTTCTGTGGTGACTCGGGAAAATGAAGGGCAAGAAGTGCTAAATTGGGAGAAGGTGGTAGCTCCCTCAAAACTGATACACAGCATTGTTCCTGCCTGGGAAAGAGGAACAGGTTGAGGTCAACATTACCAGTATTTCTTGAGCAGCTATATGCAAAGAATCAGAAACTGACTATAAAAGATGCAAATGTGAAATCACATTTTTACTGGAGTAAAAGTCCTGTTTTTCTCTGTGCCACGTTTTACAGAACTCTGAAAATCTATGTCTTTGTAGAACAAAACATATTTGTTCTTAGTACCATAACATCAGAGATACTTTCATGGTTCCTATAATAGAGTTGTTCAAAAGTGTATGAACTTCTGGCAGCTGTATTTCCTCTAGTAATGTCATAAGGCAGCAAGTTCCACAGTTCAGCTCATGTAGTCTATTAAAAAGAAAAAAAAAATCATTTTATCCCTCTTAAGCCTTTGTGGCTTTTTCATCTCAAATGTGTCTCTGCTCATTTATTAGGAAATATGGGAAGCAGAAGTTCCCATGGCATTTACTCTTTATAATTCATAATATAGATATTCTTTATGTGTTTTCCTCGTGGCTTTCTCATTACACCACTGGAGATACCTCAGGAAACTCAGCAGCTGCCTTAGTGGTTTTATCCCATGATGAGGCTGGGGTTGACTCAGAGTGTGTGGACCCTGCACAAATTTACAAGTACACTTACTTGCATGCAACACAGCCCCTCCAGCTGTGACCTCAGACCTTTTCTTCCTCCCCCCTTTCTGCATGAGGATACCAAAAGCATATTTTTACACTTAAATCTGATAGGTATAAAATGGAACCACTAGGCAGACAGAATTGGGCCTGCTGGGAAGTCCAAAGCAATTCTTTTGATGAATAGTAATAGATTATACTGGTGTAAAAAGCAAATTGCAGAATTTGTAAAGGAGGTATTTTTTCTGTTTAATGCATGGCAAACAATAATTCACCAACAGCAGTGGGCCTTTTTCATGTTTTTATGGGATGCTGAAACATTTAAAAGCTTGTCCTCTGGAATCTACTAGTAAAAGATATTTTGTTAAAAGATAATTCCTGAAGTTGTTTAGATTGTGTTTCTTTAAAATGTTCATTTACTTTACCACTTGTGCGGATTGGTTTATCTTTTTGCAACTACGAGTTTTCATTTGTGTTTTTAGCAAACTCTTGAGTTCTTGCATTTGAGCTCATTCAGATTGTGAGAAATGACAGAATGCTGCTTTCTATTTTGGCTTGGCATTAAAGAAATTGCTTTTAGAAGGTTCCTTTTTAAGATATTTCCATCAGCCTCAGATTTTTTTGTATAACTGGAGGACCAGCTCCTTAAAATCAGTTTCCATCATTTTCCTCTGCTATCTGTCCTCAACAGTCTTTTGAAAGCATTAGTTTTGTTTTGTCAGGATCCTCTGTAAATTCAGAAACCTTAGTTCCACATCACTATGACCTGACATAAACCAGCACTGGTGCAAGGAAGTGCAGTCTTGCCCTCAGTTTCTCCTCCCCCTTCCTATCCCCTCTCTCATGCCCCTTCTCCCTATGGGAGTGTTGATGCAGCCCTGCAATGAACTGAATCAGAGCACTGATGGAGCTGAAAAGAGCCAGCCCTCCCACAAATGGTTAGCCTGTACCCAAACTGGTTCCCAGAGCCAATCTGCTATGTGGCTCCATGAGCCCCAGTGTCAGGACTTGAGCAGCTGGAGCCAAGAGGAACAATCCGTTTTGCAACGAAATAAATATGTGCCAGACTGGACTGATCATGAAACTGTTGCTGCAAGCTTATATCTGCAAGTGACTTAGCAATGGACCCCTTGGACCTGCTCTAAACAGCTTGTAGAATCAGTCATGTTAAAGCCTACCTTTTTCAAATTCTCATTTTGCTGCTTCATTCTGAGGGGATTGCTTCTCTTATGTCCTTAGCAAGCAGAATGCTTGAACCCGGCTTAATTTTAAGTTAATATTCCCAGTATGTAGTTACATTTCAAGCCCTTAAGCACATTTCTTCCCTTGTTTGCACAGCACTGGCTCCATGGCTAGGGCTCCCAGTCACGACAACAGCGAAGATATTAGTGATGATAATATGCTGCCACAATTATTATTTGTCTGAGATGAACATCACAGATGTTCTCCCAGCAGTGGATGATGAAACAGAGCTAAATTCTGACATCTTTGCTCAAAATGAGTGAGACATGCTGTTCTAGTGGAGACACCTGCCATGTGATCCACCTGCCACAGGACATCAAATGGATCCATGGAGGGATCTGAACAGCTGATCTGAATAAGCAGGAGCTTTGGACTAACAGTGTTTGCAGTGATTTGCAAGATTTGTGAGGATTAATCAAATTCTACCTCATTTGCAGTCACTTTTTTCATATTCAAAGTTAAACCAGTGCTGTAGTCCTCTAGCAGACCCTGCCTGTGGATAGATAGATGTTCCCTGTGTCCTGACATAAGCATCAGCTGCAGGCAGAGGAGGGATGTCAGACTTGGCTGTGACCTGTAGCCTGTCTCCCAGGGGTGAAATGCTTTCCCCAGGGAGAGCAGCAGGCAGCTCCATGGCACAACCCCCTTTCCCGGGTGTTTTTCCTGCCAGGAGGGAGTGAGGATCCCTCCTCTGCTGCAGATGCTGCTGGCGCTGCGGTCCCCGAGGAATGCAGCGCAGCTCTCAGCCCGCCGAGCACAAAGCAGGGAAAGCGCTGCTCCTAGCGGGGTTGGGATGGATCCCTGGCACCTCAGGAACACCTAATGGGATGCAGATGGAGCTCTTTGTGCTCTGGCTGGGCTCCAGCGGCAGGACGGGCCGCTCTGTGATTAATCACCTGTGCTGGGAGGGAACAGGGCTCAGCCAAGGCTGGCTGCTCTGTCCCTGCCTTGTGTATCTGAATATAGATAAGGGGCCGGGTAGGCACATCTGACTCACTCGAGAAATAAAGTCAAAATGACCGAATCTTTACAGTTTTTCTCCTTTCTGCTTCAAGTGAAATTGTCGTTTTTCTTCCCTTAATCTTCTCTGAAAAGTGTTTTGCAGCAGTTCGCAGTTAAAAGAAGTCCTTAAGGGATTGTTTAGCAGCTGAAATAAGTTGAAAATGCTAGATTTCTAGTTAGCGATAGATTGTAGAAGTAAATGTCTTCACTTCTACCCAGTTCATAGCAAAGTTATTTTTTATGAAGATTGTTTTATCTGAGAACACATTTCCTTTAGGCACCCTGGTTTTATAGCATTCTATTTGTGATTTAATGCACATGGAGGTACATGTGTGTTACTTTTATAATGGAACCAGAGGAAAAAAAAAGTAAATTTGTCCATCTGCAATAGTTTAGTGGGAAAGAGCTATTGTTTTCCAGGTTTTTTTCAGCCTATGGAAGATTGCTTTTTCCTATCTAGTTGTTAGTAGAGGAAGGCAGGGAGTTGAATGCTCCATCCGAGGAACACTGACACTGGTATGTAAAAGCTCAATTGTGTAACTAATTATCTAGAAAGACCCTATGAAACAACAGCTGGAGAGGATTAAAGCAGGTGGATTTGTGTCTTGAAGAGTCCATCACATGCCAAAAACCAGTACGGTGTGGGGTTGTCTTTCCTGGCATGGATTCAGGAAAAAGAGCTCTCCTTCACCTCCTACACCTGAGATCTTGATATGAAAGGCTACAGGTTGCTTATTCTTCTTTTCAATAGACTGTGTCACAACTTCCAAGGGCAAGAGCCTACAGGAAGAGTTCAAAGGTGGAATGTTTGTGCAGGAATTGAACGTGGACAGCTTCTCTGCTTATGAGCATTTTGCGGCAGGCAAAAGCAGACATCTCTGGAAGAGGAAAACAAAGTTTTGTTTTAGAGAGCTGATGGTTTTATTGCCTCTTTTGCTGCCAGGGTAAGGTCCTCAGCTTATGAGCAGCAGAGTTCTGTTGAAGTGCACAGAGCTGTGCCAGGTAAAGGCAGCCTAAGATCAGGCCCTTGGACATGTAGTCAGGATGCCTTCCTGATGTCAGGTGCCCTGAGAGTGTGTGATAAAGCCTCTGGCAAGTCTGTTACTCTCTTAAAAATCTTGTTGTTTCAAAGAAGTTATGAGCAGGCTACTACATTTTGTTATTTCTCTCTCTCTCTCTTTTGCCTTCTTTTTGTATTTTTCTTTCAACTAAACCATATTCATTTTGAGCTGTAAAGCTTTCTAAAAGCCTGTATAAATTAGTGAGCTAAAGCCAGCAGTGTGCAATGATGCGTGTCACATAAAAATATAATCAGCATTTTTCCCAGAATTGCCATCACCTTAGAACTTTGCAGTAAACCAAATATTTTTAATGGTACAACCAAATGAAAACTCTAAATTTGCCAGCAGAAGGTAGATTGCTGATGCAGTAAATCTGCTTTTCTTGCACCATCCAGGCAATTAATACTTTTTTTTTCAGAAAAATCCCCATAAACCAGCTGTGTGTGTTCCCAGCAGCATGAAGATAACTTGTGAAATTTGGGAATTGTTTATTGTTCACTTTTCTCTCTTTTTTCCCCTCTCAATTCAGTGAATAAGAAGACACAGAGCACTTAATAAAGTTGTTCTCAGCCTTTGCTGAATACTCTGGAGCATTTAATGTGCTTAGTTTTAAATAGAGGCGAGTTGGTTTTCCCTGTCCAGGCTGTTTTTTCCAAACATATGCTGTGTTGTGGTTCACATATTTCATGGAATATAACTCTCTGGATATGCTGCATGCTGTGCTATAAGCTCTTTGCATAGACTGTAAATCCTCAAGGATTCTGCAAAGTAAGAATTTTGTAAAACATATATTTACTGTCAAGGGACCTGATCCTCTAATTAGTCCCATACAGGTAAATTCTTACACTTACATAGATGCAGCCATATTCTTTTAGTTCAAGGGTCTGCTTGGCAGATTTTCACTCAATAAATATTAAAGGATGCAAGATCCCAGCCTCAGGAATCAAAGAAAATGCTTTCTAAATGTGGTGCTTTTAATTAAATATCCCACAGTGAATTTGGACTAGGACCTGATTCTAAACTGAATTCATCATCCTTAATCTGCAGTGTGGGGGGGAAAATCAGGCCAGTGAGACAAAAATAAACATTTTGCTCAGATCTGCCTCCTTATCTGACGTCGGAAGGTCCCATAAAAGAATGAAAAGGAGTGTTGAAATACAGCTACAAATTTTAATGGTTTTATTACTCTTATAGGGGCAACACATAAGAAGTCTGCGTATATGATATGTGTCTGTGGTCTTTGACCACAAAACTTAACATGAGAGAGGAAAGTGTTGACATTTGGTAAAGAAATAGGTTCCTCCCAGCCACCCACCCACCCACCCACAATTGCAGTGTGTGTAGCAATCGTCTCTCCTAATGTGCTTCTTTTCCCTCCAGATATATGTGAGTGCTCTGATCTTTTATTTGGCTCTTCAATGCATCCTTGCAAATGAAATTAGTATTCTGGGACATCGCTGAAACATCCAAGTGGCTCTTTTGCCTCAGCACTGGCTGGCTTGAAATGAGCTCCATAGGGAGCCTTGAAAGGGGGAATCTCACACCACAGACTGGTTGAAGATGTAGAATCAGGAAAGGAAGATTAGAAAAGGAAGAGGTGTTTGACTTTTGGGGGGGGTTGCCTGAACCTCCTCTTTCAGCTCTGAAGTTTCCTTAGCTGGAGTCTAAATTTCCAGCACCAAAAATAAGTAGAGACAAAAACTGTTCAACTCTGGGCCCTGCGCATATGGTTTGATAAATAGTGAACAGCACAGCCTGGAATCCTGCGTGGCTCACACTGTGTTTCCAGCTCTGTGGTAAACACATGAATAGAAAGGAGAAGGCAGCAAGTCTTAAACTGCACTCGCCAAGAACATCTGCATTTATGAAGAACTTTCCCTAATTGAAAATCTAGTAGTTTCAAATGCTTTCCAACTGAGAGTTTGGAAACTAGCTCAGGGGCTGCTAAGATAGCAAGAAACAGCAGTGGCTTGGAGCCCCCAGTTCAGGTTACTCTCCCACCCTCCTCCTCCTAACTTGGACATTGAGGAGGTGCTAATAACATCTTCACGATTTCTAACAAGGGAAAAGTCTCTCTTTAGAGTTCAACCACATTATTCTGTAGTTCTCTAACTCCCTGTCCTTACCATCATCTCCCCTTCCCTCCTCCTCAATACTTCCTCCTGTTTCTTTGAGATCTACTACACCAAAAATATTTTTGGAAATACCACAGACTATTGTTTTTATTAGTGACTGGAAAGCTTTGTAGTAGGATGCTTTTGTGTTTCATTTGTTTTCCTTGCTCTGGCACAGCTGTTTTTGCTTTAGCAGCACTAGAGAGATGGTTAAACTATTTGTGGCCTTTTCTAACCCAGCAGATCTCTTCCACTGCATGCTTTAAACTGAATGACTGAGACTGTAAGTAACAGGTTGTCTGAGTGGGCAGTTTTGTGCATAAAGTTACAAATGCACTGTTTTTATGAGATCTTTTAATTTGTTCAAGCAAAACACCGATCACTGTGAAGCAAGTCCCAGTTTCCCTATAAATTTCCCAGCCAGAACACTGACAGAACCTTGACTCAGGAGGACACAGAACAAATGAAGCAGTAGATCTTGTTCAAACCTACACATGTTCAGGAATATTTACGGAAAAGTGGTTCATGTAGGTGTGGTAATCCCCACTTCAGCCAAGGGGGAAAAGGAAGAAAAGCCAGAGGAGATGGTGAGGGAAGAAGAATGTTGTCTGAGGACAAATCTGCTAAAGGTGGCATGTAGCTGCTACAAATGCCTTCCTGGCCACTGTGGTTACACAGAACAAGATGAGGAATTAGGAAACGGGCATCCAGTCAGAGAATGGTGACAGCAGAAAGTGGTAAATGAAGAATGGAGCGAACAAAACGTAAAGTAAAATGAAAACGTAAATGGAGAGTGAAAACATAACACATCTGTGCAAAGGCAAAGGGAAAAGCAAAGGGAAAAGAGGAAATGAGTTGCACTGGAGGTTTCAGTGTTCATGTCTGGTGACATAATGTAAGTGATATTGAAAGTATGGGCTGATGAACAGCAGGAAAATGCAAGTTAAGAGTGTGACTGTGTCCTGCTAAATACCACACATTCTCACCACCTCTGCTGGGCAGACACAAGCTGCTGAACAGTGATGAGGTTGAGAGACTCAATCTGCTTAACAGTGGCTTGGCAATTTTGTTTCTGGTGAGGTCAGGCACATGACAGACCTGGCTGGATTTGGCCATGTGAACGTGGGTTGGTGCTGGGCAGGCATGTGGGTGTGGAGGATGTGGCACCATCCCTGTCAGCACCTCGCAGCAGTGGGCAAGCAGCACATAGATCAGCTCACTGATCTGATATAATGCAGGTGGAGTGGTGAAAGGATGTATTATATCTCCTGCTACAGTAACGTAGAGCATGTTTCTTGCCTCTTTATGCAATGGGCTGGGAAACAGTTGCACTTGTCAGAAACCACCTCCTTTGTGGCACTGCAAAAGAAATGGCTGAAATGTCTTTTCAAGCACGTTTTTTCTCTGGGGTTGGGTTTTTTGGTTTTTTTTCTTGTTTTTTTTTTTTTTTTTTTTTTTTGTCTTTTTCCTTCATTAACAATAATTGTTTTCAACTCTCCTGTCAGTTTTGCTGGGGGTCCCATCTCTGGATCCATGACTAAATGAGGCCAGGGACAATGCAGTGATAATAGTCAGTTATGTTGAGAAAGAGCATACTCGATTTACATGTCCTGTCTGTACTATTCTCTGCAGGTGTGTGTCATCTGGGAGGTTTTATTTAGAACAACAAAATCCAGGAAATTATCCACATGTCTGTCCCCAGACAGGGACTGTTTCTGCCCATGGGAAGGCACCTCACTAGTACAGGAGTAGCAGCCATCCATCCTACAATGCCATAATAATCAGCGTAGTTGCATTTAGCTCATTCCATGTTTTTCTTCTCAATCAAATAGCAACATTTACATTTCAGCCACACTGTTACCCCCAGCCCTGATTCTTGCCTGTTTCTAGACTCCAGTTGTGAGTCTTTGCACTGAGTGTTCTCCTGACTGGCTCGTTTCAGGGCTCCAAAGAGTGCGTCAGCTGGAGAAAAACACAAGGTACTTCAGACGAAAACTGCACGAAATGGGCTTCATCATTTATGGCAACGATGATTCTCCTGTTGTTCCCTTGCTCCTTTATATGCCTGGTAAGATAGGGTAAGTACTGAAAAAACCATGATGCCAAAACAAGCACTATTCAAGTTTGTGGGTTGTTTGGTACACACTGCAGAAGATGATGTTCTCTGTGGTAGGTGCTTCTCAGGAGAAACATACGCTGTTATTTGAGTTCATCATTTAGTTCTGTTTTCTTTTAAATTTGCCCCTAGGTTTAATTTGAAGTTGTTCCAGATGTCAGAATTTTAAAATTTTTCTTTTCCTTTTTTAACATGGTCAGGAATAACACTTCTGATAACATTTTGAATTTGAATGTTCTGGTTTTGAATTTGTAATCATTAAAGGAGATACGTTGCCTCTGACGTATGAACTGGTTTAAATGGATGATTTTTTTTTCCCCCATCTGATCTTTGAATGGTCTTTGCATGTTTTACCATTCAGTTCCTCTCAAGCAGCACTTGTGCACTGACTTGGAAGCACAGACCAGGAGTCAGTAGTAGCATAATGTAAGTGTTGAGCTGTAGGGAATATTTGCAGGTAGCTTAGGGCAGCTGTGGGCTCTAGGGCTTGGACATGCCCAAGCCTTCCTAACTGGCAGAGCAATTGTGGGAGCAAATAAACCATCACACAGATTGGTGTATTCTTATTGATTGTTATATTCTTATTGATTCCAAGCATTCATACCTTACATGAGCCCAGCCTCTTCCATCCTTAGGGTCTGTGAATGCCCACATGGTTTATTTGTACTCAGAGACTTTAATTGATTGACATAAATGAATCGTGTCTACCCTGCAGAGCTCTCTCTGCCATCACATTTCTAGCATTTGACACCCTCTTGGCTTCATGAGCTGCTAAGCAGCAAAGAATCTCAGTCCTGCTGGTAAAATTCTGGCTTTTATGGAAATCAGTGGGAATATTCAAACAATTAAAAACAGGATTTTACCTATTGTTCCATGACATGTGAATGTTTTCTGTCTGTGTTCAGTTTATTGGGGATAATGTATTTCTGCTTTTTCTCCTTCTACTTTTTCTCTCCTTAGGGCTTTTGCAAGACGCATGCTAGAAAAAAACATCGGGGTGGTCGTGGTTGGGTTTCCAGCTACTCCCATTGCAGAATCCAGGGCTCGGTTTTGTGTGTCAGCTGCACATACACGGGAGATGTTAGACACGGTAAGCACAGCAGATGTCCTGCCCAAATTAACTTCAGGTGCAAAGGAGGCTGGGAGAAGCTGTGCCTCCGTTACTTTGAATCTCAATAATTCATTTTTACATTTGTTTTTCTGGCCTTGTCACTTGATCTTTAAAGGTATTCGAGCCTTATACATTTTATTTTCTAAAATAAATTATAGGGTATTTAACTTCTTGTGTTCTTCTATTTCTAATAGTGACCAAATCTGTCATCACTAATAAAAACCTACATGAAGAACACAGCAAGACAAAAGTTAAATGCTATGTCAAAACTATCAGAGTAGGAAACCTGAAACTATATGGAAATAACTGAAAATCAAGTTTTCCATACCCATATTTCCATTCCGTATTTCCATGTGTTTCTTGAATTGCAGAAGTATATGGGACAGCCTTGGGGGTACAGGTGGAAATTGCAAACAGTATTTGGAACTGTTTGAACCTAATCAAGTTTAATTGGTGCTGTCTGGCCAGTCTCAGTTCTGTATCTTTCTCTGATATCAGAAATACCATTAAGAGTATGTTGAGACTTCCATCGTAAACCTCCGTTCCAACACAGAAATGTGTTTAAAATAAACTCTTTGAAATTTTCCATTTCCTTTTTTTGCCGAAGGTGTTTTTGGCCTGGCTTGAGATATGTTCTTTCATTCTCAGACTAAGCCAACTTAGAGGCATAAAACAAAGAGGCTTAACAATAAATTTCAGGCTTTGCTTTTCCTCTCTTTGCATGAGTGTTGATGGTCAAAATAAAAAACCCTTGAACTCGGAAAGGCATTTGAGTTAAATGTGCCACTGGTTCATGCAAACAAGTACTTGGGCCTGCAGAGAGCCCCTGACTCTCCTTTTGCACCCTGAGATATACATGGATGTGGAGGCTGGAGCCCTGCCCTGCTGACCAGCTCCCATACCAGTGTAGATTGCTTTAAAACAACATAGCAAACCTGCCTTGCATGTGTGCAGTGTAAAATTCCTGCTGCTTTTGAAGGTGCAGTAGTTATTAACAAGGTACAGTACCATAAAAGTAGTATTTCATAGACACAGCTACATTCTTGTGTTGGTCCTTACCAGCTTTTGCTGTTGAACTATGAGGATTTTGGCTGATGTAACTGGTGACAGGCAACAAGGTTGATCATCTCTTGAGGTTGCTGCTTTGATTTACTTCCTTTCCCCCTGCCCCCAAATGTCAAGCCTACTTGACATTTTTGGGCCATTTTTGGGCCATTTTTGGGCCATTTTTGGGCCATCACTGTGCATTGACTCCCTGCTCCCTGCACCTTGCTGCTTCCAGGGAAGGTCTGACACTCCCCAGTCATCACTGAAGATGCTTTTGCCACAGTGCTTGTGGCACTCTTACAGCATGGGGGAATGGAAGTGCCCTGAGTTTAATTACTTGCAGGAAGAAAAATTACTTTTAGGACAAAACACTTTGTGACTGTGCCTAAACCCAGGGTAACAACAGGTAACAGGCACAATGAAAATGTTTCCCTTTGGCAAAATTTGGTTTGTATCTCAGCCTGGAACTAAAGAGGAAAGATCAATGAAAGGGCAAGCTCCCAAAAATAACTTCCTTAATGACCTGGAAGTTATCTTTCTGAATAAACCATTACCAAATTACTTCTTTTTGTTCTAAATTACTTCTTTTTGTTCATGACCTTGTTCTAGTGGCTTTACAGAAACAAGCTCAAAATCAAAATTGCCGTTTCCTTCTTTCATGCCAAAAAGTTGGCTGCTCTTGAACAGGGGTCAGATGCTGCCAAGCACTGAGCTGCTTCCCTATGGTACAGAGTTCCTTGGCTACTTTTTGAATCCACTGGGAGCTGGGGAAACAGCTCAGCAAATTGCATTACAGTACTAGTGAACAAAAATTATTTGTCCCTGTCATATATAATATAACAGCATTCACTAAAATTATCTTAAACTATTCAGACTGTTTATGCTGACTCTGCTCAACACTATGAGCTGAGTACTACCTAAGAAAATGCATTGGCAGCTCCAGTCTTTGGGAGCTATGGAGGAATACTGAAGTTTAGCCTCACATGTTTCTTTTGCACAAGCAAAGATAACTTTTTATCTTGGTTGTTACCTCTCTGTGCTTTTGGAATTTTATTTTTTTTTTCATCTGTGCTCAATTAATGTACTTACTAATAAACCATAGCCTTCTGAAGGAGTGAATTCCTTTCTCATAGATGCTCTTGTGCATCTACAACTGCACTGATGTTCAGTGTTGTAGAATGAAAGCAAAATTTTGCCATTTGTCCTTTAAACTTTCTTTAATTGATTTTTTTTTTAAATAATCTTCTTGTTCTGCAGTAAAGTAGAAGTTACTAGAACTTCATTTCTTTTCCAATAGAATTGACAAAGTATCATGGTCTTACAGGTTTTGAATGCTCTGGATGAATTGGGTGATTTTCTACATCTGAAATATTCCCGGTATTCCAAGTCAGCTCATCCTGAACTGTATGAAGAATCTAGGCTTGAACTTGAAGATTAAGTTTTCCACCCATGAAGAGAACATTATGATGCTATGAAAGGGCGGAAAACCTGAAAACTAAACAATACAAATGCATTTCTTCCCTTCTAAGGACAATTTTTATTTCTCAGTTAATTGAAAGGAGGGGAAGCTCGGGTGTTGCATCATGTTGTATCAGATTTCTGTGTTCAAGAGACTGAAATATTGATACAGATTTGCCTCCCCAGGAGATCTGTCCTTCTTAAGGTGTTTTTGATGCAGAGCGAATGCATCCATTGATCCAGTTGCTAAGGTACAGCTTTTGATATGGCCCTTTTTTATAAAGAGGCTTCAGATAGTCTTAATTGTGACTGAAATAATAAAGTTTAAAAAAAGTTAATAGATTCCAGTGTAATATAGCTGAGCTTCATCAGTGAGACTGACTTTGGTCTGTTAAAGAGCATAAATCGAGACACCGGTGTGGACTGCTACAAAGGAATGATCAGAAAGTGACCTCTTTAACTAAGTTGCACTGTCATGCATTTCTCCAAGGACAGAAGGTGTTAGAAAAAGGCTGATGCTGAGAACAAGAAAAGTAGCCTGATGAGATCATGTGTTTCTGACAGCAGGTTCTGGGAAAGGGAAAATTCCTCCTCTCCACATACCTTTTCTCGGTCACCTAAATGCACTCCAAACTTTGAATTGTACTAAAATTTGGGCTTAGACATAAACAGAAATGCTTTTCTGCCAACTCATTTGACCTACAACCTATCACATCTTATCACTAAGTTCTTCAGCAGGCTTGCTCCCTTTTTGTGGAGCAGTAGTAAATAATTTTAATAAACATTTAACTTTCCCGTAAAAACCTTGATCAAAACAGTCAGATACTTGCAGTTCACAAACTGCAGATGACATTTATGGGCCCGTTCCTAAGTTTCTTGAACTACTTATGGGCCTCATAAATTCACTAACAAGTACATAATGCTGAAGCTGTTACTTATGCAGAATGTGAAGTTCAAGATTCCGTAAGCAGTTCTGCCACCTGTTAGAAAACGCCACCATTTCTATACATGCTACAGTCATCCATGAAATAACATTTCTTGAAATATTCTTGTCTGTTTTATGCATGTCAGGTGTTGTTCTGTCCAGGGGATTTTTTGAGCCGTTTGTTTTTTAAATAATTATTGTATCTCCTGAAGAGGAAGATGCCCTTGTCCCCTTGTCCACTGCCCGAGTGACAAATGCTCAGAGCTACCTGAAGGAATTGTTCCAGCCAGCAGTTTCCCTGCAATGCCAGCAGGCACAAGTATCAGGGTTGTGTGGGCTGAATTGCTGGAAGGAGATTGGAGCCTTTTTTTCTTTTTTTTTTTTTTTTCTTTTTTTCCAGTGTTGAAAAGCAGTTCTGCAGCTTTAAGAATGAACTCCAAACAATTCCACGCTATCAAATGTCATTGTAAACACATCAGAGGAGAGATGTTTAGCTTTCTGTTGCACAGATGTACCACACTTTCATGTTCTCTTGAAAGCTGTGGTGTAAACTTAACCCACAGCTGCAATATTAGATTTAAGAACAGAACAATTAAATTGTGGAGTACCAATTACACTATATTACTCCCTGCTTGTTAAAGCAGCTTTCAGGATATAACAAGGCTGACTGATTATGAGGGCCCATTTTTTTGTTGGATTTTTGTTGTCGTTGTTGTTGTTGTGCAAGTTAATAAAAATCCAGTGGTGCTATAACTTTAAGAATTGATTACAACACATTCCGTAATATCAAATGTCTGCTTAGGAAATGTTTATCAGGGGCTGGGGGAGGACTAAGTGGTGTGTCATGTGATTCCTCACTGTGGTAGAAGGACTTGAAAAGCACTGCAGAGGTTCAGGGGAGCTGTGTTTGTGGATAAGAGCAAATTCATTGTATAAATATTTAAATACCGGAGCACAGGGCGAGGAGAAATTAGGAAACCTGAACTTCATCTTGGAGTAACTTGGCAGTTTGTGCTGCACAGCTTTGCTACATGCAGGGTGAGTGCACTCACTGTGAAAGGAGATGGGCTGAGAAATTTCTGCAACCTGTTCCTTGAGGAAAAAGTACTGGATTTGATATATTGCTTTTTGATCTCTATTGCTGAACATCTGTGGCCAGATCCTCAGTTGACTTCTGACCTTCCATCTTGGGGTATACAGCCATAGTTTATATTTCAGCAAACATTATTACACGTGCTGTTGCAGGCAACACACTATTTCTCTCAAAGAGAGGCCTGAGATTGATTAAACTACAGAGTGATCACTTTCTGTACCCCAATAGGGGAATGTTTTCAGTCTAAAGCTGAATTCTTCCTGCCCTCAGAACATTACTCTCACTCATATTAAGGAGACAGGACAGCTATTTTTTAGAGACTGTCAGTTGATTTATTATGTGCTCTCTTCTGATTCCTTCCATCCCTTACACACCAGAGAAAGTACAGACTGACTGCCCCTGGGCTTGGGGAACAGTTAGGGAGAAATCTCTGCTCCACTCGAGCAATAATAAAACTCCCAGGAAACTTCACTCTTTTAGATTTTCCCTATGAGGTTTATAGTCTGGCATTTGCTTTTTTTAACAGTGTGGAGTTTTTCCTGGTTTACTTCAGTTTTAATAGATTTAGAGTTGATCAGCATTTGAAGATTCTATTTTAGCTTGTGTCTGAAAAAATCTGATGGAGTACCCACTAGGGAATTTGCACCTCTAGCACAGGATCACATATTTTCTACAATGTGCTGCCTCTTCAGGCATGCATGTTCTTGGAAAAGATAGTTCTCTGTAGTTGCTTTAGAAGGTATTGAAGAGCTGCCTTCCATAAATTAAAAAAATGCTCAAGTTGTCATATTTTAATCCAGTGGAAACGTAAGTAAAACTTCACTAACTTTTTGTGGGCAAGTTGCATCCTGTTATTTTATGTAAAATCTTGATTGACCTTAATGATATGGGAAAACTCTAGAGTTTCTGTTTGACAGAGAAACTAAATTGTTTGCCCTTTCCTGCACCTTTATCCATCCTCATCTCTTAGAAAGTCTTTTCTCCTGAGCTTATCAAACTTGTCAAGGTGGATCCCCCCTCCACTTCTTCTTTTTCTGTTGTTATTTCTGTTCTGCTGTTTTCTGTTGGGGGAAAGCACACAGGCAGCTGCAGTGGAGCTGAGTGCAACAGTTGGGTTTCTGGGCATTGCCTCACTGCTTGTTTTTCCTGGTGTTCTCATCAGCTCTTGCAGACTTTAATCTTTCCTTTTCAAGTGAGAAGTTTTCTGTAGATGGTGCTAAATTTCTGTGCTGAACTGAATCTGAACTGCCCAAGCTATTGAACCAAGAATGGGCTTGTTCTGTCATTTATGCAAGTGTAGATCAGGTCAAGTCATGCTTTTAAGTCAATACTGTTGGTTTAGAACTAGTACAATTTTGAGAGGAGCCTGTCAGTGTGAGGTGAGGTGAGCTGCCTGCATTTGTTTCAGAGGGGTTTGAACACTGGTGTCTCTGGACTGTGTCACAGCCGCTGCTCTTCACAGGGGACCAAGATATGGAGTGGATCTATTAAAGGTAGGATTTCAGCTGGGTTTTATTTTCTTTTTTTTCCCAAAATGTGTTTGTTGAAGGTGTGTTGCATATTTCCCTGTCCTGCTGAGGCAGGGAATAAAGCAGTGATGTAAGAAAAGCAGTCGGTACTAAAGGTGTTTATGTACTTTCCAGCTTGTTTCGAAATCCAATAGAGATTCTCTAATGTATGATCTGCTTTTTATTTGTGCATGAGGTTTAATTGTTCTTCAATTTAAAACACAGATCAAGACCGAATTTTAAAGAAAACCACACCACCAGCTGAGAAATGGCAGATGTCATGCCATTATTGGCAGCTGAACATTCGAGCCTCCAGATGCCTTCACAAACAGCATCTAGGTGTTTCCCTCATTTACTCACACATCTAGGGTGGTTTCTACTCACTGCAGATCAGTCACAAGGTAATGAGAACTCACTTTATCCATCCAGGAGGCAGAGCTTCGGACTTGTCAGGATGGTCCCAAAACCAGCATCCACCTGAGCACACAAAATAACAATTCAGCACCATCGGAACAAGAGTACAGAGTCTGAGTCAGGCTGGTTGCTCAGCACTTACTGAAGAGGGGAGTGTGTTTCCACATGTGTAGCATGTCACTGACAAGTGGCATAAGGAAGCAAAGATAAATCCATTTGTATCACGTGCTAACCAAATGAAAAACATAAGTGTAATGCCACAGGATCTGGAGAGATGTGGTGGA
The DNA here is from genome assembly GCA_024734555.1 of Trochalopteron elliotii. Taxonomy (NCBI): domain Eukaryota; kingdom Metazoa; phylum Chordata; class Aves; order Passeriformes; family Leiothrichidae; genus Trochalopteron; species Trochalopteron elliotii. The sequence goes on from JANPWX010000140.1 coordinate 89,908, forward strand.
CCTGAAGACTTGGACTAGATCCAGTTGTGTACAGAGACCTTTTGTGCAGGCATTACAGGAGCTGGTAAATCTTTTTAACCAGCTAGGTGGAATAGGGGAAAACATGCTCCTTAGTATCAAAATTGTGACTTTGAAGGAGGCAGACAGAGACATCCCACCACCTGCATTGCTCCAGTATGTTTATGAAGAGAAGGAAGGGTGGATAGGATGCCATAGCAGGAGACCCTGATTCTTGGTAGTCTATTCACAGAACCTTTTCAGAGAGTCACTTCTGCCAGATGCTGTGCTAAGGCCCAAAATTGTTAATTGTTATCAATGTACCCAAATTCCACAGCTTGTGCTGCAGGGTTGGCCAGGGTTGCTTGAGCCACCAGTTGTAGCAAGCTGTGCTGATGCTGGAAATTACTCAGAGATTGTTCTAGTGACAAGAGTGCACAGAATTACTGATGGTTGGGATGTCCTTATTGGGCATCACTGCTTGGGACTGCCTGTGCTGAGGTGACAACTGCCTGTGCTGCTGTGCCAGGCATACCTGATATGGCTCCAGGACAGGCATGACAGTCTGTCCTCATCTGTGCAGATGTGAGACTTGGGCTGTAGGTCACTCCAGCAGATGAGATTATTTGTGGCAATTCAGCTGAACCAGAAGATTTAGCTAGGAAAGAAAGACTCTGCAGTAAGTGTAGAGGATCAGTTGTCACAAGTCAAGTACTCATATAACGGAGAAATGCTGATGTGTGTTTTGCTATTACTTCCATTAAAATTGTCTGAAGGAATTTGCTATGGACATGAGCTGACTCTGCTATCCTGTGGGTGTACCAGAGTATTTGTATCTTCCAATTCCTGGAGCACAGAACTGATCTCTCATGCCATGATGTGCCATCAAGTTTGTTGCCCTGATCTTTGGTGTATCTGTCTCCCCAGTTCAGAGCACAGCCTGCTGAGCCTGTGGGGTTCTGACATGACCCCTCATGGTCCATGACACAGCAGTGAGTAAGTGTTCCTTGGCACAGGCTGGCTTTGGTGTGCCAAGATAGCCTCGTCTGAAGTGGGTTTCTCATCTGTTCACCTCTCCAGCAGCTATTCTGGAATGTGTGGAAGTGGTGAAATCAGTGGGGACATTTCAAAAGCACAGCTTCTCCTGAGTGTTTCCTGGAGGCTGCTCTGACACAAGGATTGTGTTCTCTTGTGTCCTGCTCTCCCCTTGTTGTTACCACACAAACCTCGTGATGTCTTGGCTCTCTGCTCTGTGCAGAAACTGTTCCATGCATTGCTGGGGTTCCTACTTTCATGTGGGAGCTGCTTTTCCAGCAACCCTCACACCAAGGACACAGCTACTCTCAGACAGAGTGGCCAGAAGAGGCATGATTTTTTTAATAGTTCCAGGACCATCTATTTACACTTTTGGCATTTCCTGATGTGCTGAACATCCTGATACAAACTCTCTGACTCCCACTGCACGCTCCAGTATTTTAAAAGCTGCTCAGTGAACCACTGTAACCTAAGCATTAGAGCTCTGAACTGGATACAAGAGAACCAGTTCTGATCTGCCTCTGTTCTGCTAAGCAGTTGCAGATGAGACACATTAGTGTTCCTTGCCTCATTTCTGTTCCTCTGTAGAACTCTGATAGCAATCCTAATTAATTTGTAAGACAATAAGTTGAACTGATGAGAAGAGCTGCAAGAGTGAAATGTTGCTATTATCTGAGTGATCTTTTAATTTCCACATTTTAATTTCCACGTCTCCATTAATCCTGTAAAAGTCACAAGTACTCTGTTTACCAGACCTAGTGTATGAAGCAGTACAATGATGAAGACTAATTATAAATCATAGAAAAAAAATTCTGGTAAACAGATTCCTTTAACATTTCCATTCTGTGCAGGCTTTGTCAGTGTCATACGACAATGATGCCGGTTGGATTAGAAAGTTTTTTAAAATGTGAATCTATCTTTTCAAAGATTTGTAGCCAAGCCTTTCCAGTTTGTTAAAATGTAATTAGTGTCTGCTTGTTAATATGATGTTCATTGATTTTTAAAGTACACACACTTTAAAGCTAGAAATAAATAAATAAAAAGCGAGATAATTCAAACCAGAGTGGAACAGCTCGGACAGTTTTACTCCTTTGCCAGGATCCCAAAGCTGTTGTGTTCAAACAATGCCACAGTTTGAGTGGAAATGTGAAGATTAAGTCCAAACCCTGCATGTCAGCTTTTTTTTTTTGCAAATGACTATCCAGGATTTCAATAAAATGTCCAACCACAACAAGATTATGTTGCAGGGATTTTTATTGCCTAACAGCTTGTGATAGTCTCTTTAACATGTATTATAAGCCTATGCACCTAGCAAGGATCCATGGAATGTTGGTACCTAATTCAGTTAGGCTCGTCTGAAGAACAATTTGAAAGGAACAAAAGAGGCAAAGGTTCACAGGATGATGGATGGTTGCAGAATCTCCCAGTTGCACATCAGGGTGATGTGGCACAAGATGGAAGGTACATAAATATGGAACATAATTTGGCCACACTCATGGACAAAATTATGTCAGTGCCAAGAAGACAAGTGGGTGTAACTTGAAATTCAGACAGGAATTCAGAGATGTGACTGAGGAATACCCTGAGGAGAGAGCAGAAGCAACACTAGCACACAACTCCTCAATAAGAAGGTGGACTTGAGAACAAAAAGATGGGAAGAGATATCCATGGGACAACTCCAGCCACGGGCAGGACAGAGGATGAAATTAGCTACTGTGGGAGAGATGAAGCTGAGCAACAAATTTATTCAGCTGGAGAAGAAAGACAATTCAGAGGCAAAGAAGAAAGGAAGGGAAACTACCCCCCAAAGACCAAATGACAAGACAGTGGAGACAGCCAGGATTGAGACTCCACAGGAGAGATTGAAGGGAGAAATAAAAGACAGACTGATTTTCCCAAAGAGAGAGAGGAGATCCCACCACACCAGTGGCGTCCATGGACAGGGGTGTCCATGGACAGCAGACAGGTTCCTTGGTGGTTTGGAACATAGGAGGGACAATGTGGAGCCAAAAAGAAGAGAGATGCCTTGTTCTTCCATGAGTAGGAATGTTAGATGTGAACCAAGGGCAAAGAAAATGAGGAAAACTGGTGGAATTAAGGATTGTCTTCTATTCAGGACAAGTGATACTGTGGAAACAGGTGAAGAACAACCCCAACAGAGAGAGGACAATGCTTTAAGTTACAGATGCTCTGGGTTTGGGTTTTTTTTTCCATAGAACTCTTCCAGTCCCAATGGAAAATGATAAGTTAATAAAAAAGTTATATTTCCTCAGAACTAGCCCTGTGAAAGAAGCTGCTGAGAGGCAAGCAGCTAAAGCAGGGCAGGCTCCATTTGGCTACTTGTGATACTTGCCTTCCAGGACTGAAAATTGCAGTCAGTAAAGCCAGCTTTCAAGTGTGAAATAGTGAGAAAAGGGCACAAGAGCCCTGTCTGATTTTCATGCTGGGTTTTAGCAGATGGGTAAAGGAATATTCTGGTGGTGAATATAGCAAGGAACAATGGACCCCAAAAGAAGAAAGGAATACTGGCAACAAAGTATTCCTTCTGTGCTGGTCCCAATACCTGAAGATGGGCTTTTTCCTAAAGGTTTTAGAATTGCCATTCACTTTATAATTGCAGATTTGTTGTGTGATGCCATCAATGGTGAGCACAGAAGGAGTCCAGCTGTGTGATAACATCTAAACCTTGTATACAGTGTAAGTGTTCTGGTCTCTATCTGTTCTTTAAAAATTAAGAGGCCACCTAAGTTTTGAAACAGTCGTGCCAGACAGTACTGACAGGAGATGTAGTCAGTGAAAATACTTTACCAAATGGTGAAAAACAAAGTACAAAAGGGCAGAGGGGAGTCATTGAGTTCAACATTGCCCAGTCCTTTAGAAACTGCTGTTTGTAACAATCTCCTGGTCTGAGCCTTGTCGAGTCATCCCACCAGGCTGCAGACATGGCTTGGCTTAAGCCATTTCAATAATAAATCTCAATCACCTTGGCTTGCTTTGACTTAACCAAGCTATAGATAAAAGCACCTCAGTAGGAAGACAGGTGACAGAAGATTGTAAATTGCTGCAAAGTTTAGGTGATGGTAACTTCCAAAAGAGGGATGGTGCTGATGACCACGAGGGAGCAGCAACTGCTTTCTTTGATACTCCTGAAGCCAGCAGGAATACTTGTCCATGGAGTTACCCATGCAGCACGCTGAGTATGTTTCTCATCTACCCAAGATTAAATCACCAGCAGCCAAAACAACAGTCACTGAAGAGTGGAGAGCTCAGAAGTTTTGAATGTGGAGACAGGGTCTTCTCAAAGTCAGATTTTATCTTCATGGTCATCTTAAGGATTTGCATCTCAGTGATGTCACTGGGGGAATCCTGGGGAAGAAGAGTGGGCAGGGAGAATCTTCTTGACCTCACAACTTACATAGTCCTTTCAGTCTGCCATAAGCAGTAAGCTCAGATCTTGTAGGCACAGGACAAGTAGCAAGGAAAAGTAATGCTGGGGTAAGAAAGCACTGAGTGAGAGCTCTGAAACATCGGCCTGAGAGAAATGGTGCAGTGAAATGAAAGCAAATTGTAACGGGTCTGTTAGCCATAAAAAGAGAAGCAAAAAATTGAGTCATGATTCATGAAGTTTACTGCCTTATTGCAGCAACAAAATACAGTCAAAGATTTGGCTGTGAATGTGCCCTGAGGAGCCCAGCATGGTGGCAGAGGTGTGATGAAACAGAACCTGCAGCACTGAGATATACACAGCAAATGGGTGAGAAAGCAGGAAAAATAAAAGGCAATTTTGGAAAGACTTAAAATAACTGGGGAGAGGGGAGATAGCCTGGATCCAAACACCCTGAAACTCATTGAAGAACTGAAGACCTAGAGGAGCAATGAAGAGCTTGCTTAGGCAGCACACAATGGAAATTTGCCCATGGAAGAGAAGTTGTAGGGTGGGTCACAATCAGTCAGCAGAGGATTAGATAACACACTCAGGGGAACAAGGCAGGGATAAAGTGATGCTAGGTGTACTGGGCTGGATTTGGGGTCCCACAAGGCCCTGTCCAGCTTAATCATCTACGATTCCATGGAGACAGCAATGAAAGACCTGCATTGTCTCCCTGAGAACTAATTTCGCTAGGTATGGGCTTAGGTCACGTATTACAAATAAGTCTCTTTTATGTAGGATTCTGGTTTGGAGTTTGCAGTGATTGATGGGTTCATTAAAACGTCATCACTGCAAGGGACAAGAATTTTCTGTTTAAAAATAAATAAATGACGACAGAAACAGCTAAAGGGCCTTCTGCTTTTTTTCTGATCCTCCCTGCAGCTTAACATGCTTCAGGAGACCACTTGGTGGGAGAGAGAGGAGACAGGATAAGAAAGGATTAGCAAGGGATATCAGCATTTCACTTAGATCTTTGGCTACCTGGTCATTCTTGAATTCTACCTCCCAGTATCTCTCTCTTTGTTTCTTTGAATGTCACACAAGTATCATTTTGGTGCCTAATAATACTTATACTCTGACCTCCCATTTGATATGGAAAAGGCACTTGGCCAAATTCTCACGTGGTTATAGCTGAACTTTATTGTACAGATGTGAGCAGAGTTGCACTTGAAGATCCAGCCCACTGAATTACTGCTTGTACAGCTGTGCTGTCTTTTTAAAGCCAAATTAGTCTGTACAGAAAGATTTTCTCCACAGAATCTGGTTGTCATCCTTGTGAAAGTATGTTATATTTTCAAGTAGATCCCATGGGCCAAATGAATTGTACTGCTCTACTGATGTCAGTCATGTTACCCCAAGTGTGAATTTGGCCCCATTGTTCTAAGGCTAATAGAGATTTTTATTTTGGGGGATTTTTTTTAATGAAAGTGGATCATAAAATATTCTCAGATTTTCATCTGGTTTTGCTTATAATAATTATCCTTTCCCGGAGCTGAGTAGTAAAGAAAATATTCATATTCTCCAATGTCTGGTATAAATTGCAGAGCTTGTTTGCTGCAGCCCAAGACGTGGGTTAAGGACAGAAATTGATGCATTTGCCCGTGTCTCTACAGACATGGCAAAGCCTCCTAAAATTTCTCTGGCCTATGTCAATGAAACACATTGATTTTCAGTGGCTTTTTGTACTTTAGAAGAAACTCTTCTGGCAGCAAATGCATCAAGATAACATTAAATTCCATCCCTTGTTATTAATGGAGACAAAAGGCATGTTCTTTTTAACCGGTTTCCATCTTTTTGAAATAATATCTGTATGGCTGACAAAATTAATACTGAGGGAGAGAGCCAGCATATTTTTGCTGACAGCTTGCACCCAATTAGGCCAGAGAAGATGTGGGGTGTGATTACAGCAACATTAGCTGAACCAGGCTGTGGTTATAGGTGGTTCCTACTCCTGATCTAATAACATCCCTGAGGGGAAGTGCAGTTGGGATGCCACTGCTGTCATTTTGGAGAGAGAGGCTGGCTGTCCCTGCCTGGCCACTGCTGGATTACACTTGCTGTGTGTCACACCTGGTGCTCCTAAATCTGTGTTGTGTGAAATGCCAAGAATCAGAGTGGTCTGGTTGAATTATTGCATCACTGCTCAGTCCAGTTCTGAGTGACATCAATGAAAAAGTTTAACCTGATATGGGATATGTCCTGAAATGCCAAATAAGGATTAGAAGGAACTTTTTTAAGTATAAATTTATTTATAGCAAACCTTAACAGCTGGAGCTCTCCATCCCTCTCTAAAGCACTGGGATGCCTCACAAACTCTTGTTGACCAAACCTTTTGGTCAATTTGATATTGCCATGGATAATCACTATAATCACTGAACAGGAGAGCCCTGATTTACAGAAAGGCATCAGTCAAAGACCTTGACCTCCTGAATAAATCTTTAAAGAAATAAGTGTGAAAATGAAGCACGTGGAGCTGGTACTGCCTCTCCAGTTTAGGCATCTGTCTCTGTAGGTGCATTTGAGGCTTCATCTGGGGCAACCAGCCTTCAGAGTCCACAAGAACTGCAAGGGACTTTTGACCCATCAAAAGGAGCTCTTTCTCTCTGAGCTCAGCTTCCTTCTGCCCTAACACAGTCCTGCAGGGTGTCTGGCCCTCTGGATGTTTAATGAAGAATCAAGACCAGTTCTACATCAGTGGTGTTGAGAGTGGGAGTTATTCTTGAAAGAGGCTTGCTGATGTTGGATCAGCCCTAAAAGCAGCAGTGAAAGCTCTTCTGTGATTATGCAATTTTCTTTTCTTTCTGTTGTGAGCAGTGGTGGAAGAAAATGCCCAGAGATTGACCCTGTGCCCACGTAAACAATGTATCTGTGAAAACCATGCTTCTTGACGAAAGGAAAATAATATCCTGAGCAAACAGATAGGAGGTAGCCTAACAAGGAGAAAACAAAAAAAGGACAAGAGGGATCTCTAACTCCTAGCAATTTATTCTTTTCTTCCTCACCCCCCCACCCCCCACCACAAGAACGAGCTAAAGCAGCTGAATCTATGTGTTTTCTAAAAGTCTATGCGGAGTCTTTAAAGATGGATCATTAGCCAAAAAGCTTTATCTTGATGGATTTGTCCTAATTTGATATAAATGTTTAATACCCTGTTCCCTTCACAATTCAGGATTTTATTTCAGATTATTTTAATGTCAAAGACAGGCTCAATTTTCAGTAGCATAAATTTCTCTCTGGTGTTTATGGGAGAAATGTCAGCTGGATATAGCTGCATGTACTGCAGGGCATGCTTCATGCTGTTCTTCAGCACTCTGTCTACTGACTGCTGCTCCTCACTGCCTAGGAACTCACTTTTTTGCTGTCTGTTTATCTGTCAGGCCTTCAGGGGCACTCTGTCACTTCAGTGCCACTCTGCTGTCCCATTAAAATGGTTCCATGTATCCACAGCCTAAAATACAAAAGTGCAAAAGGAGTCCATTCCTTTTCTGTGGTAAAATAATTTTAAAGGTTAGTCTTTAAAATTAGGTTGACAGCAAGCTAGAAAAACATGTCTGCTGTGAAAGACCTTCTAGTAATGTCTCCATGCAGTGGTGTTCTCCTAAAGGATGGATCATTGTCTCCAGTTTTAACAGGCAATGCCCTGGTACCCTTAAAAATGGCTGAAGCTTGAGCAAAGCCTTCCTAATGAAACTCAAGACCAGGTAAAATTGCCTGCTTTAGGAGCTCTCATAAAATCCTGCAATTCAGGTCAGTTGTGCTGCTGTTCACAACTGTGCTGGGGCACAGTTCAGTGAAAATGCAGGAAATTTACTGTAACAGGTGGAAACCAGGTAGGGCTTGGCAATCCAAGTGAGGCCAGCACCACTCAGCAATCTGCCATTGGAGATTTTAGACGGACTTAAATTGCAGAAATCCAGTGTACCTTTGAGGAAGCTGAGTACATCAGAGTCAAAACCAGGACAGATTATTAATCCACAGAAACAGGTATTTTCCATTTCCATCCTGATCTGGCTGAAGCCAAGTGTTACAACACTTGTGTCTGAACCTCAAGGATGACATTTTTGTCTCTTGTTTATAGCACACTCTACTCTGTATCAACATCTCTTGGGAGCCCTTTTACCTCATAAGGTACTAGGGAATTTCCAGAGAACTGGAACTGAGCAAATCCTTCACTATTTCAGAAGGATGAAGGAGGTGACCCCTTTCTCCCAGGCCCCCCAAGGAAATACAGGTTAGTATTATTTGATGTCAGTCTTACTATACCTGATTGTATTATACCAGTATACCAGTATTATACCTGATGTCAGTTCTGACAACTGCAAGAAAATCAGGTGCATGAAGGAGCTAACATTAAGTTCAAGAGATGGTGACATAAATGACACCAGTCAGTATAGTTTTGATCATAAAAATGGTGGCACAAAATAATTTTTACGTGTCACTACCCAAGATGCAGCACATATTAAGTGAGTAAATTGTTATAACAGAAAGGTATCAGGAGGGTATTTTCATCAAGGTCCTGCAATGATTTGTTCTTCCCCCCAGGCCATTTATTATTGTTATCAAGGATTTGGAAGGAAAAAAAACCCAAAAAATCAGCTGCTGGAAAAGTTGCAGATATGCCACAGTGGTAAATAAACAAGACTGGTCAAGTCTGCGAGGCAAACTGCAACACTTGGCAAAGTGGACTCCTCTGAACATGTGTTTTAAACCAGCAAAATGTAAGGTCATACATCTGAGAACAAAGAGTGCAGATGACAGTTTACATCCTGGAAGCAGTGACTGTGACAGCCTTGGCCCAGACACAGGCTGTGGGCTTTGTCAATGCATGCACAAGAACAGATTAAATCCAATCTCAGACCTCCTAAAATTTGTTTGTGTTAAGTCTCTATAATCAGTTGTTCTCATTAGCCAGACCACTCTGTTCTCAGCCAGTGTGTAAACTTCAGTGAAAATTTGCCTGCTTAGGACAATTTTTCCCCATTTTCCCACAAGCTGGCAAAAGGAAGAAGTATCTGCTTTTGAACTTGTTTCTTCTCCTTCTGAAATGCCTTATCATCTGTAATGAATATCCTGAAGGTTGCCAGTTATCACACCAATTACCTGACAAGAGGCCAAGTTTTTAGGGCAGCTCTGCCAATTTTAAGGGAAGAAACAAGGCCCTGTGGAAATCAGAGTCAAAACATTACTAAAGATCTGATGGATAAATGGTGGTGTTTGATTGGAAAGGGTCACTCTTGCATTCTTGAAGCTCATAAACCCTTCTAGACTGAGCAGTTCATATTGTTCTTCTATTTAGGTAAGAAAGTATTTGTCAGGTATTCAAATGGTAAAAAATGCCAGGATTAAGTTATCTGTACAAACTGAAATAATTTTCCTTGTGAATGGGGATTAGGATAGCTTCTCATCACATGACTGCTTCTTGATTTTTCCACAGGTCCCCTACCTTAATGATTTTCATTTGCATTACTAATTAATACAGGTTCCCAAGTTCTCTGTGATGTCTGAAAATGCAACACAATCTGTAAATCACTGGGGTGCTCTTGGTAAACATCCCATTGAGTCATCACTGAGCAGGTAAACTGCCAAAAACCAACATCAGCCAGCCCCAGAGGTGGGGATATACGACAGGTCAGAGGGATTTCCTTACCCTCTTGGACTTCTCCAGAAGCACATTAACCACAGGAGAAACTGCCACACTGCACTGGTGACAATCCAGCCATTTCTCTGGAGGTTCTGGCTTGTTGGTACAAGTACTTTTAAGATGTATTGTTAAGATCTAGAAAGAGGTAGTGCAGACTTACACACTTCCCCATATTCCTCTCCCTAGGAACATTCCAAGATTGGTTGGTTTGTTTGTTTGTTTGTTTTTATCTGAATGTTCTTGTTATTGACAGTAATGCAGACACTGAACCCCCGTACCCAGAGCAGGGCTGCAGTCCTTGCATCAATCACTGGAAGTGCCATATTTTCCTCTCTGGAAAAGGCTTGTGGCTGGTAATTTAGAGCCTTTGCAAGCCCATCCTTGTTAAAAGATTCATGTCTTTCCAGCACTGGTGAATAACATCACTTTTCTGAGCTTTCTGGTGAAGGTGGCTTCTCTCTATAGTCCTAATGCTGCACATCCCTGCTGTATCTTTCCTTGCTTTCTGTGAGCTACAGCCTGTCCTTCCTTCTGGCCTGATCAGCACAAGACAGCTCAGAGCTGAATAAAAGCACAGCATTTTTACTGAAGGGACTCCCAATTTCAGCCAAACCTCTCGTAGCTCCTGTGTGTGGCAGCAAAAGCAAGGACAGAGGCACAAGCTGGCAGAGGAGGACTGGTTCAAGCTGTGCCAAGGGAAATGTAGGCTGGATATCAGGAAAAGGGTTTTTACAGCAAGGATAATAAAGCATTGGAATGGTCTACCTGGGGAGGTGGTGGATTCACCATCTCTGGATGTGTTTAAGAAAAGACTGGATGTGGCACTTGGTGCCATGGTTTAGTTGAGGTTAGGGTTGGGTTGGGCTTGATGATCCTGGAGGTCTCTTCCAACCTAATGATTCTGATTCTGATTCTGATTCTGATTCTGATTCTGATTCTGATTCTGATTCTGATTCTGATTCGATAGCTCAGCTCCAGAGCACAGTGCTTATCCTGTGTGATGGTGACACATCCCTTTTTGCCTGGTTGGTTGTTTTTCCTCCTGTTTCAGTGTGTTTGGATTGATGTTAGGGGCTCTGTCAGGAGGGGGAATGTCACAGAGCCTGACTGCTCCTGCCTGTTCCTTGTTCTCCCAGTTGCAACCTTCTGGGAGAGCTAAGCTACCCTCTGCTAAGCAGTGTCCAAGAACTGAAAGTGAACAGGGTTTTTTAAATGAAAATGCCTCAATGTGTTCATTTCTCAAGCAAGTGGATTTGGCTTTCTGACAGAAGATTGTGATTGTGAGAGCCCTCCCTGTATGGACTTTTTTCTTTTACTGTCTTCCAAGCAGATTTGCCCTGCTATGACTCTTGTCTTGCAAAGGCAGGAAGGCTCCTGGATTTCCTGTCTTTACCCAGTGAACATCACTTAGCATCCAGCCAGAAGGCTTGGTCAGGATGAAAACAATATTGAAATTTTCAGGTCTCATTTATTTAAGAGAGTGAAACGTCTTTCTTCTCAAAGTGCTTCTCTTTAGCTTTCATTTCCTGTGCACAGAGTAGCTTTGTCTCGAGTACAATAATTAAGTTGTTGACCTTCCTTAGAGGTCAAACATAGCTTCCCTTTAGAGAAAGATAAAAACAAGCAATAATAGATACTTTGACTGGTTTGAGATACTTGGTCTGCATATCTGTGATGTTGCTATAATTTCTGCTGGATATTTTTCTCAAGACAATTCAGGGTGACATGCTGGTGGTCCATTTATTTTGGTAAGAACATAGTATTTACTGGAGTTGCATTTTCCCCGTTCTTTAGGAGAAAAAAAATTCTATTGTAACTTCATCAAAGAGCATGAGGTAGCATGCATATGGTCTAATGAGAATGTTTTGTGGCATTTTAAAATGCCATTTTTACCCTATATTAGTGATTTTCTTTTTTTCTCTAATCATCTGAGAATGTTTTTTCGATATCAAAAATAGGAGTGGAGAAGCCCAGGCATTTTCATGCATGCATTATACAGGGCAAATTGCCATTCTTTTCATACTGCCCTTTTTTTTTTTTTTTTTGTATGTCAGCATTCACGTTCTCCTCCTTTTAAAAGTGCACTTTTCTAATTTTTATGGTTTTCTTTAATTCTTGTTTACTTGTTTTTAAATATGATTGCTAGTTTATATTAAAGTTCCTAATAGCCTGATGTTACATTCCATATGGGATATGAGGTGATGCCAGCAGTTCAGTCCCAGGAGCTGTGCCTAAGTGAGGCACTGGGATTATCTGATCTGTCTGTATAAGTATTAACAGCAAGTTTGACTTCTTTTTTATGGAAATGTGAGATCTTGTCCATGGCATGGAAACTGGGGGTTGGATTATGGTTTACAAACTGGGCAAGAAATAGAAATGACAGCAGGTGAAAGAAATCTGTGAATTCCAGTGATAGGAGGCTCTGTTGCTCATTTGTGCAAATGGCAATAGATGCTGGACTGTCACAGCATGTGGGAGGAAGGAAAAGCAAACAGGCATCCACCCCAACTACTGGAATGGGATGGGGCAGACTTCATACTGTTGAATTATGAAACCTTCTATTCTAAACCCTCATATTCCCTGTACCTTTCTTATTCCTTCCAGAAGCTTTTTTTGGACTCCTGGATTTCCTTTTCTGGTGCAAGCAATAGAATAAGGTCTGAAAGGGCAAAGTGTAGAGCCATAAAGAAGCCCAGATGTACAGGTGCTCATGGAAGAAAGAGAACTAACTCCCATCACAGCTGAGATCGAAGTTCACTCCATTTCTTGCTGTTGTTCCACTTCATAGCTATTAATACATGAGCCATCCCCTCCTCATTCACCAAAACCCTTAAATTCATCACACTGTCCCATCATGGCAAATTAAAGTCAAATATGCCTTAATGACAGGGGGGGTTAAGTGGAAAAAGTCAGGCCTAAGCAAAGCATCTTTTTTTTTTTTGTTTCCGAAGCAAAAGAGCAAGGCTGGTATCTAATTTTGGACCCCAGGGAAATGCCTGGATACTGAAGTGGTCAGCACCACGTACAGACTCAGTGAGAGCCTGGTATTCCCCACTGCCAGCAGTCACTCAGACTTGTGTGGGCACCCCTCAAAACCCCTAAGTAGAAGCTGTGGTTGCAGCTCCTTCAGCCATTTTAGGGCTTTGTAGGTAAATGTGGTCCAGCAGCATCAAAAGGCAGTTCTGTTTCTAATAAAGATTAAAAAATATTTTTGAATGACCCTCCTTGTTCCTTACTATTATACGGTATTAAAATATAAGAGCGCAGCCAAGGAGAATAGAAAACAAAGAGAAAAGCCTTTAAAAAAAATTCCACATTTTTATATCCTTTCCCTACTAACCCACCACAGAATTCAAGGGTGGGGGATTCGAGGGCTGAAAGAATCTTCATATGGTGCCAAAAATTCCCCACAGATCTCTCTGGTCCCTCAGCATTTGGCTATTTAAAGCAAACACATTGTGTTTTAGATGCTAGTTTAGATCCATTTTCCATATGAGGAGGTGGGATGTAATTAATTAGCTGTTCTTTTGATTTCTAAGTATCACATGTACATTTCATAAGGGCATGTACTTTAGACAGAGGCTGGAAAAAGGAAATAAAATACAAGTTGCACCACTTAAGTCTTCTGGGTACAAATGATGGATCAGCAGGGGATTATCATGTGTATTTTATTGCTACCAATGCTGATTGAGTCACATGAGTGTTAATACAAACCTAGGGGAAAAAAAAATCTGGATGAAATCACAGTAACAGAGTTTAAAGTGTTTATTTTAGTCATAATTGCACTGTTTTTATATAATGTCTTTGATCTGTAGGTTGAAAAGAGGCAAAGCCAGTAGTCCACAGTAGAAGCAACCAAAGATAAACTTCTCTGTACAGTTTAAGAAAATGAAGTCCACAGTCAGAGATTCACACACGAATGCATAGAGCAGGGAGGTGAAACCCAGGTTTCAGCATGCCAAAAACTACAATTCATTGCCATCCCAGCTAATAGAGTCTATTTTCTGGATTTGTGCATTTATTTTAACCTTTATGTGGATCATGTACCAGAGAAAATCCCACGTAATAAAGCAGTCACGAAAGAGGAAGGAGAAACTTTTACATCTCCCATCCAACGTGACAAAAATAAACAATAAATCTGCAAAACTGGGACAGACAGCAAACTCCTCCAGACCCTTCATCAGCACAGAGGTCCAGCTGCTCTTGCTCCATGACCCTGTTGGCCACAGATGGTCTTGGAGAAACCTCAGAGGGTCACCTCCAGACTGGGAGCCAAACTCACCATGACAATTTGATGTCTGTGGTGACTTAACCAAAATGCCTCTTCCTTGAAGAAACAGCCAAGTGCTCTGTGTCTGCTCTCGTACCAGGACTGGGTTTGCTCCTCAGCCTCCAGACCCAGGGAGCTGCAGCACCAAAGCAACTGGCCTGTGACCTCTTGGGTCAGGGGATGAACCAGGATAAACAAGCCCCATAGGTCCCATTTCTCTCTCCCTATTTTTTTCCTCTTTATTTTGTTTTCTAAAGCTAAGGAGCATCTCCTGACTGCAATGCTTGAAGACTGAAGAGATAATGATACTCTTTAATTGCACAAGTCCTTTGTCATCTTTATCTCTGCCCAAAGCAGAGAAGGTTTGTAGAGGAGCCATGGCCTTTTTGTGAGATCTGCTGATGTAGCTGGGAAAAGTCTGTTGCACAAATCCTTTCTTTTGGAGGTTCTCTCTTCTGCTTTGGAAGACCAAATGTCTTTGGGGCATTCATTGGGTCCCTCCCTGTATATTTGGTGAAAATGTCTGGGCATTATTTTGTGACTTTACTTTTGTGCTCTTTTCCTCACTCTTGTGCTTGCATGCAGTTTTCCAAAACGATGCCTGGAGGGTTTCATGCCTGCAAGCTGGTTCTCCCAAAGCCCTCTCTGTAAGAGCAGAGGAAAAGGCAAGTTCCTTTGTGGGGCATTTCAGAGACAGAGCCCACCACAGCTGCACCAAAGTGCTGAGCAATTCCCCTCTTGCTGAGCTCCAGGGGGGCCCAGGGAGGCTGAGAGAGGCCCACTCCAACCCCCCCATCAGCCCACTGTCCCATGCACTGCTGGTCTGTGAATGGATCTAATTGCAAAAGTGAATCACACTTTAATGACAAATGCTTCAAAAACAAAGCTATAAAATTCTTGACTCAGTTATTAACTTTAAATGAATTGTTTAGGTTGTTTCCTTCCACACACCCCACCCCCCATTAACTTATTCTTGAGGGGAATGTATTTATGGAGCCATGTGCTTCTCACATGGTTGAGGCTAAAAATAGCTTTAGAAACCCGTTCCAGCTAAAACTTAATTTAAAATCCAGTTTGTCAGCCTAGCACATTGGTCTTTTAGCCTGGTTTCTTTATTTGTAATGGTAGCCTTGACCAGTCTTTCGAGGGCTGATTATTTTCGGATTTCCTATACTGTTCCTCTATTTAATAATATATAAATAAACACATTCCTGAGCTCAAGGAAAGCCCCTAATTACATACAAAATTTATTTTCTCTGTATGGCCTGGACTTCCACTTGGGCAAGAAGCAAACTTACTCTCATAAATACACACGAGCACTGTGGAGACAGGCAGCACCAGCTGAGGTTTCTAGCTTGGTTTGGGTTTTTTGGGGGGGAGAAAGAGGCTTATCAGTCATTGCAAGCATATTGTCTAAGTACTAAATTGTTTTCCCCATATTCTTTTTTGTCAGTGATCAGCAAATCAGATGCTTCAAAATGTCTGAATCCTCGTGGGTCAAATCCTTCTCCTGTTTATTTCAGTATGAGTTCTGTCACTCATTTTAAAGCAGAGACTGCAGCCCATAATAGACAATTACGCAATTCCTGGATGAAAGGGATGTTTTCTCCTTGCCCTAGATAATTAACCCAATGCAGAATCTTTCCACTCCCATCACTAGTTGGTTTTTTTTAATTGGTCTTGAGATGACTGTGTCCTGAGCTCCAAGGGTTGAAACCCTTTAGAAAGGAGATTTTCAGCCTGCAGTTTATGAATCTTTGGGGCAGCAACAGGCAGCTGAAGGAAGCAAAAGTAATGTCAGTAGGCTCAGGAACTGCACAGGGATCCATGTGAAACAAATGCAGCATTCCACTTTAAAAATCAGATGGAACACTACTGGTTTTGCTAATATTATGCTATACAGGGGAGGGATTTTGGTCACATAAGAATGCTTAGAGAATGCAGAGAAATTTTTTGTTCTTCTGGTTTCAACACTTTTGTGTCTGAATCCCACTGCTCGTTTTTACAGTGTGAGGCATTATTTATTTAAAAACATGGTCCTTTTTGATTCCAGAATTCATGTCAATTAATGATGCTGCATTCTCTCTGTCCAATAGGATGGAAGAGGGGATTTCCGTTTGGGAAAACCAGTTGCTGTTTTACTAGAACTTTTCCAATCCACTCGTATATCTGTTCCTAGTCTTCCTTTTAGTCTCCTCACATTTGTTTCAGCTTTGTTTAGCTTTATCAGTTTTGGGTTACCTGCTACATTTAGCAATCATTCTTAGGTTTATATATACATATATATGTGTGTGTGTATGAGAGTGTGTGTGTGAATTTTTCTGATTAGTCTACTTTTTGTAAAGTTTACTTTTTAAATCATTTTCAGTCAGTGGCAGAATTTTGCCCGTTCAGCCCTGATTGTTTGGTTCATGTCATCAGCTCTAGCAGGAATCTCTCTGCAAGGCCAGGTAAGTGTTGTCTGGTATTTTGCTGGAACAATCAAAGAATGTCTGTGGACTGGAGAGGGATCAAATCTCTTTTTATGTTATTCTTGCAAGTCCTCTATTTCTTTAAGCATTGTATCAACTATTTGACTTGATACTGGTTTCTACAATAAGTAGATGCCATCACAGATACAATCACTGCTCTACTCAAACCAGAGCTGTTTGTAGCCCCACTGCTTCCCAGAGGATTGCCATGTGTTTACTAAAGACAGAATTAAAGCTGCCATACTTAACTAGTTTGTAAAGATACTATAGGTTTGATAACCACAAGAAGGAGACAGACCAGAGCAATTTAAACATTTACAGATTGATTTTCCCCCCGAGATGATGTCCAGTTACAATCAGTTTTTCAGGCAATCATATAATACAGGTGAGCTTGCTCGGGATTCTTGGGGCAAGCTACAGGCTCAGCACCTTTAACCGCTACTGTTTTTGTTTGTGAATCTGCAATCAGCAGCTTGAATTTCACACACATCCAATTGATCTCTTCACATCTAATGTCTCTAACTGTACTATTATGCAGGAATGACCATTCCTTCCAGTCCTTTTATATCCTGTATCTGGTTTACACATACATTCTCTGCCTATTTCAGTGGGGGGTATGGGTTTTTTTAGTTGAAACTGTTAAATTAGTGAAAACTCTAACGAAAGTGAGGTTTACAGCAAAAGGTGCTTTATCCTGGTACTGATTATTCCTGCAGATTGGAAAGCACTTTGTTTGCATCATCCCTACCCCAGTCATAGTTTCAAACTAGAAGAATTAAACTGAGCTAGAACCCCTGTGTCCTTCAGCCTCGGGGAGCAATCAATCGGGAGTTAAAAAGGCAGAAATCAGATTTCAAGCATGTGAGTAAATGCATGCTAAAACCTAGCATTTAACATGAAATTATTTCTTAAAGGCATTTTAATGTGGTTGGAAGGGGCACAAATACTCACTACAAAAGGCAGGAAATTCGGAGTTAGCGCCTGTGCACCATCACCTCCTGTGTGCTGGAGCTACTGCTCTGTGACACCTTTGGGGTTTGGCTGCTTCTCTATTGCCTACACTGTCCAGTTTCTGCAGTCTCCTCTGTCAGGGGTGGCCTCCAGACCCTGGGTGCTCTACACCAGCAAATGCCACCAGGGGTAACACTCCCAAATGCAGCTTTCGGGCCTCTTGGTTGAAGCTGGAGTGTTCAGAGCTGAGGAGCTGGGAGTTAAAATCTGCAGCTACCAGTGTTTGCCTTCTGCTTTGGAGCCCCTTTGCCATCATTATTTCCTCTGTACGTGTCATCGCTAGCAATGTGAGTTTAAAAAGTATCCCACTAACTCGGTACACTTAAGTAGCTCAAAGTTTGAAGGTTTTAAGGGGGAAAAAAAGCGATGGTGAGGTTCAGGGTGAGAGCAGAACAGCAGATAACAGCCCAGGCTCTAACTCCCACGGCCTCCCCAGCGATTAAATACACAGCCAAAAGCTGAAGTGTGGCCCAAACCCGGCGCAGCTCCAGGGGATTAGAGGCAGGTAGGAATGTGAGGACAAACTCTGGCTCGCTGCTTGGCAAGGGACAGGGATTTGGAAACCCAGGCCACCACCACATGCACGAAAATCAAAGGACAGCAAGCAGGAGACAAAGCTCTGTTCTCTTTGAAACAAAATGTTCATGGCAGGGATTTTTTCTCTCTTGCTTTGGGCAGGAAGAGCAGCTCAAGACCTCCCCAAACCCAAGGACCAAAGCAGAAAGTGCAACAATGGGCATGTGTTTAGGGGAGCTCTGTAAACACAACCCCTGCACACAAACTGTTAAACAAAATCAGGATTTGGAGGTTTGGCTTTGGCATCTCGTTATGCCCTTTAATGAAACTACTGGCAATGAGGTAGTAATTTTTTTTTCCCTTTGGTTTGAATTTCTAAAAAGCATAATTTCAGCAATTTTTCTCTGTTCTTACACACACACACAAATTGCTTTAGACAGGAAGAAATTGCTTTAGACAGGAAGAATTTTCTAAATTGAGTTAGACTTGAATCAAATAATTGAAAACCTATTTTTAAAAAGCACTGTGGTACTTTGCATTCTTGAAAAAAATTCTTGTATTCCCAATTGTTTTTCAGTAAACTTTCATCGGTCTGTTTAAAGTTCTGCAAGTGTGAATATTCAAATTTTTCAAACATCTGGCTTCAAAATCGAGCATTTCAGTAGTACCATATCCCCCCTTACTGCAGAATTGTCAGTAGAACTTCAGCAAAGACCAACTCTTTTCTTTGCCAAGGGGCTGCTTCTGCATTATTCACTCAAATAGGGGTGGTTTTTTTCCCCATTGACTGGAATAGGAGCAGAATCCGTCCTGAAATAGTAGCCCCCCCTGGTTTAATCCATGACAAGAGACAAACAAATAGACCCTTTGAAATGAGTTTCATCTTTTGTGTCCCATTTGTTCTCTGAAGCAGGTGTCAATTGGATCTTTTCCTGTCTGTCTGTGGTTGAAAAGCAACATGTTGTAGTTAAACCCACTTGTAAATTGTAGTGTTTTACAGAAGAACTCCCCCGCGGATCTACTAAAAAGCTACTTGAGTTTAAGAACCAGAAGTAAAAAAAGGGTTAATTTGCCTTCCCGGCCTCCTTCTCTCCCTTTCTCATTCTGTTTCAAGTGGTTTCTTGTTTAAAAAAGATCTCCCTACTTATATGTCTCATGCTGTATGTGTCTCCATATACAGTAAAAAGATTCTTCATACACAGGGTCTGATCCTGCCTGCACCGAAGTTCATTTATTTGTAAATCACAGGAAAGAATTTCCTTTTATAGTGGGCCCAGCCACAAATTTCCTATTTTCTCGAGCCAACAATCTTATCAAGAACCTGCTTTGTGGATCTAGGGCTAGAAACTGCCTCAGAGCTTTTAATCTTGCAAAAAGGTGACTCTGGAACTAAAGCTGCAAGAAGCCAGCCCAACTGCCCTGCCAGCTGGACAGACTCCTTAGCTATCCAGAAAAAACCACCAGCAGCTTCAACAGCAACAATAAGCCCACAGATGTCACATTCTGAAAGAATGACATTGTGTGTAAGAAAATGCACTGGAAATGTATAAACTGTTACATGATATAACTGCACAAAACGAGTGACTTTATAAAGACTTGATCAGAGGGCGCTGTGCTGTTTGCAGTGACGTGTGCCCCTTTTTTTGTACCAGGCTTTGTAAACCCTTCCACGAGGATTTGTGTAGCATTGCACCACCTCCTGAAGCCAATTCCAACTGCACAAGAGTGTTACTAATGAATAGAGAAGGAAAATCTTAGTTGCTCATTAGCAGCAAGTAACCCTCTCGGCCAGCAAGGTGGAGCTCCAGGTATTTTCTCCATGCTGTTGTGCTTCACACTTGCTGCTGTCTTCGGGATACCAGAGGGTTGAAAATCTCCTACAGACAGGCCAGCTGCCTTGAATAAACACCTACTTTGATCTGCAGTGATTTCCTCCCTTGCAGGTACCAGAGGGCTGCACATTCAAACCATTCTCCCTCTCTCTCTCCGAGTGCTGGGCATGGCTGTAAAGCCACCACAACCAGTCCAGACCAGTGTCTCCAGCCAACCACAGCACTTTTCCCAAAACTTCTGCTTCTGGCAGGACCAGGGGAGATGTTTGTGTGATATGCCCAGTGCCTGGTGAGTGTCTGTGCTCCCTGCCTGCACCAATCAGGTTTCTGCAAAGGCTCTCTGGGCACCTTTATGCAGCTTCTCTCTGTGCTCTGACCATCTCATTCAGGCCCAGACTGCCACCATCCCACCGTGGACAGTAGGTGAAGCTGCTGCTATCCAAACTGTGCCTGAGAGCACCAGCAATGTGCACATTTGTTTGCCAGACAGCACACTGAAAGTCAGGTAGCAGAGAATGGTTTTCTTAGAATTAAATACTTCACGAGAGGTCCCAGATTCTGTTTTCTTTCTCTAATTTGACATAATTGTTGCCTAATTTGACATAAAGTCATCTTCCTTTAAAGGCACGTTCCCCAGTTATTCCTGCCCTCTCCTAGCTGGGACATTCCCCAGGGAATCCCTCACTATTTGGTGTTGAGATTATTATTATTTTAGGTACCGAGGTATCGCAGACATGGGCAGTGCTATGAGAAACACTGCACTAAGGGAGGACACAAAAACACCTTGCTGGAAGGAGCATCTAATCCAACTGCCCATCTTTAGCCCAGGAGAAATTAATTTGACACCTCAGCAACTTAATAAAAAGCATTAAACACATTTGCCAGTTAAAATGATTTCTTCACCTGCTGTAGTAACTCTGAGCCTATTCTTGCTGTTTCCTTACAGCCAAACGCCTTTGCTGAGCACGTTGTCACAATCCCTACAGAGCAAAGATTTCCTTCACAAAAGAGCTTTTTCCCTGCATTTCAGAAAATGTGTGTTTTAAAAGACTGGTCACAGATCATTCAGATGTCTCTGCAGGGAATACAGCATTTGTCATCAGGCTCAGATTTGGGGTGCCAACAGCTGTCAGAGAAAGGCAAATGGCAGGTAAAGAACCTGCCCTCACTCTCCATGTTTCTGCCACCTTTGTTGCACAAAGTTCTTCTCTAATCAGAGGATTGTGGCATTTTTCCTCCTATGTCAGCTTGTGCTATGCAGTGCTTACCTGGAAACTTTTGCTGTCCGGAAGAGAATGTTTATCTTTAGCACTATTTGGTTCCTAAAGCACTGGCTCAAGATGAGGCTGAGAAACTTTAGTGTAAATTCAGCACTTCAGTATTTAATTACTGGAGTACTAGAATATGCAGGTTTCAAAACCAAATGTTTCACTGATGTGGCATAATTTTGACTTAACAAAGTACTGCACAAAGATCTTAAGAAATACCAAGTGTTGGCAACCAAGGAGAGGAACTGACTGAGCAAAACCAATAAAATAAAGCCCCTTGATCCCCTTTCCAGGAAGTATAACTAGACTGGGCAAATCCTTACCTGTGCTAGTGCAGCAACTCACTAACAGGAGTTCCTTTGCATAGGCTGTGCTACAGGTGTGTTAAATCACCCAAGTGAAGCCAGGTGACACTTAAAACCTGAAGCCATCCAGAAATGAGCTCTGTTTTCTTCACTTCTGGGAATTAAGGCCTTCCTGCAATGCACACAGGTAAACTCTTATTTTAGGAGACAGGCCTTCATCTCACCCACCATCAACAGGATTCACTGTGAAATCCTCCTTTCCCTTTCCTGCTGTAGAGCTGTCCTTCAGCCTGAACTGGACTTCTGGTTCTATTATTATTATTATTACTATTATTATAATTATTATTATTATTACTACTACTACTATTATTATTATGTTTGTGATCTCCAAAGTCACAAAAGCAGTCTTGAAAAAAGCCAATTGCAAGCCAATAATGTGATATTTTCCCTGCAGAAGTAAAGGGTTGAAAACCATAGGTGCAGAAGGTGTGAATTGCTGTTTATTTCTTGGTATTTTTTTTTTAACTCTCAAAAGCACTGGCTGCCACACTGCTGGACATAGGACAAGACCTGTCAGAAGGGATCAAAAATTCAAGCGTCAGTCAAACAACACTTTAGGGTAATTTACAGCTTTTTCAGCCATCAGCTGTGCCAGAATCACCACCTTCCTCTGTACTCAGCTCCCATCAGACCTGTTTGGGTACTGCAGACAGCCTGTGTATGCACAGGGTGATCTGCAGCCTTATCTGTTGTTTTATGTAATATTTTGAATTTAGTGATAAATTTGGCTGCTCTGGGCCAGGGGGTCAGCTCTGCCACATGGCTGGCACTGCTGCCAGAAAACCACAGTAACTCAATCCAGAGTCAGAGCTTTTACTCTGAAACACTCAGCTCCACTACACCAACTCAGGCACTTCTGCAGTGCTAAAACTCTCTTCAGAGGAAAGGCGTTTGCTGGTTTCACTGTATTTCTCCAAAGAGGCACATATTGCCTCGTGGCAAGAAGCTCTTGTGAAAGTCAGCAGAATTTGGAGTCTTTGGGCACTCCTGGAAAACCTTGCCTGACATGCTGGTTCCCACAGTCCCACACTGCCACAGCTTGGCAAATGCTCCAGTGCAGTTGCACATCATCAGTACAAAAATGTGCAGCATATTGAAAAGTGAAAATGTGGCAGAGTGTAAAATAAGGAGAATTTGGTATTAAAAAACCCAACCTAGCAGTTGAAGAACTGGGCTGGACTGTTTTCTCTGTTTTCTCCATTTCCATATTCCATAATCCAGACTTGTTATACATTTCCAGTTTGGCTTCAAGTTTTATTAAAGTGGCTGCTGAATTTCCAGCTTGTCACACAGGCACTGCAGAATTCAGAAATCTTGACCCCAGCTGGTGGCAAAATATGTAGATGGGAAGAAAAGCACCAGTCCAGGAGAAGCAGGAAAATGGAAAACTCTAAGCTAATCAGTTCAGTTAAAAAGAGGGTGGTTACTATTCAAGTAGTAATTTATTGAGATAAAGGAACCATGAGTCACAGAAAGACTTAGGTTGCCTGCAGGGGAAAGTTATTCTTTTTTCTTTCCCCCCCCTTTTTTTTTTTAAGAGAAGACCCTTGTGTGTGCATGCAGCTTATAGCTAAGAGGTTGGAGCTAGAAGCTAATCAGCCATTCTGTCTCCTATCTGCTGATCTCCTGGCGTTGGGGGAAGGGGAATGTGGGCAAACAGGCATTAAATTCCACCGGCAGGCGACGGGAAGGTATTCCTTGATAAGCAGCATCCAAGATGATGAGCTGTAAAGCAAAGCCCCTGTGAGGAAGCAGGGGAAGAGGTAGGGAAAGCTTTAACCATCTGTCTCAACCCAGCCTTGCTCAATGCTTGCCAGAGCAGAGGTCACCACCAACAATAATAACCCTGGAGAAGCCAGACGTATGCTTTCCATTCACCAATAATCTACAAAGCATCTTAGGGTGAAATCCTGGCTCCTCTGAAGTCAATGGGAGCTTTGCCAACGACTTCAGTGGAGCCAGGTTTTCATCCCTGATAAATTTAAAGCAACCCCCAGGCTTAAAGATGAAACAGAGGCATCCTGGGAGTGGGTGCGGGCTGAGGACCAGCAAGGCTTCTCTGAAAAGCTGTCAGACCTTACAGACAGGATGTTTTCACAGTCCTGGAGCAATACCAGGATGGACAGTAAAGGGGCAAAGTGGACAATCAGGTAAACAGCAGTAATTTTTAGCTGCTGGGACTGCTTCAGTATAGGACCCCAGTGAGTCTTGATACTGTGACAGAAAACCCAGTGGTCCTTCTCATTTCTGAGATAAAGCATATAAAGTGAGTTATGTTGGTTTATATTACATCATACTGATTTTCTTTTCTCTCCCCTTCTTATCCAGCCATTTTCATGTTGGCCTTGAAGGTTGTCACCTGGTGGCACTCATCCAAAGTGAGGATTTTTCACACTTGACCAGGTACAATCAATGAAATGAACTGAACTGTTCATTTCAGTCACTAGGACCACCCAGCCTCTGCAATGTGCTGTGTCCCAGTTTGGCAATACTTTGGTTTTCAGGACTCAACACCAAGTGCAGATGCCTGCACAGTGATGAAGAGGGGTTGTCCCTGGGCATTGTGGTGGACAGAACGTGGGGTGATAAGCTGTGATGACCACGGCAGGAGACAGGAGCATCACCATCAGGACACGTCAGCAAGGACATCACAAATTCAGCCCTGGGCAGAGTTTGCTGGCCTGGAGCACTGAAGGTGGTACAGTGGCATTTTTGTTGGCAGGCTGGTGTAAGGGAGAGCCTGGGCTCTCCCTCTGGCAGTGTCACAGCTCTAGCCAACAGGCTCCTGAAACACCTCTCAGGAGAGAGTTCTCACCCCGTGGTGGAGGCTGCAGCATGGACAGCCACTACCTGCTCTTGGAGCTGTGCCATGAGGAACGTGGGATCTGTGAGGTGTGGGAGCATCTGTGAGCTGTGGGGTATCAGGGGAACTCCCAGTTTACTGACTGACATCACGTGAGCTGAGCCACACCACCTTCGATGACCACCATAGCTGGGCTCTATGGTGGTCATCAAAGAGCTTGGGCTCAGGGCATCCTCCCTGGCACTGGTGAGGAGCTGGGAGTGCACAGGAGCTGAGTCTGCCTGCATCACTGAAGGGAAGAGAAATAGAAGGTAAAAGCTGGAGGTGGAGGGGTGAGATGTGAGTTGTGAACCTCCACAGGGAAGGAGCTATCACAGGAACACACCTCTCTTACCCCAGCATGACTGTCAGACCCACTTGCTGATCCACCTCCCTGTTGTGTCCATAACCACATCCCAGGAGCAGGATCCCCCTCAGGGTAGCTATGGATCTCCTCTTCCTGGTGAACCCCAACATCATTTTCCAAGCACTAAATGGCAGCTGCCTGAGCAAGTGTCCACCCATCTGGGAAAAGAGAACTTTCCCCTTTGCTCTGAAATCCATCTCCCCTCCAGGTCTTGATTCAGCCGTCTGGATTCATCGATGAAGTCATCTGCAGATTGAACAGTGTTTGTGAATTTAAACAGGCATCTCCAGAGCATGTGTGTGCACAGCCCTGCCTGGCTGCCCCAGACAGCCACACAGGCAGCAGTGCCATTCCCAAGTGCCACTCTTCCACCAACTTTTTCCAGTGAAAAAGGCTTTGGTTCCTCGCTGCCATCCGCTCACAGCTGAGAGCAGCACTGCTCTGTCCCTCCCTGGCTTTGCACGACAGCTCAAGGCATTAATGTGCCACGAGGAGACTTGCTCCAGTACAGGCCCATCTCATCTGGATTAAAGATGTCTCTTGGTTCCGTTTCATAAGGCAAGGGAGAACTTGCATTGCCCAGAGCTCGGCGGCAGATCCATGTGTGTGTTTCAAACCAGACTGTCACTCAGACTGTTTCGCATTACGAGCCCTCAGTCTTGCTCTGGCTGTTGATTTGTACTATTAAGCTCTGAAATACAGAACTCATGTGCCAAGTTTCCACTTTTCTTCAACAGCCAGGATCCACTGACAGCCACTAGGTACGGTCAGACTTTGGCAAAGCAGGAAGACACTTGTGCCTCTTGGCTGCCAAGCCTGCCTCCTGTAAATGCCTCTTCTGCTCACTGTCACCAGGATCACAGCATTGGTGGCAGGAGGAGAGCCAGGGCTGAGGACGACAGCTGAAGTACAATCAGTGGTCTTTATCTTCTCGATATTTTGATTAGTCCAAGGAATGTTTGGGTTAAAAAAAAAAAGGCACCACATTTTTTAAAAGCCACGTGACAGGCTGTTATGGCTTTATGCAGTATGAAATGGCTCTGTATGATCCCAGAGCATTGGTGCCATACAGGATGTTTTTTGACAAGTGGTTTCACGAGATGGGAGTCGTAGCTCTGATGCACTCAGGGCACACCCGTGGGAGTCCCTACCCTGCACAATCATCTGTGCTGATCACTCCTACTGCAGTGCTAACATGTTTGTGGATTTAAAAATCCTTAAATCTGAAGGGTTTGAGGCTTGTGGCTTTTGGTCACGTCTTTAATGGTACCCCAGTGCAATTATTTTAACCATATTCTTGCCCGATTCCTGCGCAATCACTGACAGTGGTTATCACTGGAAGGGTACGAGACGTCATTCTGACTCGCTCACAACCACAGCCTTCAGATGCTCCAAGACCTGCAAGAAACCTCCCATGAGCTCTCCTCATGCCCCAAAAGTGCCTGTTTTCCAGGTTTTTTTCAAGTTTTCCAGGTTGGGCACGGTGTGGGCTAAGGCTCCCGTGACGTGCCTCGGTCCCAGCTGGCACCACTGAACATATCACCACTACCTTGCAGGAAACCCCGTGGAGGACACTGGTCTCCAGATGAAAATGTTTCAGATTGGGGGATACTTGTTTTCCCCCAATTTAGACATTTGAGACCAATTCAGCCTCCCAGTTGTCACATACAGGTTGTTCATACCCTCATTTTTACACATTCCCAACCATGCAAGAACCACAACAAAGATTCCAAAACTCCCATTTTTATTTTTTTTTTTTTGTTATGTGGCTTTATTTACGCTTCAAGTTTATTTGAGCTGTGTTTGTTGTTGTTACAGTGAGCTGCACCTTGAGCACTCACAGGGGTCCAGCTCCCTCAGACCGGACACTGAGATACTGACTTATAGCAAGGATAATCCAACCCTCATTTTCACATATTTTCAAGTCCACATTACTTTTAAATTTGAGGGCCTCCCATCTGAGAGAGAAAACTTTTTCCACACTACTGACACAGGTCAGCAACCAAGAGGAAGAGTAAGAAGTGTCAAACGCCAGTGGAGTCCCATCAGGTATGCACAGACCAAGTGAAAGGGACGTGTCACTCCAGGGCAGATCCATCCCAGCCGAGCAACGACGGCAGTCGGGATGCAAGGTGCAGCCGTGTGTGGGATGGGGTGCGGGTGCAGCAGTGGGGCGTCCTGGCAAAGCAGGGCGCGGAGAGGAGCAGGTCGGGACGGGGAGGAGGGGAGCGGGGTGGGGGGGGAACAAGCGAGGTTGGAGCAGGAGCTGCAGAGAGGGCGAAGAAAAAGGGGGGGAGCAGGGAGGGAGGACAGCAGGGGAAGGAGGCAGGGCAGTATAAAAGCATCCGACACGTACCTCTCCCGACAAAGAGCGAGGGGGCGAGAAAGTGGGTCTGGAAGCAGAAGCAGCAGCAGCAGCAGCAGCAGCAGCAGCAGCAGCATCCAGGAGGAGCGGCAGCCGCTTGCAAACACGCACGCACGGTGGCAGGAGAGAGTGCGGCGCTGCCCCTGCTAGCCCTAGGGCACTGGAGGGAAGAGAGAAGAGAGATGGAGCCAGGTATCCAGCTCCCCGGGAGGGAAGCGGGCAGCTGAAGCTTTTTGCAGCCCCTCGTCCTCTGCCCCCCATCCCATTTCCCACGGCTGAGCCAGGGGCTAGAGAGGAGGAGGAAGAGGAAGGGGGTCGGGAGAGGGAAGCTGCAATCTGCCCCTCTTTTTCCCCGGGGAGCTCGCAGCCGCCCCGTCGAGGGCTGGGAGCCGGCGGGGGTCGCGGCGCGCCCCGCTCCGTC
>JANPWX010000140.1:118135-275106 GCA_024734555.1 Trochalopteron elliotii
GGGCTGACGGGAGCCGCCGCCGTGCACCTGCCCCGACCGCCTCCTCCTCCCCCTCCTCCTTCTTCTTCTTCTCACGCCGTCCCGACCCCGAGGGTTCCCCCGCCCGAGGACTTTCCCCGGCCGCTTGCGGGGTGTCCCCCTCTCCCCTTGGCTTGTCGGGGACAGCGGTGGCAAAGGCAGAGCTGTTCCGGCGCCGCGGTTCGATGCCGTCGGGGCCGCTCCCACGCGTGTTCCCGCACCTGGGAGCCTGTGGGGCAGGCAAGGGATGGAAGCAGCCGTGTCAGGGGCACCCCTTCGTGGGCGGACAGCATTCCCTAGGGTGAGAGGGGAGCAGATAGGTGTACGGTCTCGGGAAATACTGGAACTATGTGGCTTTCCTTGGAAAGCATCAAGGGACAGGCTGACGTTCAGTCCTGAAACAGACACGAAACAGGGTGATAAGTGCTTGTGATGTGAAGGACAGCGCCTGTGACCCAGCTAGCCCATTCCAGTCTTTTGAAAGACTTCTCCTATGAAATCAAACTGTGTATTATATCTGAGGTAAAGGACTTTTTTTTTGTTTGTTCTGTTTCCGCATTTTTGCAGGTTGTTCTTTTTATTCAGTAGCACATGTTGCCATTCATTTATAATGGTTGGAAACAGTGATCAAAGCTCCAGAATCACCAACATCCCCTAGACAAAGCTTGTAAATCTCTGGCCAGTTGTATGTGCCCTGACCAACTCTCTTCCCCTGTATCCGAGTGGTAAAATAAAATCAATTACCAAGTCACGTGATGAACTGACAGAAAAATGTCTAATTATTATCACCATAAGTTTATGTGAACTGTCCATCATCTGGGTAAGAATCACAGCACCAGCAGAGTATAAAAGCCAAGGAAAAATAAGGAGAGTGCAGGCTGTACTGATCACTGTATGCATGTGATCCCCAGCTGGTGGCCCACAGAATGAACCCACTAGCCACAGGAGACAACTCAGAGCTGCAGGCTCAACATCCCAGTCACAGCCTGGGGTCAGGTCCCCCTAACTCAGAAAAACCTCCTGCTGAACTTGGTGGGAGTCCTGCCTGGGAGTGCTGAGCCCTGCACTGTGGGTAAGGCCCCACCGTGCTGTCTCTGCAGTTTTATCACCAGCTTGACATTCCAGGATGTTTTTTTTTAATATCTGCAAGATTTCTGGTAATAATGTTTTATAAATGATGCTTTCTTTCCTCATGGGCACTGGGAATGCCTTTTAAAATGATGTTCCTTGGAAAAGTAAATTTGGAGAGGTTTTTTATGAGGTGTTTGCTATCATTAGAATAACCTTGAATTTGCCTTTTCTTGACAGGCTTGTAGCATAATGAGAGAAACATCTGGGCAAGTGGGAACTCTGGGTGATGCCGTTTCCCTGAGGAGCTCCTTTTAGAGCACTGTTGTGAGGTTAGGGTGAAACAAGGGGAAAATCATCTTCAGATAGTTATCCTGGATTATTATCACTGTAGTTGGCTGTCTCATGAAAACCTGTAGATTGTTGACTTCAAGATTTTTTTTTTCTGTCCAGTGATGTTTTACAGATTACCTTAATAAACTCTGTGCCTTTAAGCACAGTGATAGCTTTAGCAGTTCATATTTTCATAATGTTTTGCCATTTGTAGAATTGAAATTTTTATATACTTCCCGACTCAATTGATTCTGCAGTTATGTATTTGAGAGACTGTGTCTGTACAAAACATTATGAGGGGAAAGGATATTGATTAGAGCAATTGGTTAAACAGATGGAAGTCTATCAATTTTCTGGTTTTATAACTCCCAGGGATTCTATTGCTAGCTGGGTTCTATTGCTGCAGAAAGTTGCACTAAAGCAGGCAGATGCTTCCATTCAGAGCATCACAATATAGATCTCAGTGGGAAGTTTGCCCTGGGATCTTCTGATTTTGACAGGTTTTGGGCTGTATCATGGCACGTGCTGAAGTGAAATGCAAAATCCTCATGCACTGCACTCAGAGGGAGGGAATCAGTGTGGGAAATGAGCTGCACAAACTCAGACCTGTTGATATGAGCACTTAGACATCTCTCAGGGCTTTTCTGTCTTGGTACCTCTGTGGAGAGGAGTGATTGTGAGAAGCGAGTAGATCAGTGTTGCATTTGATGGAATTTCACTTGAAGAAGCCTGGCAAATCCAGGAAAGAGTGATCTTTGCAACAACTCTTTATAGATGTCTTTCGACATGGCAAATTTGTATCACAAGTCCCTGGCAATTATCAAACGGAGGATATGGTGTGTGAGGACTTAGGCAGTGTGTTTGCACAAATGAGATCGTCAGAATTGGGTCCTTTTTACATAAAACGGGTTCAGGAAGAATCCTTGGTAATCTTAAGATATTGTTGGAGATTTAAATAGTCTAAAACACTTGTAAGCATTTGAAGGCTGGTTCAGTAAGGAAGAGCTTCTCTTTCTCCTATCCCTTGGTCCTTCAAATGAAGGAAGGATTTTGTAGGATAGGTTTTGATTTCTTTTGGTCTTTAGTTGAGTTAACCCCTGCAATTAATTAGACTGAGAGATGAAAGAAATACAGAAAAAAAATCTTCTTCCATCCTAAAATTAAACAAGTTATTTTCTTCCTCCTTCTTGTTTTTTTCCCCTTTGGTGCCCTTCCCCACGCTGTATGTGTCTCCAGAGATTCCAGATGTCTGGGATTGGCTTGTGCCACTGTGGCTGGCTGTGAAGGAGCAACAGTGAGGAGAAAATCCCAATGTTCTCCTGTGGTCCTCTTTGGGATGGGTGAGGTACAAGCACAGGGTTCACTCTGGTGGCTGGACCTCCATGTGGCTGCGGTCTCGTGCTGCTGTTACAACTGGGTTGTGGCAGGGCAAAGGAACATGAAATGGGAAATCCACACTGGAGCTGTAAAATAGCTCACAGTCTTGAGTTATGAGAGGGAATCAGCCTTGTGTTGCTCAATCAGGTTTTATTTCCTTTTTTCCATCTCTTCCAATGGGAAAAAAAAAAAAAGAGAATTGAGGAGGGGGAGATTTTTTTCTGCTGAGAATTCTACTAGGTCTAGTTTAATTATCATCCAGAAGCTGTTCTGGAATATATTTATGAAATAAAGAAGTACAAACTTTATTTTCTGAAGAAGAGCAAATGAAACTATATTAAGAGATGGAAAAAAGCAGCTTGGGTATGTTTTTATCTTTTTACATAGTTCTAAAACCAAGGGAAGGCTTGAACATAAATTTTGGAAGACATTTTTAATACTTTATGATGTTCTAAAATCTGTGCTTTCATTCTGAGAGAAAATATTTCACCATGAAGTTTATCCCCATCATTTCTAATTTTTCCATAGTAGGCCTTGCACACCAAGAAAAACAGTGTTCCCACACCAAGAAAAATGACCTTGTAAAATGCAGTAACAGAGCCACCAACAATATATGCCATAGCACATGAAGTCAGATTCTCCACTAAGACACTTGCAGCAGTATTACATTAGCCTGAAACTCGGTAGTTGTGCTTAAAACTGGGGCCATGTAAGAAAACATAATTTGCAAAGCAGCACAATGCTGTAAACAGATTTTTTTTCCTGTAATCACCCTGCTCCTGCCCTTGCCCCCCTCTTCAATAAACATGCAAGCAATTACAGCGTGTCAGAAATGCTCTCTGAGCCCCACCAGGAAAAACACATTCTGCTGCTTATAAATGGTTGCACAAGAGGCCCTCTCCAAGCTGCATGAGGAGCCCTGTAATTTTCTCCCAAGATCCCCAGATCAATGCCATGAGTAGTTTAGCAATGGTGTGCTGCTGTCTGCTACCTTTTCTGAGGTGCATTTCAGTCTTTCCAGGGCTTCTGCATTCTTGCTGACCCTTGTACTGTATTCAGGCAATTTGCAAAACGATCTCCAGTCGGATACAGTGGCACATTTCAGCTTTCTGGCTCCTTCAGTTAAGTAGGACTCAAGCTGTTTACTTTGGGAGCGTTTTAGACTCAGTTTTTTTGAAGCTAATTTCAGCTCTGGAGCTTTACATTTGGTTTGCTCTAATAGGAACTGATCGTCTAAGTCGTCTTTGAAAACCTGTCAATTCCACGTTCTGCCTTCTTGTTTTCCAGACTGCCTTTAGCCCGTGTAAGGTGCCAGGAGGTGGATGCACATCATGTATTTACTATGAACACTAAATCCTTCTCTGCCTTAAGAGAAGTTTATGCATTACAGGAATAGCTTTCAGAGCAGGTGGCTTGTGAATTGGGCAGGCTGATCCTCTGCAACCCAAAGTCTCTTTTAGTGAGGGGGTTCCTGGTCACAGGGGATGCTGTTTGGTGCTTTTTGGCAGTGACAGTGAAACCTGCCTGCTCTCAGATTTTCTGTGTAGGTTCTTAGCTAAGGCTCACCCTTTGGCATATGTTCCTCCAGTTATGCACTAAGATTTAGCAATGGCTCAGACCATGTGCAGTTCATTCTCTCATCTCCCAAGGGAGGGAATTATGTGTGCTCTTTAGTGGCTTTGCTGATGGGCTGTGGTTTGTTCCAGGATCCAGGAGGAAGGAAGGGTGATTAGCTTTACGTGTGCTGCTGCTGCATGCATGGAAGAAAAGGATAAAATGGGAAACAAGGGTGAAGGACTGAGACTGCTGCACTGAGCAGAGGAACATTTTCTGGCATCTGTTGCTCCCAGGAGAGATTCTGTCACCTTTCAAACCCACCTCCCAGGAATGTCCAGAAAGCGTTGATTAAACTTCTCTTCACACCTATCACTTTGATTAATTTCCTAGCAAACTGAAGTATCCTTGGTGGAAAAGAGCCACTGCACCTTCAGGGTAAGATGTGGCAAGAGTTTTAGTATCTTAGAATACTGCAATAATTCAGAACAGGTATCCAAGAATATTTTATTTAGTTATGGCTGCAAGGAGCAGTATTAGGCAGGTATGAATGTCACTTCCTGAGTTAAATTTTAGCAAGATGTTTGGAGGAGGCACATTTTGCTAAACATCTCTTCAACTCAACAGCTAACAGTTACTGTACTGCTTGTCTTGGATCATCAGTGATAAACACCTGGCATTAAATCACAAGGTGCCTCTCTATTTTGTCTCTGTAACTATAGGTCAGAGCTGTTTTTTCCTAGTGCTTCCTACTGAAGAGTCTCTTTGAGTTACTCATTTCTGTTTCAAGCAAGATTTAGGATTGTCTTCCAGCTATTTGTAAGAAAAAAGCAGATTGTGTGTTGTTTTAAATTCAGTCTGGGCCATTCTCATGGTCCTGGAGCCAAACACAAAACACAGTGGCTACTACGAGGAGATGTTCAGTGATATTCCTTGTTTTGCCTTTCTCTTCTCTCAGTTGATCCTTACCTGTGCTCTGGGGCTGTGTGTGAGGGCAGAGGGGCTAAAGGGAGACCTGCTACCAGGGGCTTGAGCCCTATGGCCAGACAGATCATTCATGGCAATGCAAGGAGTGGTAGGTGTGAAATTGGCTCCTGGGCCAGTCTGGAGCTGCAGTGATTGCCCTTGGTGAGAGTAGAGAGGCCAGGTGTAGGTACAGATTTCTGGGTGGAGCTGCACTGGTACTTCCCACTTTGGTTCATCTAACTTGGATAACCAGCACTAGTTCTGGAGTAGCTTTTATTTTGAACTCTTGTTGATTGTGTAGGCAAGTTTGTTCTCCGCAGGAAGACGAGTTGGTCACAGCAGTTATAACAGTGATACAACACACTGCTACTAACCCCTTGCTCTTACCTGACTGGCACAAAACTCTCTCCATTGCTTCTCCTGCTTTGGTTGCCAGCCCTCAGGTTCAGTCACATTTCCCTGTTCTGTCCTCTCCTAGTGCCAGCTGTCCACAAAAACAGGAGGCCTAGAGCTGCAGCTCTGCTGGTGACCTCAACAATTTTGTCGTCATTGTGCTGGTCAGTGGGTACTCCCCTGTGGTTTGTAACATCACTGTCATGGCCTGCAGGTAATTAACAAAGCCCCAGTACTCAGAGGTTCAGCTTACTGAGCTGTTTGACACCTTGCTCTGCTGTGGGATTCCTTTGCTGAGGAGACAACTGTTTAACCAGTATAGGTTGTGTTGGATGTAGATTCAGAGCTGTGGTTTGAATTCAGCATTCTTGTTTTGTCTCTGCTCATATCTACAACATCTTTATATCAGTAATCAATGCTGAATTGTTCCAAAATGGTGGAAAACACAGAAAACAAGAAAGAATTGTCAATAAGGTGGAAACTCCTGGTGTGTTATGTCACAGCATCTGAAAACCTCATAGAAAGTGAAGTGCAGGAGGCAGTAATACTGATAATGATGCAGACAATGCAGGCTTGGCCTGCCAACATAATATGTATGTTTGAAAATCTTTCTGAAATCATATGTGATAGAGATGACTTCTGAAAACCCAGTCATTGGTATGTATTCCAGTGGGAAGAAAAAATCAGTTTGCAAATCTCTTATGTTTTCTAAGATGCATTGATTTGTGAACCTTCATGCTTAAGAATTTCTCTTTTGTTTTCCTTTATTATGTAAAAGTGCATAGAGTGCAAGTAATGATAGGAAATTATGTTCCCATACTCCTCTTATGCTTACATTCTTCTGCATCACTTTAAAATCTTGAAATACATTCGTATTTCAAATATCTAGACAGGCACTTGAGATGTTTCCTTACAGAAGCATGAAACTAAAAATTTGAAGCAATGTATTGCTTAGTGCTTACATCCTGATTTAGCAACTTTGGCAGGTTTAACTGTCAGAGTTGGTTGCCTTATGCTCTTCTATGTGTTTTGCCAGTCTTCCTTGCAAACAGATGTGGTAGTACCCAGTTGTGCCTCATGTGTTCTCTTCACTGTGTTGGTTAGTGTTTATTTGGTCCTTTTGTTACAACTCTTACCTTGCTGTCTGCTTTAAGACCACACTGCATAAAAGTCCTCTAAATTGACGGAATAATGTTCAGTTATTAGAAAGATGAATTTTTAAAAGTATTAGTTTTCAGTGGTGTCTTTTTTGTTGGTTTTTTTTCCTTATTTTACTTTTCAAATCTCAACCCAAGTTTATGGAGGCTGAGGTTCCAGTCTTGTGGTGTAGCTTGTGAGGGATGTGCAGTGCAATGGGTCTCCAGCCTGAATGGAGGCCCTGTCAGAAATGAATAATGAAGTGTAACGTTAAAGCAAAAAATACAAAGTGCTTCAGTAAAAGGCAGAAGGAACCACTCAATGATGCAGTGGTTGCTGTTGCACTTTAAGACCATTGTGCCTATTTTACAAGTTGTAAAGACAGTAAATGCCAGGCTAAATTCATAGTCCAAAGCACAGAGATAAAAAACATTTCCAAGAAACAACGTAGTGAACTCACTGGTACATCAGCAAGAGCAGAATGTTTCCAGTGTTGGTATTTTCATGGACTTTCGATTTGAAATACCAGAAAAAGAAAGAAAACAAAGTGAAATGTAACTTATTATTGTAATAAGGGATGGCTGGCCACAGTGGTCACTTCTGTGGCACCAGAATGCTTGGTTAGAGGAGCTGGTGTGGGCGGTACTGGTAAGCAGTTCCTTTATCCTTTTGTCCTTGTTTTTCGAGTGCTTGGGGAACTCATAGCCATGGGTCATATCCTTCTTACTCCTCTCTTCTAGCAGTCTGGCTGGACAAAAGCAGGCCTGGAGTTGTTCATCTCTAAGCCTTTAATGTAGGGAGGTGCTCCTGAAGGTGAGAGGGGAAAATCAGAGATGAAATCTTTCTCTCACACTCTTGGTGCACATTGAAAGGCAGGAGCTCAAACGTCCCTTGGTTTTTATGCTTCTGTGCTAGATCTGCCTTCTCAGTGTGTTTAAATTGACCTCGCTCTACTGACTTACACAAAGCAAGGCAAGCCAATGATTTGTGTCAGCTGCAGAACCAAGATCCTCTTGAATATGACTCTTTCACAGCTCAGTTTTTCCACAGAACTGATAAGCACATAGGACATGTCATTGAGACCTTGGTCCATAAAGATGAGCTGGGCCCTGGGGTGTGGCTTCCTTCATGTTGCATGAATTAATTTCCATCTGTTGTGTTTCATTGCACTGAAAAATCCAGGACTGTTTGTTCCACAGTAGTTCCTCTTCCTTGGGAAGAGTAACATTTCCTCTTTGCCAGCATGGCTGTTGAGATCAGTTCTCGTGACAAAACCAGCGAGTTTTGTGTAAGTATCTATAAAAGCCAGATCATGCCCCATCTGTTTCTGCCACTGAGGCCACTCTAAGAAAAGAGAATTCCTCCTGTTCTAGGGAGCAGTCACTGGGTCCATGTCATCCATGGACAGGTTTAAATTCCCAAATGCTCCTTTCAGGCATCTTGCCTTTGCATTCCCATTGAGTTGAGCACTCAGGTACTAAGGTTGGGCACTCAGGTGAAAGACTTTCTCCAATAGAGGGATGCCCAGCAATGCTGAGCAGGAGGTCCTGAGAAGGACCTTGCACTGGAAGAGCTGTGCTGCAGGCTGTGATGGAAGGAGGTGACTGACAGCAGAGAAATAACAGGGAAGAGGAGCTAGCAATCAGACATAACTATTTTTTTAAGCTAATGCTTCAAAAATTATTTACACAGCTTTGGTATCTTTATTGACTTAGAAGTAACCCAGCATCAGCAGTTTTTGCCTGAAGAAACCATCATTACTCCACTGGAAGCAGCTGCCAAAGTTTATAAAGATAAAACATTAATTTGCTTGGTTTTACCTGCCATGGGCATCAGTGCAGGATTTTAAAATCAGCATGGCACTGGTCTCAATACAACATTAGTAGTCAGATATCTACCAATGTGTGTTTGCACAAGCTACCCAAAGAAACAAAAAGGATTAATAGTTTAAAACAGAAAATAAAAAACATAGCTGTCTAGAACAGGTTCTGTAACACCCCTCTATACTTGCCTCCTACATCATGTAAATGGTCTATGCACTATTTAATTTCATAGCCAGAAATTATTCATCTTCTATTTAGCAACATGAGAGCAATAAAACTGCCACTGTCTTTAATGTCTGCTGATACAGCTCTCATCTCAAAGTGCCTCTGGAAGTTCCCTCAGTAATCAGACTGGAGTTGTTTAAGATGCAGTCTGTATATCAGCATTTTGTGCTCCTGATTTTAAGATTCTCTGGACTGAAGAAGTCTGTAAAGGCTCGCTGCACAGAGCAGGCTATAACAAAGCAGTTAATGATTCTCATGACGTGAATGCTGCCATTTCAGTTTATTTGAATGATACTGACATTCTGTCATATATATATATATATATTGCTTTTTATAGTGATAAATTTGGTTGATTGGGGTATTTTTTTGGAAACCAACTCAATATCAGGCAGGGTATGCATCTTAGCTAAACTATAACCTAGCCAGTCCATGCCTTTTGCCCTGTGAAGTGCCCGGAGTTTTTCAAAACATGTAACCACAGTGATATTTTTATAAAGGAATGTTCACCTCATGGGATTTTTTTAAGGTGTTCTATTTTTTTTCTAAGTTACAGCTTCACTTTATTGTACATGATGTCCAATAAAAAAGATATATGTCTGTGATTGGACTTTGAAAAAGGGCCATGGTGCCTATTCCATTTAAAGGGAATGAAGTCAAGCAGTAAATTTGCTGGTCGCCCTTTTCATATTGACTGTATCTTGGCCAGCAGTTGGTCTTTGATGTTGTAACAATAGAGCAAAGGCAGAGGAGGAGGAGGATTAGGACCTCCATAATATAAAAACAAGCCTGCATTCATCATGATTTTTATAGAGCACAGTCCCTGTCTATTGAAGGTTTGCAGTATAGGTTTAATGTTCTGCAGAAGAGTACAGCAACTTTAACATTTGAAGGTGTCTTACAATTCATCTATCATTACTCCTACCATCTCTACTTAATTCAGTTTGTTTAGGCATTCAGCATTTAACTTTTCCTATCTTGTTATTCCTTTCTACAATAGGAAAACAGATTTTAACAGGACAGAACTTCTGGAGTATTGTTTTCCAGTATGGGGGTTGATCGTCATGTTATTTATGAAAGGCTCACTGCAGCTGGCCAATAGAGTATTTATTCCTCACCTTGTGCTCTAAAGTCCAGGCTTTTAGTGGGAAAGAATAGGGGGCTTGATATGTGTGTGTTTTAACATTTGTGAATATAGATCTCAAATGGGATCACAGCCACACTGCCTGTGATGTCAGGCGTGTCAAAAGAATAGTGCCAGAGGTTTCCAATGAGCTGTTCAGCCTGGTAGAGTCCTGGAGAATTTTGATGTGTATTGAAATGGTAGCAGCACTAGCTCTCAATCCAAACATGCAGGAGGAAAAAGTTCATCCATTTCCTGAAAACGTTCAAGGTACCAAGGTGTACTGAGTGCTGGTGGGAGCAGATAGGCTTCAAAATGTGAGCAGAGCTTGGAAAGAGACAAATAATCCATAATGTGCTGTTGCAATTGTGTGCAGCATAGCAAATGTGGAAGGCAGCATGGAGTGTTCCCAGGGATGCTGCAAGGGGATCCACATCAGAAGCCCAAAGGCAGCTCTTAGGAAACCATCTGGGGCTGCATCAGGTTAAATTGCTTTACTGCACCAAATTCCAGTGGCTCTTGCTTAAGGCATGATCCTGAAATCCACTGACAAGGCAAAACACCTGGAAGCTTGTCTACCAGACTCCAAAGACACCTGTCCCAAGGAATGGAAGGGGTGGGGGGAAGATGCCAATCTGTGCTGCATTTGCCAGTTCAGCACTTGATTTAGGGTAGGATCCTGTGTCTTCTAGGTTACAGATTAGACCAGTGAGTCCAAACTCATGAGCAAGTCACTGCTTGCCAGCTGAGCTGCAGTAGCTCCTTAGATGTCTTATTCCACCTTCATCCTGCACAAAATATGAGGTGATTTTCTATTTTTAGTAAATCAGCACTGAGCAAACAAACCCTGCCCACAGCTCCCATCAGGGTGAGAGCACTCTGTCCTCAGACCAAGCACTCCATGGTCACCAAACACATGACTTGTCATTGGGGAATCTGGTTTTGAGTTAATATCTACCATGATGGCCATTAGAGAGGCACACAACATCTGGTGCAGAAAGTGCACACCTTCCATTTCTGTGCTCAGGTCTGTGTGTCCTTCATCGAACCCAGACACAGCATTGTCTTGGTTCTTTCTGCTTTTCTCAGCTGCTGAAAGCAAACTATGTGAGGCTCAGCTGGTGTAAGGTGGGAGTTCTGCCTAGTTAGATGCATCACCCAGTGTTTTAGAGGGTTTGCCCTTGAGAGATCAATAGCTCTGAAAAAGCTGCTGAAATCCTTCAGTGGATGTGAACTTGATTCCTGCTCTTCTTTGATCTGGCATTCATGGCATTTTGAATAATGTAAATCAAAGCTGCCTTTCTCACCTCTTTCTTCTTCTGTCTCCTAAGAGGATCATTTTTTCATGTTCTTAGGAATATAGCTTTGGCTGTCTCAACATCAAGATAAAATGAGCTCATTATTTGCATAACATCAGAGTAAGGGCCAAATTAATACCACCTCTCTGATTTTTTTTTCTCCCTTTATCCTATTCCTACAATAAAATACAAGGGGAGTATGCAGCTGCAATCATGTGTTTGCACACATATGGACTGAGTGGGGGAAAAGAGCTGCATATGCCAATTCCTTCAAATGCACTGCTGCCATTGATGAAAGGAGCCACAATTACATTGTTATATTGGGTTATAAACCCCACAATACTACCATGACAATTATTGCAGTTTGCTTGTGAGAGCTGTATGAGGAGAAAATATATATATGTATTTATCTCTTTAGCAGAGTTAAGTTGCTGGAAGTGAGTTTTGAGCCATAGCCCTCAGTGTCTCTGCTGTTTCTGCTTTGGGACCTCTCTTTGTATAGAGCTGTTCTCCCCCTCTGCATCTGGCTTATCCACGAGGGTCCCATCTCTGTTCCTCACCAGAGGAGGTGAGGATACACAAAACTGAGCTTCTTATCTTTCCTTTCTTACCTTGCTGCTGTGTTGGGCTGCTGGTATTAATCTAAAGATGCTTTTTGCCTGCTCCCATTCACTTTATTGTCAGTGGCGTCTGGGTGGCTTCAGGCACATGCTAAGTCTATAACAAGTCTGAAAAATAAAACCATTTATCCTAAAAATAGCTCAGAACTAACTAGCGATGGTGGGGTGGAAGGGAGACAGAAATGAAGATATTTTCATTTCACGTAAGTGTCAGATTCAAAAGCATCTGCCTTGTTCAGTGCATGTATGGTATTCATTTCCTGTCTGCAGTCGATTGGAATGCCCCCCGAGTCGTTTGAAATTGAAAAACTAGTCATGCTTCTTTAATCAGCTCTAGGAAATAGCCCCCATCCCTTACTGTTCTAGGAAAATTTATATATACATGCATAGAGTTCATAATACAAAAGTCCAGGGCAGATCTTTTCTCCCCTCTTAGACAGAGAAGGGTCTTCACAGTGTCTTCCCGTGGTGTTCTGCCTATCTACTCACTTGCTCTTCTTCCCCATCATGTCACTGGAGGGAGGCCTTTCTCCTGTGAATCCACATCCTCTGCTTTCTTGCTCTGTCACTCGGGCAGCTCAGGGAGGTGGAGAGAGAGGGCATGATGTCCACTGCTGATGGCTTGATATGAAACCACAGCAAGCACTGCCTCTGAGTGCAGATGCCATCTATGCTAATTACTTCCAGTTGCTCCTGTATCAGTCTCCAAGGTTTTCCAAATGGAGAGGGTAAAGCCGTGCACTTGAAAGAGTGTTTCCCTGCAGGAGCTGAGGTGCGTGGTCCTGAGGCAGCCGCTCAGATTTCTGCTGCTGTTTTGCTGTAAACTCCTGGGTGCAGTAACCCCTTTCCAGCCAGTGTTGTGAGGCACGTAGCTGGTGCACAGATATTGAAGGTAAACAAACACTGCCTTTCCTCTGCCTTCACCCTCTCACTTCCATCCAAAGGAGAGTGAGTATTGGTGGGGAAGGCAGCTAAGGGAGAGGCACATAAATTATCTCGCAGTGATTCGATGGTGAGTGTGTGTGTGTGTGTGTGTGTGTGTGTGTGTGTGTGTGTTTTGAGCACCAAGACTCAAGTGATTTACCTTTGTTCAGGCACAGAAGTAGCTTTGCCAGAAGCAAAGGAAACATCATGTTTTTGGAATATAACACTTGTCTGCTTTCTTGCTTTCCCGTTATTAGCTTTTGCTTATGTGATGAAGTCATCATGTAACTTTTAGTCCACAGGGACTAAACACTTTCTAGTCTCTAAAAACATCTGCCAGTTAACACAGCCAGAGTCAGAGACACTTTTGAAAGCATAGGGTGGATATTCAGTGGCATATGAGAGGGAGACACAGAGGCTGGGAGTAGCTGTTTCTTGGAAACTAGCAGCTGAAGGCAACTTTGGAAATTGAAAAGGCTTCAAGTAAGGTTACTCTTTTAGCTAGGGAGAGATGAAAACTTCACTTATTAAAGCTGGTTCACCTAGTGAAATCATAGCCGTAGTGATTTAGTGGAATGAACTTGCAAAAGGACATAGTTTAAAACCCAGGAAAATAACTCAAGATGTATGTTTGTTCTCTCTCATTTACACTGGTGTCGTGTGTGTTGACCTGCAATGCCTGACCAAAGGGTTGTGTAAAAAAGTATTAATATTCTGGATTTCCTTTGCAGCTTTGATTGCAGCTTAAGGCAGCTTTTCCCATTCTGTTGGAACCTAATGCATAATTTATGGTGCAGATTTCAGATGATGGGTGAGATTAAACTGGTTTAATTAAATTTAGCGAAGGCATAAGTAAATTCTATTTAAAGCTTTATTTTACTACTGATTTTATGCAAGTCTTTAATAAGGCCTAAAAAGAATTAGAACATTCAAAGAATTTGCATTTTGGCACCACAGGTTATTGGCATAGAATACTTGGGCTACTCTTCAGCTGTACCTTTGCCCATTCAGCCACTAAATCACTGTGTCCTGTGTGGAGAGCTCAGCCAGGCAGTGATTGCAGGGAAGATCTTTAGAGTCATGAAGAATAACTAAATGTTTACCAGCAGCTTAGGCAACTGAAATTATCTGTTAACTACAAGCTAAACTTGGCACTGAGCATCTGTTAAAGCCCTACACTATTTAATTCTGTGTGCTTGGCCATCCCCTGGATGGCTGAGTATCTGCTGAAGAACAAAGCACCAGTGTTGTACTATGTTAGAAAATTTGCTAAAGGGCCTCTGTTTTTTTCCAGCAGACATTGAGCTGTAATCACCACCAAGTTTCTATTATCAAAGTGTTTATACAAACTGGCACTTCTTCACCTCCAAGCTGAGCCATACTGTTTGTATTTTCCAGCTGAA
Organism: Trochalopteron elliotii; assembly: GCA_024734555.1. Taxonomy (NCBI): domain Eukaryota; kingdom Metazoa; phylum Chordata; class Aves; order Passeriformes; family Leiothrichidae; genus Trochalopteron; species Trochalopteron elliotii. Next base: position 132,395 of record JANPWX010000140.1, read on the forward strand.
TGAAAACATGAAATACAAGCAAACAACAGAGCATAAAAAAATAGCTCTGATGTGAAATGTGTGTCCACAACATGTAGCAAAAGGTTGCCAGATCTGAGCATAATATGGTTGGTTTTCTCCTTAAGCTCAGAGTTAAAAATACTGTCTGCCAGAACCATTCAGATGTGGACCCACTGTTTGCTGGTGGTGTGGAGGAGAGCAGGAAGCTCCGTGAGCAAAACTTCCCAGCAGAATCTGATTGAAGGATGGACCAAAGCTTGACAACTGCCAGTGAATAAACTGGCTCAGAGGGGGAATAATGGTGTTAGAGCTGCTCTGGCACTTGGGATGTATCAGTTCACAAGGTTCAACACCTTTTCCCCCACCATGGAGGGTCCTGATGTAGTGTTGGCCACGTGCCTCAGAAGAGATGTCTGGGACTTCCTAGATGTGAAGGGGCCCTCAACCCTACCTCCTGAGGATCTCTGCAGTCATAACACATGTCCTGACTACACATCTAGTCCTCAAGATTTTCTGTGTAGCCATAAGGGCTGCGCAGAGAAGTTTTTAGTGTAGAAACCCTAAAATTCAAAAGCTGTGATAATTCTGTGATAAATGTGTCCAGATGCTTTGAGATCCTGGTTCTGCTGTATATGCAGCTCCTGAGAGACATTCCAGCATAAGGCAGACAACCAGCTGTGCTGGGCTGGGTGTTTTCTGGGGCACCCCAAGCACCCCACTGTGCCACTGGCACCCAACATCTACAGAGACCACTCCTCCAACAGTGACTGTGGATTCATGTCTGCCGTGAACTTCCTACTTGCAAAAGAATTTATGACTCCGTCCCGTTCTCCACAGAATCCACACCCTCTTCAAGAGCCATCCAGCCCCTGAAGCTCGTGTGTCCCAGAGCAGTTCCCTGTGGGGTGACTGGATTTGGTCTGTCCATGGCCACTTGGTCACACAGGCAGATGTACTGCAAGTTAGAACTGCATTCACTGTCATTTGACCAATTTTGCTGGAGAACTGGAGAATAATAGAGGACTATTAAAACATGGACCATGATTAACAGGACTTTTATTATTATTATTATTTTTATTATTATTATTATTATTATTATTACTATTATTATTATTATTACTATTACCAACTGTTATCAGTGAGTCATCTTTTACTTGCACAATGTTTAAAGCAGATGCTCTATTTTGGACCTGCTTAGTGAAAACAGTTGTGTACATACAAGCCAATGCCATCTGTTTTAAGTTATTTATTAGCAGTGATCATCTAAAATGCACTCTTTATTATTGGAACAATTAGTTTGTGCAGTTTTCTAAAGATAAGTAAGGTTTTTCACTTCCCTGTTATGTGTGAGTGAGGGGCAAGCTCATTTTAAGGAAAAATGGAAATATCTTATTAGGGGAGTGGTTGATGTGACACCCCTCTGGTCTGACTTTCTGTCTGACTGCCTGGGCTGTATGTGGCATTAATCATAGAAGAAATCTTTCTCTGTGTATCTCTGATAATGTTTCTCAGCTGTTACCCTCACTGCCTCTTCTCTAACACTGCCCTTATACCTCCCCCTGATAGGTCCCATGCTGCTTATACTCACGATAGATGAAAAACATAAATAAACTGTAGGATTTAGATCACCCAAGTTCGTTACAAGTCTTGGATCTGTGGAGGTGAGAGTCTCATGTAGTATCCTGGTGTGTTACTCGGCCTCCCAAGACTGGTTAATTTTAAAGTGATCATTTAGCACTAACCTGAAAACCCATGACAGCCTTCAAAATGAAAACAATCTGTTTGGGCAGGTGGGAAATGAAACCAGTCCTAATGGCTATAATGGTTTTCTCTGAAGGCTCCAGGCCTCATTTTGTCTCTGATAGCAATATAATCTTTTATAGCATCTGTGAAGTTTCCTAATAAATAAAAGTTCCTTGTTGCTGGTGGTTGAAGATGCTGTACAGGTGCATCATGAAAGTGCAGTGACAGACCCTCAGTTTTCAACTCAAGACCTCTTGTCAAGATCATTTTACAAGATATTTCAAAGGCATATACAAGAAATAAGAAAGCAATGTAGCTGCAGCAGGGATTTAGTAATAGATTCCCTTGCTGCCTGGGAGCTATTAGAACATAAGTTGTATCAGTTTTCCAAAATCCTCTCAACTCCATAATTAGCAGTGCTTGCAAATGTGCCCTTGCTTTGGCAAGTGGGGAATGAATGAAGACAAGTAATAAATATGAAGGGCAGAGAAAGAGCAACTGCTTCAGAATATTTTCTGTAGCTACAGTCATTCCTCCCTTATTCTCTGTCTTGGTTTTTTTTCCAGAACTGGAAATGGTATTAAAATAAGGAAGAGAGGAGGGAGATGGACTCCTTGCTTGCCAAAATTGCAGAGAAATTCCCTTTTCCCCTAGTTTGGTATTTTTACAAGTTCCCATTTCTGTTTAGCTTCTCTGTGGGGAAGAGAAGCAGTACATTTCCCTGCAGCTCATGTCTATGGTGACAGAGGGAGAAACATCATGGAAAGGCCAAGGAGGGAGAATTAAACCTCCAGTATCCCACAGAACATTTTTCCTGCGTGCAGGATTGTCCCTTGGGGCCTTAAACACAGTGCAAGTCCTGCCTGGATCACCAGCACTGAAAATTATCCTCACAAAATCCCTGTGAACTGCTCTTCTTTTGTGGTTTATAGATGGACACAAAGACGTTGATATGTACTGACCTATTGCCCTCCCTTTTTCAGAGATGGGTGAAGGTGTGCAAGGTGTGTTATTCTGTAATGCAAACAATGTGTCATATTCTCTCTCAAGGGTTTATTTCGTTGCCTTGTCACAGAACTATGGATTATATGTTCCTGCCCTTACATACTGTCCACACTTGCAACACTCAAAAATCCTAAACTGTTTTTGTATTAGGAGCTTCTATAATTATCTGATCCCATGGGGCTTGCAGAACTTTAGCTTACAGCCAGTATGAGTAACCTCTTAAAACCATCTTAATGGAAAGTTTAAACATTGTGAATAATCCTTTTAAATGAAGGGGAAAAAAGTGTTTTATCTTAAAATATTTAGAGCAGATGCACCATTTGAGTAAGAAACCAGTGTGCCTGAATTAGAAATGTCATAACTTCAAAGAAACTGAGTCAGTAGTTCTGAATGAAGTGACATAGCTTTTAAAGGAAGGCAAGCAACACTGCTTTCCCAAAAGCACCAGGAATAAAATTGTGTACACTTAAAAATAAATAGTGTGAAATATAAACATGAGAAATAACGTAAAAATAAAAAGAGAAGAATATCACATCCCCCACAGAAAAAAAAAATTAAATTTCTTCTATTAGCTTTGGAATACAAACCCTATTTTCTTCAGAAAGGACGCTGGCATTGGAATAAGGACAAACTTTTTCCTGCTAGATGGGTCTTGCAAGAGCCTGTGCAGAGCTAATGCAGTAGCATAGTGTAAGCATAGTCTTCCCTTCACATGCAGTTCAAGCTCAGTTTTATTTGTGGCAGCCTTTTTAATCTTTTTACCAGAAATGCACATTTCTAGTAATACTGCAGGTCAGCTTAGACATGACGCCAAGTATCTTCCTAAAAAATGGAATTGTCTTCATTTTATTAACTGGAAACAAATGTCTTTTAACTGGACAATGTTCTTTCACTCGTGGTACCATGAGCAGATAACTGGAATGATCACACATGCTGAGGGTTTCCACTTGCTTGTGTTGCTGTAGGACACAGAGGCCCAAGGATTCCTGTCTTGGGCTTGCCTAGTGCAAAAAGGACTGTGAGAGTGATGCCCTGGAAAGTCTGACCTGGAACAGAGACTGGACAGAGCTAGAGAATGAAGTATTTATTAAAAGGCCTTTAGGGTACACCTTGGCCAGGACAAGAGCCTGACCAGGGCTACACCCAAGACGGACCCCAGATGGTCACAAAATGGACAAATGGCCACGAGTTTTCACACTTTCAGAAGTTTTGGTCCATTTGCACATTGGGTTTAATTGTCCAATTACAGCTTCAGATTATGAAGTCCCATCCTTCTTGTTTTCTCTCTTCAGCCCGCCTTGTTTGTGCTTTTGGGCCTGAAAACTTGTAACAGTTGTCCTTGGTCTCCAGCAGGAAAAGGATTTGTTTTGTCTACCCAGTCTGTGAAGAGAGCTTACTAACACTTAATATGAGACTCAGAACTACACCCCTAGGCAGCACAGAGTCTGAAAAAGATGAAAGCTAAAACTTAAGGCATCAAGAGACAGCACTGCCTCTAAGCAGAGCACAGGGCACAGTTTAACCTGGGTCATTCCTGCTAGGCATTAGCCAACCCTGCTCGTGAAGTCAAGCTCCATGTCCCACTCATGTCTGCTCTGGGGCTTGGCAGTGGCTGCCATCAGAAATGTGTACCTGATGTGTCACTGGGGTCTCTGGGTTGTGGCCACCCTGGGCAGGCAGAGTGGTCCATCCTCCCTTGCCTGCAGCAGCCTTTGGGATGGAACAGTTATCTTGTCCTCCCTGCGTTTTCCTTCCCAACCTCGAGCAGGCCTGTCTCGCTTGCTCTGTAATTAATGGCAGCCCCTGCCCCAAGCAGCTTGGTAGTGGGCCTGATCAGCCTGATGTCATTGCCTCACCGTGACAACTTCCTAACTAACTCCATGTGATATTCCATCTGTTTGACACTATTAAAAACTTTTTATATAGCCCTTGTTGTTGTAGTTGCTGAGCTCCCCGCAAACATCACCGTGAGGGAGGGAAGGGCTGTTATCCCCACCATGGCACTGGCAGGCTGTGACCTGTCAGGATCACACACCAAATCTTGTCTGAGAGTTAAATGTGGGTCCCCAAGGCCTCCAAAGGCCTTGGCCAGCTCTAGCTGCATGGTATGTTAATGTGGAGAATCAGGATGCTTCTGAAGGGGCAGACAGATAGGGAAAGTATGGGATTGTACGTGAGAATTCTATTAGTTTTTAATAAAATCTTACTTTGTTTTTAATAAAGGTAAGATTATGGACATGATACTCCAGTAAAAATGGTTAAGTACCACGTTTTTTTTATTCCTAACTGAACTGATTTAATCACAGCACTATTACACCCCGTAGTTAGTCAGACATAACTGAAAAGCCATTTAATCCTCAAGCACCAAGCCAGTTAAATTCTATCTGAAAAGTGTTAAGTTAAAGCATTAGCATATGAGTAAGGAAAATAAAGTTAGCTAAGCGGCCCTCAGTTTCATTTCCTAGAGCTTGCTGCTGTGTCATCTGCTTTCCACTTTATATTGAATAATGGGTGGGCCACCAAAGGCATCTGAAAGTCCTTCCTGGTCTCCAGCAAAGGGAAGAGCCTGTTTTAGCCTTCAAGCAAAGCAGACTGTCAGGAACACACACATTTTTAGCACTGCACACATGCACTAATTCAGAATTTGTATCTATGCTGTAGATAAATGTATAAAATTATCCTTTTTGGCATTTTCAGAGTGTAACCATTCTGGGCATGACAATACAATGACAATATTAATTCTGTTAAATTGATTTTACTCTTTACAAATAGAGTGCAGTGAGGAGCATAGAGGAGAACTACCTTCATTTTTACTCAAAACAATTTCACTTAGTCTGAGATTAATTCTTCAAGTTTAGTTTATTTTAACTCAGTGAATGTTTTTCTGTAATGTGCATGGGTTATATTGTAACATCTCTTTAAAGGTCAATTTAGAACTTCTAAGCAAATAAACACAAAATAAAAGAAAAGGCATTGGAGCTGTTATCTATCTGAAAGCTTAGCTAAAGGTATGCTGTGGCTTAATTTGAACCAGGGGAGCTGGATGGAGATTGTGTTTAACCAGAAATGCTGGCAAAAATATGCTTCAGTAGAGCCAGAACCACATGTGGCCATTCCACTTTAATTGTGCTTGTTTTAAAAGATAGGTCTTTAACATTTACCCTCTCCATGCTTGCTGTCTCTTTATGAACTGAAAATAAAAACTCCCCAGGCAGTCGTACTAAGACCTCAAGCTAAAATTTTTCAGCTGAGTCAAACCCAAAACCTGTGCTGAATCTGCCCCATGCTTTTTTCTTTTCGTTCTTTTTTTTTTTTTTTTAAGCCATAAGAAGATTGGACTTCTCTGCTGTTTTTTTCCCCAAGTCCCCAGGCCAGTCCTAACCTAGGGAGGCAGTGTTTTGATATTAAATGTGTCTCCTTGGTGAGGTCAAAGGCAGTGGCAGCAGTGCTACTGGTTCAGAGGCAGCCTGCTGTAATATACTACAAAACCCAAAAGTACGCTCAACAATAACAAAAGCATTAACCGCTGACCCACAGCTTGGTGAAATTCAATCCCACCATTAGGCAAACATGAAAATGAGATCCCCAGAGGAAGGAAGGTTCAGATGTTCAAGACCAGAGAAATTGGGTGAGGAACACAGAGACGAGATGGAAGTTGTTGCAGACTGAGGGGAGAGAAGGGGAGGTTGCCAGCTCAGCGGTAAGATCTTTTAATGCCATAAATTTCAACATGGCCTTAGCAGTCAGTGTTTTTGCTTTGCTTTGGAACAAAGCAAAATAAAATTATTTACAAGATGGATGCCTTTCAGCATTTTTAGGGACATGTTTAATGTGGTACGATTTGATTTCCCAGGGGTTACTTCAAAGCCTCATGTTTCTAGGTTTGTTTTAAGTCTGATGCTTGTGTCCATGTGTAGGTGCTCACCACAAGGCTGGAATGGTTCAGGAGCCTGGAAGAACTAAGTCCTCAAGACTTCTGATGTTTGTGTCCATGTGTAGGTGGTCACCACAAGGCTGGAATGGTTCAGGAGCCTGGAAGAACTAAGTCCCCAAGTCTGACTCAGTTTTATCTTGTGTCAACTGGTTTCAGATCTGTGTTTCAGTAGTGAGCCGTGGGTCTGGGTGCTGTAAGGCTGCAGCCATTGGAGGGACGGGGGCACTGGCAGGACTGCACACTCTCAGTTGTTATTATTGCCTTGCTTTTCCTCTCCAGAACACACTAACTGCAGAGGAGCACTCTCCTGAAGACAGTTTCACCCTGAACCCCGAGGAGCGAGGAGAATTCCCCGACCTCCAGGCTGCCCACCGGCCATTTCCTAAGGAGCAATTCAGGCAGGAGAACGGGCACACGTCCTTGCAAAGAGATGGACCCAGGTCTTTCCTCCTGGACCTCCCAAACTTCCCTGACCTGTCAAAAGCAGATATCAATGGACAGAATCCCAACATTCAGGTACAAATTTATGTTAACGTCTGACCTTTTATAACTCACTCGAAGTTATTTTAGTGAACCAAAACGACTTTCAGCCTGGCTTCCATGACGTGCAGCCAGAACAATCTGTCTCTACCAACAGAGAATTTATATAGTACAATATAATGTAATGTAGTATTATATATAAAATATATATGATACATACTTGTTCTCTGTAAGTCAGTACACATATTGCAAATTTTTTTTCTGGATTTCTCCTTGGATAGCGTCAATTGCATAAGTGTGGAGATCAGTGTAGACCTGTTTGTTATACTAAACCCATCTTCGTGATTGCCATTTTGGAGCATATTGCCTTCACTGAAAATAGATGGGTATTTTAATTTCTGCCTTTAATTTACTGTTGTAAAATTTGTTTGTGAAGAGATTTGCTTTTTGTATGCTATTATAAAATGCAACCATCCCCAAAGGCTGACAGAGAACAAGTCTTTCAGTTTCAGCTCAAAATGCATTTGTCTGTATGGAAGCAAGACTTAGATTTAATTTCTGCAGCAGCTGCTCATAGTATAAAAAAAGTTGTCTGCAAGAAACTTTGTTATATATTATTCCTCAAACTGTTCGTGGGTTTGGAACAGCCTCTTACAAGTCACTTGCATCTTGAAACTTCAAGGATCGGAAAGAGGAAAAAATGAGTGATTTGTTTTTAATTCAGAGCCTTAAAGCAAAATTGGCATTAATAAGCAGTCGTTTTAACCAGAACAATAAATTCAAATGTTGTTCTGCCTAAGATGTGCTTATAAAAACAATGCTAGTAGATCTGGTTTTCTGGTTAAATTAATTCCTGGCTTCTTATAGTCCCCCAGCCCACAAAATTACCATCCTTTTGATATGTCTAAGAAGTACGTATGTAAAGATGTAATAGATCTGCTGGTGAGAGGCCAACATGCTTAAGAGGGCTGGAGCACCTCTGGAGACCAGCTGAAAGGGCTGGGGCTGTTCAGCCTGGAGAAAAGAAGGCTCAGGGGAGACCTTAGAGCATCTTCCAGTGCTGAAGGAGCTCCAAGAGAGCTGGAGAGGGACTTTTTACAAGGGCATGGAATGATAGGACAAGAGAGAGTGACTTTAAATTGGCAGAGGATAAGTTGAGTAGTTTTAGGAAGCAGTTTTAGGAAGAAATTCTTTACTCTCAGGGTGGTGAGGCCCCAGCACAGGTTGCCAAGAGAAGCTGTGGATGCCCCATCTCTGAAAGTGTTCAAGGCCAGGCTGGATGAGGCTCTCAGCAACCTGGTCTGATGGAAGGTGTCCCTGCCCATGGCAGGGGAGTGCAATGAGATGATCCTTTAGACCCTTTCCAACCCAAACCAGTGCATGATTCCATGACTGGGTGAGGAGGAGCTGCCTCCACGGTGTCATTCCCTCGCATTCCCCATAGATGAGTTGGAGCATTAAGAAATCTCACAGATTTGGGTCAAGGGCAGGTCTAACACTTGATGGGCTGAGGGAGTAAACATGTTCAACATGTGGTGATGGAACACGTCTCTCATGCTAGGAGAACCATTCCAGAAACCTTTAGGAAGGGAAGGTTGGAAGCTGTAGGGGCCCAGACTGTGGCATGGGGCAAATCATGCAGCACCACTGTTTGAACAGTATGTAAACCACAGAGGAGGACAAGAGGAAACAAAAACCTTCCCTGAGTGGGAACAACATACAGTGTTTAGACACAGGGATAAAAGAGATGGAAACAGTTCCATGGCTTGTCTTCATGGTAACTGCTGCTGCTATGACATCTTTTTCTACCATCTGATCTTGGAAATGTATCAGCAACTATGGCAGCAAGTTTTGCTGGACTCTGAGAACTGGGAGGACTGGTCCTGTAAACTGGTAAGGGGCAACATTGATTCCAGAGCTCTTGTGCACAAGGATGAGCCCTTTCAGAAACAGGCTCCCTAAGTTCTGCATTTTATTTACTCTGAATTTACTCTGCTTACTTAGGTGGGTAAATAGTGATTATACAAAGCTTCTTTATGTTCTTGGTTGACAGTCTTACAGCTGGTCAGGCCTCATGGAGATAAAACTCCCATTAATTCCTTGCAGAGTCAGAAAAAGTTTATTTTTTTGCCTAAAGGTTGTAAAAGTTGGCCTACTCTTTTACAAAATCCAGGATTATAGTGAACTCTTGCTTGTTAAACAGTACTATACTGACCTGAACAGAAATAGTGACACTTGTTGACTTGCAAATTTCTCATCAGCTATTTGGCAGGTGAAAACAGAATTAATGCTTATTTTTCTTTTTGTACAGTGGCTCCCAGATCTGTAAGTTACAATCCTGGGAGTGTTGATTTAAAGAGCCCTCCTAGGACCTGGAGTTTGGATAGGAGAAAACAGCCTCTGTTTTAAGATAGCACAATGGCCACATTTTCTTCTCAAAGACTCAAAACCTCTTTTTCCTTCTACTGCACAGACTAAAAATAACGGTTTTTTTAATGAAAATTATACCTGGGGAATTAAAAATCTAAGAAAGAGGCATAAAATTCTTCCAAAAAAGCAGGTGGAGAAGATACTCCAGTGAGTTCTCTTTAGGGCCATTCCTTCTCTGGTTCCTGTGAGATGGCACTTGCTGTATCATGCCCTGGTATGTGCTCTTTTAGTGATGAACTGGTGAATATCAGAACAGCATCAGAGGAATTCAGACTACCCCACATACTGCCATATTTATTAGATGATAATGTAAGTACAGTAGACTGTCTCCAGAGAACCCTCAGAAGCAAAAGTCAGAGCTGCTGTAATCCAAATGAATATGACTCTTTGCATGCAAGACCAGGACAACCCTTACTGGCCTTTCTGTGGTGTTCTAGCCTTGTAAAATCTCCCATCATTTAAAGTGGCATCTTATGCCTCAGCTGTGCTTCCACACTGGTTGTTGAGAGTAACCACAGTAGCTGCTGTTGAGCACAGACTGTCTGCTTGGTTTAGGGTATTTTGTTTTCTTTTTTGTCATTTTAGCAATTCTGCCAATGCCTGGAAGACTTCTAGGTGAGAAGATGATTACAAAAACTGATTACACATTTTTTTGGATTTCCTTTCACAAGTGGAAAATCCCTGCAGTCTAGGTTTGCACTTGTTTGACAGTCCAGCCAAGGGATGCCTATGCAGACCCTGTAATTGGTCAGGGTTGTTATTCAAAGTCAGAATTGTTCTTTCCCCTGAGCAGCAGAATGCAGTCATGTGGGAGGAGTACAGGAACCTGCCTATTTTCCATTTCTGATGGGTTTTTCTTGTCTGTTCCAAACAGCCTTCTACAACCTCTCCACTCTTTGCAGCCAACCTTCTGTTTGGAGCCAGATGTTTCAACCTGCAACTGAACTCTTGCTCTTGTCCCTCTCCTTTTCTTTTTATGACTGGTTTCCCAGGTTTGTGTACTGTAGCAGGGACAGGGAGTGTGCTGCTTTGTTGTTGTACTGCTTTGCTGCTTCCCTGGCAGTGCTTGACACCATGACAAATGAGCAGAAAAGGGAAAACTCAGAGAACCATAGAGTGGTTTGGGTCGGAGAGGACCTTCAAGATCATCTAGTGATGATGGGCAGGGCCACCTTCCACTGGATCAGGCTATTCAGAGACCTGTCACACCTCCAGGGACAGGGAATTCACAGCCTCTTTGGGCAGTAAGTGCATTTTGTTGATGTTAATGCTCCTCACTGAACTTACATCTTGGTCAAGCTTCATGAGCAATAGAGCTGAAACACAGCTGGGTGAGCGCCAGTTGTAATAGATGTGTTAAACATTTTGATGAGGTGACGTGTTCTGGGTGGAAACTGCACAGAAGAAACAGGTAGGATTCCTGTTTAAAACCATATTGATAACCATGTTGAATGATAGGAGTGGTTTTAAACCAGAAGCTAATGCCTGCTTGGTCTTTGTCATTTGCCAAGAGGCCTGTGGCCATATCCACCAGTCACACCACTCCAGTGCTGCTGTGCTAGCTTTGTTACCTACTTGTTACCTATTTTCTCTCTTTGATACCTGCTGAGTCACTTCCTTCTCTTAAAAACACATCTACACAAAACCACCTACTGTAGGAACATACACAACTACAGAGAAACAAGGCTGTGTGATCTGCTTTGAAAAAAGAACTGCAGACCTCAACTCTTCTCCAGCTTCGCCCATGACCATTTCCTTCACCTCCACCAAAATGTCACTTTTCACACATTTTACTAGATGTACTTTTTAGCTCTCATTTACATTTGCCATTTGAAGCTGCTGGTTTCACTGCATTGGAAAGCAGCACCCCCTTGGTATTGGCACAGAAGACTCAACAGGGTCTGACCAGTCCTGCCAGTCCCATCTCTAATTTAGCACAGGGAGAGCTGGAAGGATTCAGAAGTGCTTGTTTCTTGTAAGGCCTTTAAGGTTTAATATCTTGTGGTAGTGACAAAGCAGTTGCTGCCAGGTGCAGCTCTGGAAGCACAGGGCAGCCTCGCAGGAGCTGGTTGTTCCTCTGGCCAGCTGGAGAGGCTTGTGTAGGCAGAGCTGAGGTCCAGGGGGCTGAGGTTCAACCACTGTCAATGCCAGAGCTGTGCAGGTTTCTTTATGTCATGCTGCAACAAGAGCTCACTGCAGAGTGCAGAATTCAGAGCTAGAACCACATTTTTATTTCTGGAGTTCATCTGGGCTCATCAAAGGTTGCAAATTGGATTGACAAAATTAAACAGAAATTTCAAGTCTCAATTCACATTGTCTTCTTTGCTCCTAACAAAGTTTGAGGGACTTTCACTTTTCAAGTCCAAAAAACTGTTCTAAGTGACGTGACACAACCCGAAATAAATCAATGTCACTGCTGATAGCATTTTAATTAAAATTATGTGATGTAAAGCCAGATTTACCATTTCACTCTCTTATACTGAACTTGTTTCTGTTCTCCTGTTATACTTACCTCATTGCTGACTTGCACATGTCTATCTTACCAGAATGGCAAGTTCTGTATTGAAAATTTGCATTGATTGCACGAAAGAAACTGGATAAAAATGTTGTAGGATCCGCTGCTTGCACAATACTGCAAACATAATCCTTCCTGAAACGTAATCTTCCAGTCACTTAGGGCAATGTTTACACCAGTAAAGTGAATTCAGAAACATTGTCTCAGTAAACAGGACAAAGAACACAGAACTTTTTGTGCGCTCCAGCAGGCTGGGATAATATTTATCTTCTGTATATTTTTGGCCAGGAGAAAATTGGATGTTGGTGTCTGGAGACATCTGTGCATGATACACTTGTTTCATTAGAAATTGACTGCAAATCTGTTGTTTTAATGTGCCTACGCCAATTGCTTTTAACAGTTTTCAGAGGAATGTCCTTATTCCTAGCTCATACAACCATGAAAGAAATGGCTTTATTTTAGGGTTGGATACTTCTGGGGATGATTGTGGATTTATACAAGAACTGTGTTACCACAGACATTTTGGGAAGCTTGAGGAAAAAAAAGAATCTTTATAGTTTTGATAATCACTGGAAGAAGAAATCAGCCTCTAAAATGGTCTCCAACATAGAATTGCTAAACCAGATCTATTTTTTAATTTTTAAGAGAACATGTTTTTGTTGGAATACTTATACGACATGAAAGCTTTTCCAGAGCTTCTCTAAATGCCTGGTTTTTATTATTCTAGTTCTTGATCTTTATTCTCTCGTTCTTGGTTTCTTTATTCCTTTTTATAAACAGCCCCCAGTATAGAAACTGATCAAACAAGTCACATGTTTCAGTGCCATGTAGGTGTATGTGTGTAAGTGTAGTCACAGACTAACATTGTAAGTCTATCTGTGAGTACTGGGAAGAACTCAGTGAAAGCTCATTCTTCAAAATTTTAGACTGGGATAAGGGAGCAGTTGCTCACCTGAAACAGCAGCCTCTTCTCACAGTTCTGCTCTAACTTCTGGGTCATAGAGTGGAGGAGGGATTAGTAGGATTATGCACTGATTTCCTCCCTGCCTCTGGAAGGTCCATTAAGCCAAGTCCCCAAAAACACCAGAGTCAATTAAAGCTGGCTTCTAATTTCCAAGAGTGGCAGTTCAGACAATCCCAAGGTTCTTTACAGAATTTCTTTCACTGTATAATTTTTCTGCCACAATAAACAACACCTGGGTAGTCAAAGCTTAAAGCAGTGGACAGGGGAACATAGGTATGTGTCAGACTACCACGCTGGGTTTTGCTTCTGCTGCTTTTGGTTTTTAAATTGACTGTGTGTTGAAAAACTCATTTTAGAGGCCTTTCAAATAAGCTTCCTCAGAGGTAAAAACAGACTGAAGTGTCTGACTGCACAGATATGTCTTGGAAGTAAGTTAGTGGCAGTGCTGCTGGAGTTCTGGGGGGGTCTGACAAGACTGGAAGCATGTGTATTCCACCTGCCTTTCCTCACCAGTGTGGCACCAAGCTCAGCAGATGTTTCTCTGTCCCTGCAAACACTCTTTTCCTTAAACTGACTTGGGATCATCAATCATTATTTAAAATCAAGTTCCTGTGGTTCTTCAAATTGTCCCTGGCTGAAATAATCCCCGTTCATGCTGATTGACTTTCACACAGATACAGATTATCAAAGCAAATGGAGCAATTATCCTTTATTTTTAATCAGACACTTTGTTTTTTACCACTTTGCTGAGTCATTGCTCAGAGAGTTAGTGTGGTCCTAAAAATACTTGCTGCTAAAGTACTAGAATTGTACTGATTTCCAGGTGGGGAGTACTAATGCCCCACCACTGGCAGTGTTTACCACTCAGTAAGGAGATTTCCTTTCGTTTATTGTGAAAACTGTTTTGCTTGGATAAAGGGAACAGTTTTGAATCCCTGAACTGACTCTGATGTTTTCAAGCTTATGAAATCCATTTTAATTCTTGGTCTGTAGAACTGAGGTTTAATGAAGTAATCATTCCAATTCCATATTTAGGCTGGGAGTGAAATACCCTTGTGTAAAGATGCTATTAGGCTGACAACTGCACTTTCCCTTGCTCTTGCACTTTTTCCCAGTGGAGCTTCATAGTAGCCTGCAAGTTTTTTTCATTTCAATGGCCTGGTCTGTGGTAAAATGCAAAGCATGAAATAAGTTCAAAATCTGTCTCCAAAGAAAGGATGTGTGGGCATTGTTTGTGTTTGCAGCTCTGAAGATACCACAGTTCTGCTTTGCTTCCTATGTCACACTCTGTGGGTCACAGGTAGCTGTTTTCTATCTTTTTCTTGTGATTTTACTAATAACAATTGTATAAAACTAATCTTTTATGCACCATGCACATCCACAGAGCTTTGTAAATGACTTTTAGCATAATAGTACGTTATTTCTGTTTTATACAACCTGATTTTCATTGTGTACCATCATGAAAGGCTGGGAATGCCTCCATACCTATCAAACACTATAGATCTATCTGACAGTCACTTCTGGTTGTTTAGCTGAACATCATCACTGAACCACATTAGCATGAAACTCAGAGCATTTTATGATCTGTCTGTGGCCAGGCAATGCCAGCATGACTCACAGAGCCAAGGCTTCTGCTTTTACCTAAATAGCCACCTATATGCACACACAGTATTTATCCAAGAGTTTTACAATTGCACATCGTTCAGCACAGAAAGCAATAATCAAGGGTTGCTCCTAAGCAGAATGATATTGACATTTGTGATGTCTGTGAGGGAATTGGGCAGCAAACTTTGAATTTTGGTTCTGGGTTTCTGTTAGAAACCATAAACAGGTCGACCATAACAGGTCATTATACTCTTCCAGCATGACAGAAGGACCTACTTTAGAGGGCTTTGCAGCAAGTGGCTTATTCAGCAATGGCCAGAGGAGCTGCTGGCTCCCATCACTGCCACAAAGTGTGGTTTCATGCAGCAGTAACAGCTGGGCTGCTGCCACAGGGGCAAGACAGATGGAAACCCAGAGATACCTGGGCTCTGCATGTTGACCTTCACACACATGGCCTTGCTTATCTTGAGTCAGCCCAAGTCCTGAGAACAGGCTCTGCACACTGGTGTGCTTCATACTTGCCTCAAATTCAGCCTCAGCATAGAGTACAGGTTTGGTTTTCCTTTTCCTGGTCATATATGTTAGGCTCCAAACACATTTTCCCGTAAGGCAGAAAATTCTGCTGTGAAGATTTTAGGCACAGCATGGGTTGTTATTTTGTGCAGAATTTTTCCTAGCCTTGGGTCCAAGCTCTGATTCAGCAGAGGTAGCAGAAGGAATCACTCATCCTCTGCATGTCTCTGGGCTCAGTAATTCACGTATGGGTTTACAACATGCAAACCCTGTGGCACTGCACAGCCCCTTTGCCAGGCAGCACCTTGTCTTTGCTGTGTGGGAAGTTTCCCACTGACAAGGAGGAGGCACTGACAGTCAGGCTGGTCTGTTTTGAACCCCACAGGTTACCATTGAAGTGGTGGATGGCTCCGAGACAGAGACAGACAAGGACCTGCAGAAGGAGAACAGCAAGCCCAGCTGGCCAGCCCCATCACCCAGCTGGAGGAACTGGTGGCAGAGATCCTCCACCTTGACTCGCATGAGCAGCGGGGACCAGGACTACAAGTATGACAGCACCACTGAGGACAGCAACTTCCTAAACCCTCTGGGTGGGTGGGATGGCCATGCACCCAGTCACCGGACATTCGAGTCCAAGGAGCAGCCTGAGTATGGTAAGTTTGGGTTCCAGGCCTCCTGTGGGCACCTCGGGATTGTAAAAACAAGCCTGGGGGAAATGAGGATGGTGAGGCATCGCTGAGAGCAGGCCAAGCAAAATAGGGTTTTTCAACATGTGGCTTCTGTTCATCAGCTTTCAAATACAAATCTGTGCAGATGCACAGGCTGTACTGTGGTAGCTGCATTCCACTAGTAAGTCTATAATCTTGAAAATCATACCAGTTATCCCAGAAGAGGGCCTTTTTTTAGTCCGACGTGTGCTTTTTTTGAAAGTAGAGGAAACAAGGTTTCGTAGTTATTTTTAGAGTGAGGGTAAGTACAAATTTAGAATCGTGCGGTGGTTTGGGAACCAGAATATAACTGTTGGATAAATAAGCAAGATCTGAAACGTGGTAGTATTTGGTGGATACACAAATAAGATGAGTTATGTTGGTGCATGTGTGGGGAGTGGCATGTGCAGCAGGAACATTGTGTATTTGCGTGTGTAATATTCTTCCAGATGTGTCACGGGGAAAACAATTGTTTTCAGCTTGTTGTATGAAACAGTTGCAGAAACTAGAAACAGAGAGGAGCTACAGCTATTCCCTGCCCTGACAGGCTGCGACTATCCACATGGGAATGACCCAAGGGAGCTAAACTGTGCTCACAGGAAGCTCAGAGCCCCTTGAATTTAACTTGAATTTACGTTAATTTAAATACAGACAACTTTTAGTCAGAACAAGGTGTCAAAGCCATGGTACTTTTACCCTGGCATTTCTGTTGTTATTCCCCAGATGCTGCAGAGTGCCTGGGTAAAACAAACTTATTTTTCCCATGATTTGGCTAACTTGGAAGTACTAGAGTCTTAAAAATCAATAGAGGTTTTTATGGAATGGTGTGTTTAAACAAATACATGTGTATTAAAATTTGTGGCCAGAGGATTAAAGTCTATCCCTTCCTTTTGCACCTACATTTATTTGTGGGCAGGGTTTATTGCCAAGAATTTATATCTTAGGTAGTTATTAATTTAAGTTAAATAAAATTGCTTTCACAAATAATTTTGATAGTAAACGTAGTAAGAATTACAAGTATGAAAATAGGAAGAACAGGCTGAGCTCCAGCTGAAAATCTAACATTCAGTAGTGTGCTTCACACTGCAGTGTAAACACTAGGTAGGTAGGTCTAAAAATTATCCTAGAGCTCCCTGCTGCACACCAGAGCATCCAACTAACTAGAAACAACTCCTGGCCTTCTGTCTAACCTAAAATGCTGGGCTTGTCCAGGAGGATGTGCCCATGAGGGGTGTAGGTGCCCAGATCCTGCCCATGAGGGGTGTAGGTGTTCCACCCACTGACATGTTCACATCTTTCCTGTGTGTGTCTCTCTCTCCTCCTGCCACTGCCAAGGGCTCTCCCTGCTTTTCCTGGGCCTCCTGGGCTGGGCTGTTTGGCAGGCATTGCCTCTGCTCACCTACCCTGCTCCTCGCCAGCCATGTGGAGGTAAAAGAGTTGGAAAAGACCTGAGGAGAAGAGCAGGGCCAGGCATATAGGGCAGATGGCGTTTTCCTGAGACATCTGATGCCTTTTTGGACTGTCGTGGTGCCTGCCTGCTGGCAAATCCCAGAACCACGAGATTTGCACGCTGACATTAGCCATGTTCACACCCACATCCCACCACGGCCGCCTGATTCCAGCATGGTGGCTTCCCCATCATCAGCCATGTCAGAAAAGGAGGAGAAACACAAAAGGTCCTTGCCTTCTGTGAGGAGCTCACATCTAGGCAGCTTGCTCCCAGTGAGATATATAACCTTCCAGTACTCCTGGCAGTAAATGTTTAATAGCACCCCACAGAGTTGTCGTCAGTCATTACATATGGTACAAATCAAGTTACATGTTCTACTAAGCAGCTCAGGAAGCCCACAGACAGTATGGCCCTGGGGGAGCAGGAATTGTGTGTTGCACAGAGGCCAGGGAATGCAGAGATCCTTCCTGTCTCACCTAGAGCTATAGAGAAGGGCTGCCTCAGAGCCACTAAACCAAATTGTGCTTTGCTACCAGTGGTGGTGTAACCCAAAGGAGCTACAGCTGCAAGTTATCATCACAGGGTCAGTAAAATATGTTCCATAGGTTGCAGAGAAAACCACCAAGCCAAATGTTCCCTCAGCTAGTGGGGGGCAGTGGCAAGGCAAGAAAGCTGGGATGGGTTCATGGGCTTGGTTTGGTGCCTTCACATGGTGGGATGTGCAGTAGTTTACACAGCACACAGAGGAGGCTGGTTCTGAAGAGTTCAGGTACTCACAGCAGCATCAGCCTCTGTGGTGCAGACCTGGTGTCCAGTGCCTTTGGCTGTCTACCAGAAGAGAATAAAATCATGTTTCTTTTTCAGAAGGTTCCTTCTAGCAAATAGCCAGATTTGATGTTATTGAATCATTCACATGAAATACTAAAAATTGCGTGTTGTTCTTGGTGCAAGAGGAGCATGCAATTGCCTGTTCTCATAGCAGTATTCCTGAAATATCTGTTCCCTGTTCAAGGGACTGAAAAACAAAATTGTGATTTTCACTCATGACCCTTTAGCTTCCCAAAGCCCAACAAGACACATCTTGCAACAAAAATTGAGTATTGTTCTGCTATTGTTGTGTGTTTTGAAAAGATGAAAAAGAAAACTCAATTTATCCTTTGCCTGGTTAGCCTGTGGTCCACAAACACATTCCTATACGCAGGGAAATGACGTGAATAGATGTGTACTGTTAGTTCATGACCCAGCTTTGCAGCTGAGGATCCTCAGCTGCCAAAAGGTCAAAAGAGAAAGGAAATATTTTTTCAAATAATGTTGCATGCATTTCCCTGAGGAGCATCAAGTGTGAAAACCATTTAAACAGCAGGCTTGCGCCTGGCACTTGGCCCAAGCTTCAGGTAGAGACATCTGGATCCCATTCTTGTTTTGCCTTCTTAATAAAAAACAGTAGTTTTTGGGTAGCAGGAGTTTTCGTTTCCTCCTTTCCTTCCTCACATTTTGTCCCCACACAGATTACATCGACGGCGAGGGCGACTGGAGCCCGTGGTCCCTCTGCAGTGTCACCTGTGGCAGCGGCAGCCAGAAGCGCACACGGGCCTGTGGATACGCCTGCACCGCCACCGAGTCCCGGACCTGCGACAGGCCCAACTGCCCAGGTGGGAACCTGCCCTGGCTTAGGGAAAATCTGGGAGGAAACCTCCCAGTGGTGGTTCCTCTGGGAACCTCTCCTCTGGAGAGCAAACCCAAATGGCCCCTCCCCGCCCTCAGCCAGTCCGGGAAAAGAGCTTCCTTGGAGAAAAGTGGAAAAAAGTGTTTATTTAAACAAACAAAATGCCCACAAGCATAAAGAATGAATACTATGAAATAACAAAACTTCTCACTGCTCCGAAGAGAGGTGTCAAAACTGAGGAAGTCCTTGCCGTGGGTGTAGCTCAGCTCACTCAGTCTTTTATCAGTCCCAGCCCCTCTGGAGGTCCAGGCCTCGGTGGACTGCAGGTGTGAGCCCTCGGTCCTCCTCTGGGTTTTTCAGTCCAGAGCAGGTTTAAACAGTCCCAAGAAAAAGGAAAAAAAACAGTCCAAGAAGCTTCTTTCTTCTGCTTGAGCTAAACTAACTAAAAGCAAAAAAAAAAAATCTGTCCAGCCAGTGTCTATGCCTCCGATAAACAACACCATCCCGAGCAAAAACCTAACACTGTTTTTTCAAAACGAACTCTTTTCTTTGAACCAGTCTTAAAGGCACAGAACTCAATATACAGCACAAACAGAACGGACAATGGGGGATACAAGCATCATAAAGTCACCCTGGGACAGAACCCTTGGTGGGAGCTGCTGCCAGGGGAAGAAGGGCGAGATGGTCAGGGGTGGGGAGAGCCCTCCTCCTGCACACAGAGCCCAGGGCAAGGTGCTGCAAGGCAAGGTGAGGGTTCCGGTGGGAAAAGACTGATTTTCAATGCTGTTTTTTCATAGTACTGCTAGACACACTGCTAGATGCAGTTCACCATCCCCTGGGACTTCAGAGACAAGTACAGGCTTTCTTTAGGTCATGGCAGTCGTTTTTGTGTGCAGGCGTTTTGTGTTCCAAAGGGTGTAATCTACTCCCTCGAAACAAATTTGGAGCTGTTAAAGAATTTCAAACCAGCTGTGCTGTTACCTCAGTGAGCTCCTGTTTTGCTGTGCAGTGAATGGCATTGCCTGCATGGTGAACAGGGATGAAGGAATGTACACATTTGACTTGAATATATCCAGAAAAAATGGCCAAGGAGCCTTGCCTTAGCTCCTATCCTTTCACTGGATTTGACATTTGAAGTGTCCTTACCATCACACAGTCTTCACTTTGGCAAAATCAGGGCTGAGCACTCGAGCCTACATCACAAAAATTTGAAGCTGCTGTGGAAAAGTGTTCTTTAAATGTTGCTGTGTGTTTGAATTTAGACCAATTTGTCATGCAGTAGCTGCCACAATGCAGGGGATAGGTGCAAGTTCATTACTTCCCAAGATCAGAGAGAAGTAAAAACACAAATCGTGGTGGTATGCATTACTCTCAGTTTACTTAATGACTCAGAAAGGCAGGAATTCTTAAACTGGAGGTCAGGCTTTTTTTAATGGGAAGTGAAATGTCAGCAGTGCTGGAGAGGAGACTTAGAAGTCCTGGTGAGAGAGTTGGAGAGAAGTTTCTCACTCTCAGATAGATTCATGTCTCCATTGCAAAGCAACAACTGCGAGGCAGTTCAGGGAAAAAATGTTTCTGCATGCTCTCATGCATCCTAAAGCCTCAATAATAAGGAGTTAATTCCAGAAGAAAGCAGCTAATCCCCAGTAATATTCTCTAGTATTTATTACCAGCTAGCACCAAAAAGTGGCAAACTTGAAAGAATATATTATGTCATACAACAGACCTCCAACGATCAGCAAGCAAAATATATTCACTCTTTGAGGCTGTGCTGACATTTTTGAAATTACAAGGTCAAAGCTCAGCTTCTGCTGTTTATAATTCCAGCAGTGAATTACTGCCTTGTAATGGGTTCTTGGGTATCTATTATTCTACATCTAGCGCTGGAGTTGAGGCAAAACCCTATGATAATTTTATTGAAAATTGGCCTGAGGCTGTTTTGAAGCTTTGCAAGCCACTATTATGCCCCAGTTCAGGAGATCAGGAGAAAGTTCATTGGCAAGAAGATGGATGGTGAATAGACTTCATTATTAACCATATAGTTATCACATATTAAAGATTCTTCTGCTCTCTTCAGAGGTCTTTAATTCAATGGAGAGGAAAGGAACAAAAAACCCCTAAAACCTATTTGTGTTAAGCCTACATGGCACAGAAACGTTAGGTGGGTCATTAGGCTGAACCAAAGCAGCAACAAAAGCATGTTTACTTCAGCAAGATCATTTTTCTGGCAATCTCTGTGTCTCTGCTGAGTGCAAACAATTAACTGGAGGCTGCTGGTAAATCCTGATATGTTGAGATCCTGGTACTTTATTTGAGAGCTATAAGTGGTGGGGATGGAATTCCTTGGAGAGGTTGGTTATCTCTTGCCTACTCACACCTTTTAACTCCCTGGCACTGGGAGAGACCAACAAGCACCAGTCTTTCTTGTAACAGCATCATTCCTCTTTGAGAAATGGTTGCCCACAATCAGAGATTAACTTCCTCACCTGACTTCAGGCCTGCCACTCTGTTTTACCTTATTTTTTTTAACAGCAGAGATTCCTTGGTCATTATGAATGACCATCATTCCATTTTAAAGGAACAGTCCAGCAGCAAGTTCAGAATGCTTCTCTGCCAAAACACAGCACCTTGCAGAGGCTGGGGAAGGAGGGGTGGCAAGGGGGGGATGCTGGTTCCCTTGTGTTTTAATGGGAAAACAGCAGCACCACTCACACGTGTTTGTCGTAGGGATCGAAGATACCTTCCGGACAGCTGCCACAGAAGTGAGTTTACTGGCAGGGAGTGAAGACTTCAACGCAACCAAACTGTTTGAAGTTGGTAAGCAGCCTAGTCAACCCTTCAGTAACAGATAAGAGACTTCCGTAGAATTTTCTTAGTCCTGTGGGATAGATATACTGAGTTTAGCCTTAAAAATGTCAATAGTAACAGCCATTTATTATCTTGCTTATGTTTGTGACCTGAAATTTTGCTTTGGTCATAATATCTTTCTCTCCTTAAGTTCTGTGCTTGTTTCATCATAAAAGAATTATTTGTTGTCCTAATTCAGAAAAGAGCTGTAAGACTCCACATTAATGGAGGGGGAAAAAAAAGTCAAACACTCTTTATTATTTTGCTGAAATAGCCTCGAATGGAAGACCCTATAAAGGCATTTTAAATACAGCTGTCACATTAAAAAAAAAAAAAAAGGGCAATGACTTTTATGAGCATGCATTGCTTTTATAGCTTTGTGTGCTACAGTGGGGGTAGCCAAAGCAATTTTATAGGGCATGGTTTGATTCTGAACTTTCTAAAACTCAATCCAGTATCTGCAATGTCCTGATTTCATCCCTTCAATGAAACCATAGTGTGGCCGCTCAGAGACACGGGATGCAAGATTAATTGAATTAACAGTGTAACCCAGCACCTCCCTCCTATGGTGGCAGAGCACAGTAGTTAATGACAGCCAGGATGAGACTCTTTAAGGAGATAGAAAAACAGGACACCAACCACTAAGTAAATATTTTGCAAGAATGTGTGCTGTAAGAGTTTTAGGTCCCAGTTAGTTACTCTCCTGCAGAATCCTCTCAACTAAGTGTGGAGCAAGATATGCAGAGGGTTTTTGACAGCCCACAGGATGATATAGACACCTTAAATAATGTTTTAGGTAGGAGATGTTTACCTGGATTCTCCCAAGAGTCTTGCAAAATAATAAAGTGCTGGTATTAAATATGCTACTGGTCTACAAATCTCTTTAATCCCAGGTATACATCATGGCTCTGGTGCCATAAACTCCTGCTGAGGTACAGCCACTCTGATGTCATGTCACATAGGCCCTTTTAGAACCTGAATCATTTTTGGCTGCATTTGCCAGCTGAGATGTCAGTCTCCATGTTTGAACTACAGATGCTTGAAATACCCCTTTGGAAAGTGGATATCAGATAGAAAAAAGTATTTCTTTTTTAAAAGAAAGACTGAATTGGGCCTAAAATGAACTTCAGAAAGAGTAATCCAGGCCTTGCTTGCCATTGGAATCTCTAGCATCATATGAAACTTAATCCTTCCACATCTGACTGCCATTTTTCCTGTTCAGTGTGTTCTGACTGAGGGTTCCAACTGGAGACTGGCACCACATTACTGTGATTTCTCTTTCTCTGTTGCTTGTCAACCCATGGTAGTGTCTCTTGTGCCACATGGGGATATCAGTAGCCTAATTAGAATTTGCCAGGTAGAAGAAACATCACAACATTTCCTACTGGCCCGGCTCTGCACTGTAACTCAGACTAGCACTGCCTGAGGCACTGAAGTCAGTCACACGTGATTTCTTTATCTGACAAGACAGCAGAATGGGCACGGCAGCAAACTGTGACTGCCCTTTCTTTCTGCAGCAGAGCACTGGTGCTGAGCAGCTACACTTCCCTCATTTGTTATCACTGATCACACCAACTGGGATGCTGCTTAATGTATCTTAAGTTTCCATTTCCTGCCCTGAAACAGATACCGACAGCTGCGAGAGATGGATGAGCTGCAAGAGCGAGTTCCTGAAGAAATACATGCACAAGGTGGTCAACGACCTTCCCAGCTGCCCATGCTCCTACCCCAGAGAAGTTGCCTACAGCACTGCTGAAATCTACGACCAGCTGAAGAGGAAAAGCTTCCGCTGGAAGGATGCAAGTGGCCCGAAGGAAAAGCTGGAGATCTACAAGCCCACGGCGCGGTACTGCATCCGCTCCATGCTGTCCTTGGAGAGCACCACGCTTGCAGCACAGCACTGCTGCTACGATGACAACATGCAGCTGATCACCAGGGGCAAAGGGGCCGGGACACCCAACCTGATCAGCATCGAGTTCTCAGCAGAGCTCCACTACAAGGTGGACATCCTGCCCTGGATCATATGCAAAGGTGACTGGAGCCGCTACAATGAGGCCCGGCCTCCCAACAACGGGCAGAAGTGCACAGAAAACCCGTCAGACGAAGACTACTACAAGCAGTTTCAAGAAGCAAGGGAATACTGAGGAGATTTTTCGTTTTCCTCAGATGCAAAATAGCATTCGTTTCCTGAATGCCAAAGGACTGGTGATGGCTGCTGCGTCGGCTCCTCGGCAGGGGTTGATCAGTTTCTTTCTAATGAATGTATATATTTGTAATATAATACATAAGTATTTTTCACAGTGTGTGTAATTTATAAACACGTATCTCTCTGTCTCACACACACCTATTTTTGCATACAGACGTACATAAGTCTCGTCCTGATAGGATTTTATACTGCAATAACGTTCATGTAATAATGTGCATTTCATTTTATTTCCCATCTGTAACATAATGAAGGGGGTGGGGGGTAGCTGCCATCACCATCAGGCCCCAAGGCCCCAGCTGAGGAGGCACATATTTAAAAGTTGTTATAAACAATAGGATTGAAGAATGTACTCTTCCATATGGGAATGGTTTACAAGATTAATGCACCTACAGCATCAGTTTTCTCCATAATTGGTTTCATGACTAGTCATATCTAAGGAGGGAAGAATTTTTTTTTTGGAAGGGCAATAGTCAAAAGTGAATATAGAAAATCCCTAGCAATTTTTCCTCTTGGAATTCTTCCTGTTACCTTCTAGTTCAGGTCTTTGCAGTCCACCTGGGGTAGGCTTGCAGGAAGATGTAGCTGTGCTTTTCCTATGGGCCAGAAAATGCCCTGGTGCAGTGGTTCTGCAAGAGTTACAAACAGCCCCCTCCTGGAGACATCTCTGATACGAAGCTGCAGCTGTTGGGGCTTGCATCTCCAGAGCAGCTACCTGTGAACTGAGCATGATGCAAGTCTTTGGAGGAGTGAGGGCAGAGAAGGAATCCATGCCAAAGGACCAAAAAGATCACAGTTCCTTCCCAGTTTTTCATATGAAGAATGTTTGGATCTGCTTGTTTCTTTCTTTTAAGAAAAGGAAGAAGTTTATTATTTTAGAGAACAGTAAAAGTGGAATCCACAAGTTCCCTGGGATAAAAGATGCAACCAGCCCTTTTCCCCCATTTTTCTCATGCTGAGTGCACAGTGTCCTACAGAAGTAGCTATTCTTTAAGGGAAGCTTTCTGGGAGGAGCTACTGGGTGTCTTAAAATGTCTTAATTTTTTTAAAAAAGCTAGCATTATTTTTGTAAAGTATTTATTGAATTGTAACAATGACTCATGTGGGATATATCTCTAACGTAAAAGGCTTCTGTAGATGGAACTTGATTTCTAAGAACACAACTGTTGTTAGGCAAAAGGTTTTATTTCCAAATTTTTATAAAGTGCAAGTTTACATACATAATCCTGTCATAAAGCAGCTCATATCTGCATTCTGATGAAAGGTAATAGTTGCACCCTGGGTAAATAAATACTTACAGTTCCATCCTGTGAAAGACTGCCTTGCTGCAAGTTCATTTGGAAAACTAAGGCTAAATGTCACTAGAGAAATGCCTATTTTGGGGTTATGTGGTCTGACACACACATGTGGAACCTCACACAGTGGTGAAGCCGGTCGGCATTGCGCTCAGTCTGAGCTCAGAGATTCAAGACAGACACAAAAGGCAAACCCCTCTGCTATATACAGACACACATAGATGATATTTAAGGTCTCTTCCAACCCAAACCCTTCTTTAGCATCCTGTAAATCTTTTCTGTCTTTCTGTTGGCCTCTCAGGTCCAGTTGATTGCGATCTCACGGATGGATGTGCGTGGTGCCCCTGGCATTAACAGGGGCACAACAACCCCTTGTTGGTCTTGTGTTGGTCTGCCCAGGTGGTGCAAAGCAGGCGTTCAAAGGCAGCCTGGGTTGTGCACACCCAGTCTGACCCATGCTGCAGAGCCCCAGCACTGTGCTCCAGGTCTCCAAAAACATCCAGGTCTCCAAAAGCACAGCGGTCCGGGCAAAGCCATTGCACATCTGCACCAGTGACTGCTCTGCTGAGGTAACCTCAGCAGCTGGAAAACTTGGCCAAGTCATAGGAGCATCCCAGATCCAGATTTGAGTTGGTGGGGAAGACGTGGATGTGTTCTAGCACAAGCTGGTAGTAACAAAACATGGTTAGTTGAGCAAGAGGGTAAACATGGGGATCACCCCTTATTTTTTTATAGGAACCAGATTTTGTAAATTCTTGCAAGGTCATACGAAGGCGCCACTAGCTCATGGAGCCAGTTAAATTGACAGCAGATGGATGAAAGGCACAAGGAGCTCCAGGATCACTTCACAGGGAAGACAGGTATTTTCAGGGAGAAAGCTCTGCTTCTTACTTAACAATGTGGGGGGGAACAACATTCTCAGGTTTCTCTGGGAGAGAGATGAGAGGGCCGTTGGTCACAATTCTTGAAATATAAAACACATCCCTGCCCTTTGTGGATTAGAAAATTATGGTGCTATTGAGAAATGCTACTACACTTTTAATACAGAACACAGCACATAAAGTGTCAGGGAAGAGGAAAAATTATTCTAATAAATGAAATGACGCACAAAGTTTCAAGTCTTACCACTCGTAATTCGCCAAGGCTGGAAACTCTGAGGGAGCCAAATAACTTCTGATAGGACCTACTAGGTGTTTCATAGGATGAGTCCTGGAGGGCAGATTGAGATAGTCTGTTCTCCTAAGCAACAGTCTTTATTAAAAACAAAGCCTGTCCTACTTCATAATAAATTATGATCCATTCAGAGCCGGGCTGCTTATTTTATTTTATTTTATTTTTTCTTTATCTCCTTTCCAATGACCAAAATTGTACATGAAATGACTTCAGCAAGGTGCTGAAGTTTACCATGGCCAAATTAGGCTCTGTCTTTTAAGTATAGAACTCCTCATATTAGAACAAGACCCAAGGAAGGGTTTGTGGCTCACATTCCCAGGTACAGGTCGGTGGTTAGGAGAAGCTGTTGGTATGTTTATTATATTACCACAGAACAGGCATATTGGAACACTCAAACAAAGACTGGGGGTGGGGGGGGGGGGGAGAGGGTTGAAACAAGAATAACTGAACAGGGAAACTGAAACAGGGAACCAGTCAAGTCATCCAACTTATTTTTAACCCCCGATCAATCAGCAGATACAAATTGCAGCGCGGCTTCTGAGTCAAGTTGGTGGGAATGCTTTAAGCTGGCACAGCTGCTGGGAAAAATGTGTGGAGCAGTGCCCTGACGCAGCCATAAATGGGTTGAATCGTACCTTTGATGGTTAAAAGGATGAGTGGGCCTGGCTTCACATTGCCCAGACAGCTGCTGAGCAGCAAAATTCCACTAACATAACCCACAGTGATGCATATGGGTTATAGGACAATATAGGGAAAACCAGAACCATACACACATCCATGAATCCCCACAGCCCTGCATTAGTTACCAGCTGCTTTTTCCCCCTCCCGCTGTGCAGGCTGGTTAGCACTGTCAACACAAGGCATTCTTTGGAAAAATGCTGGTGAGGAGCTGTTCCCGATACAGCCATCACAGTGAGGTCGTAGGGCTGGTTGCAATGACTTGATGATGCACCTGACACTTAGATCTGAGTGAGGCCAAGGCAGCTGAAGGCAGGAAAGGGGGAAATTTATCTTTTCCTGTTGAAGAATCTGCCCTTCCTGAATGGTGGGGCCTTAATGCCGTGGTGTCTTACTTGTGGCATCTCCCTAGTTGGCAGTGGGAAGGCAGTGAGGGGGAGCTGAGTGATGGCCCAGGGAGCTGCCTCTTCTGAGGGGCCACCAGTGCTTCCCCAGGCCTTCCTTTTCTCCCCTTCCCTCATTCTCTATCAGGGCAGCCCTGGAACCACCCAGCAGCTTGGCTTTGGCTTACACTCAGCAGCAGAGTCACATACTCATCCATTCCTGGAGAAAGTCATGCTCAGGCTGGACAGACTACACAGAAACCTGGCACGTGCCCTTCCTAGCAAGGGCAGGGAGGCTGTTCATCACCCACCCAGGCACAGCTACTCTGCAGCTCCACTGTCACCCACAGGACCATGCAGCACCTCACAAGGGGCAGTGGCATGGCCAGGCTCTTTCTCTACCCAGAGGAGGAAACCTGCAAAACTGATAAGGACAAACTCGGATTTCTTCACATTCACTGCATCCACCTGCACACAGAACCCAGCACGCTGAGGAGGGAGAGCATCAGCAGGAAGACCAGCAGAATAAAGATGACACTTTTCCCAGCAAACTGGAGTGAGTGTGTGTTGCCTCTTGGCTCCATGGCATTTCTGTGCCAGCTGAAGAGAGCATGTGTTTTTCTATCACCAATTCCCCGCTTCTTTCCCTTTGTAACTTTTAATGGAAAAATGTGTGGGCAGTTTCCATTATGCCTGTGCTGTTTCAGACAAATTAAGGGGTTGGCTAAGAAATGGCTGGTTTCATATTTCATACAGAAAACACACACATGCATATATTTATATGTCTATGTAAATTAATTTAGGATATCCTCTAGTCATGTGCTGTACAGTGGTGCCTGCAGGAAGGGTCCCACGGCAGAGCACTTCCCTGCCTCCTGCACAGGGCATGAGGCTATTTTTGCACTTGCACAGGGGGGAGAAGGGCCGGGAGGCTAAAATGGCAGCAGTCATTCTTCAGCTCTGCCTCTTACTTTATGAGTGGCAGGTTTATTCATTTTTCCTTTTCAGCTGCACTACTAAAGCCACAGACGCCTTTTATGACTGTGCTAATTTTCTATCAGTTCAGGGAGTTATAAAGTTTTTCCTTATTTATTCTCTATCACAAGAAGGATCTGGGAGTGTGGGGGGGATTTTTAAACATACAGAGAAACTTTTCATTCAGTACATTGCACAATTTATAAGGGATTCAGAATGTTATATGCTGGAAGTGGTAGCAATATTGCACAGGTCAAACTGGCCAAACCTAACACAGCTAAGTGTGGGTGGCTCTAGCCTTCAGAGGAGTGCTTAGATAATATTTCCTTTTTAAAACTGGGCAAACAGTATTACATGAGTTAAATGTCAGAGCTTGCTGTTTATTATAGGTCTGACCAATGCTTTGCTTGAAGTGGAACAGTGCTTCACTTATGGATTTCAGGAGGACTCTGGTAAGACTCTGAAACATGCCTGAAGCAAGGGACAGCATGTGCACACCATGGTGGTGGATACAGGATGTGAGTCAGAAAGTTTGGGGAGCAGAGAAGGCTTGGGAGCTAGTTTCCACTTCAGGCACCATATTCCAGGCTGGCTCCTGCCTCTGCACAGCTGTGCTTAGCCCATTTCTTTGTCCCCAATTCCAAACTGCAGCCATTCCCCTTTCCACACTTCCCAGGGGCAGCTCTTGAGGGGATGTTGCTCAGCCATGAAACACAGAACAAGGACACAGCTGGCCTTGGAAAAGTCCCATCTGCCTGAGCAGGGTTCCCTGAGCTGGGTAAGGAAATGGGAGAAGTGCAAATGAACTGGACCACGCAGACACAGGGATTCCTGTGTCCCACTGTCTCTGGCAGTGTTCACCATCAAGCAGTCCATGGGGAGCACCTTCTAACCATGGTGCAGCCCAGCTCCATACACCTTCTGTCTGGCAAAAATCATGATGGCAAATCTTAAGCAGCGTTCCAGCACTGCTGCAGTTCCTGTTACCCCAAAAAGGACAGGGAATCCAGCCTGGGATGACATCTCCATCAGGAGCCAGCTCCCACCAGGAGGCAGAAGCACAGCTCCATTTCATGAGCAAATGTCCCAGCTATTCCAGTACAACCAGCAAGTGACAAGTTGGAGAAACAGCAAGTGGCAAGGTCTGCCACTACTGCTCTGCAGCAGTAATCACATCTGAGCACCCTGAATTCAGTGCATCAGTTCTCCTACACATCCTTCCTCTTACAGCCTGCCTGGGAAGCACCAAGAAAAGTGTGGAAACAGGAGTCTCTTTGGGTTGAGAGGATGCAGTAACAGGAATGGAAAGAACATCTGCCCAGTGCAGAGAGGGAAGAACAGTGCATTGAATTACAATGTGGCCTCATTAAGTGTCATCCCAATTTAAATCAACGTGTGGTTAATGGTATCCTGAAGGAGAATGGTCTCAGACAGGGACAAGAAGGAACAAAGCAAATCTTGAAAAGGAGCTGAGCAAAGAAAACACTATGTCCACACCCAAAACAGGCTGACTTCCCTTGCCTGACTGTCCACTGACAGAGCCGTTCCCCAAATATTCCACCACGTGTTACATCACCACTAGGTACACAATCCCAGAAAAGCCAAATTAAAAGGCTCAGCTGGCAGGTGTGAGGGGAGGAAACATTCCTGAGCCGTTTTCCTGACTAACAGCACCCATGGCCACGTGCTCGGGGAGGCCGCGGCCCAGCGGCGGCTGCACCACAGCTCCCAGCTGCCCCCGACAGCTCCATGGCGGTGGTTAACCTTGACAAATAACTGTGTTCTGCCCTTGCCCATAGTGGCACAGCCCTCAGCACTCCTGTAATTTAGTGCGGCTTTTGCTGACAAGGTCGATCCCCCTCCCTCTCCGCCCCTTATCAGCCACCCAGGTTTGCCCCCTCCCAGCACCACTGACAGCCCTGCCTGGGGTCCCTTTTCCCACAAGGAGAGGGGGACCTGGCCTGGTCTTCCCAGCACACAGACAGGAGGCACGAAGCCACCAGAGCAGCCGAGGCTGGAGGTGGGGGAGGAAGCTGACTCAACCTCAAACACAACCGCATCCATCATTGCTAGGTTGGGTGGCCTGGTGGGAAAGGCCGGGCTGTTTGTGCAGCCGGCGGGATTGCCCAGCCTGTGAGCCAGAGGGAAAGCAGGGCCCTGCTCCGTGTCTGACTGCTCAGCACTGCTGGGGAGGAGGAAGGTGGGAAGCCCCGAGAGCTGTGTGCTTTTAGAGCCAGATGTATCCAGGAGGCAGCACTGCCAATCTGAATCTCAGTTCTGATATGGAAGCGACACCCAGCAGCACTCATACAGGGAGCTGGGGCCAAAGGAACACATGGAAGGAGACAGTTTTGATACCTCTGTCAGGGTGTGTGTGGTCTACATTTGAAAGGAGGTGAGGCCAGATAATTCCAGCTTTAGAAGAGGACATCTGCAAGGCTGGGGAATCCTACAGGACTGTCTGCTCCATCTGACACCTCCAGGCTGGCAATTCAACCACGTCTTTCTGAACAGAGCTTGAATAGGACAGAGTAAATTTGATAGAAATGGAGATTTTTTTTTCCTCCCAGGAATATCCACCTATTTCTCTCAGAGCTTGCCTTCTGCGAAACTTCCCAATGCTTTCAGCAGATGTAGAGCTGCTCTCCAACATTTTCAAACTCAGAGCCCTCTAGAGAGAATCATGGTTTGGGTTGGAAGGGAGCTCAAAGCTCATCCAGTTCCACCCACCTTGCCATGGGCAGGGACAACTTCCACTGCACCAGGTTGCTCAGAGCTCCATCTCACCCAAACCTGAAATGTTCATTGGCAGCAAAATCTAGAAGGGAGACAGCAGCAATATGACCTCCCCGCAGCTCAGTCACCACTACGTCATTGCACCCCCAAAAATGCCAAGAGCTGCCAGGCCCCTTTTGAACCAGCACTCCCAGCTTTCCTGCCCGCTAGCTGAGTTTTTCAGGTCAAGCCAGGTGTGGACTTCAATGAAAAGGCTTAAAAGCCTTTTCTAGGAGACACTAATCCAATATGTTTGCTGCTGGCCCTGGGGCACAGGGGTCAAGTGACAGCCCCTCTCCTACCATGAACTTGCCCTGTGTTGGCTTTGCAAGGGCCTCACTGCATCCCTGAGCACTCAGGTCTGCCCAGCACCACTGGCCGTGGCCACTGCATTGCCCCTATCCCAAGATACTTCTCATGCCAGATTTTTCTTTTTTTAATGGGAAGAGACACAAATCCAGACCTCCTGTATGAAGACAATTTGTCTCTTCTGGATAAGTTCCAGCATGAGGAGGGTGCTTTATACATATGGGCTCTCTTTCATGTTTGATTGCTGGACTAAGACCACATTGTTGTCCAGCTCGAGGAAGGGAGAAAAAAGAGCAAAAACCACACAAATCAGGAAAACATTAGGTAAACTTAGCTCAGAATACATCTTCTGACCAAATGGAGAGCAATGCTCTTTCATATAATTAGACCGTCTGCCGGAAATCAAACAGAACAAATTGTGATGCTTTCAGTGCTGTGGGAGCTGCGCAGCCCCCAGGAGATGATCACATCTTCCCCACAGCGTTAGCTGTCACCCCTGAACAGGTTGTGAAGGCAGACTGTGGTTTAGAAAACCCTCAGAAACTCTTTCATTGCATTGCAGCTCCAAATGCCATTCCCCAGTCACAGAATCACAGAGAGTTTTGGATAGGAAGGGACTTCAGAGATGATCCAGTTCCACCCTCCCTGCCATGGGCAGGGATGCCACCCTCAGAACAGGTTGCTCAGGCCCCCATCCACCCTGACCGGTCAATGAAGAGACATGCATGCAGGAAGCCAAGGTGTGAAAAAAGCATCAAAAGGCATTTGAACATTACCTTCAAATTTGCATGAGGTGAGCAAAATGCTGTGTTTGGCAGTAAAGGGACAGTGGCACAGCCAGCAAGAGAGCAGATCCAGTGAGTGGGACTGTACCAAACGCTGGAGGGGAAATACTCTCTACCAACACATGGTATCAAAGAGTAAATGATTCTGTCCTTCAGGTAATGTTCCTTTCAACAATAATATTTTTTGTAATGGGTGTGGCACAAATGGCATTGAAACACCCAGGCACAGCAAAGGGAACTTGAGCCTGACACCCGAATTTCTGCCCATGGCAAACAGCGGGGATTCAAAGGGCCAGAGTCTTTGACCCCCAAAGCCAACAGCAAGGCTCAAATCATCTGTAGGCCAATCTGTTGTTTCAGGATTTGACTCTTTACTGAGAAGAAACAAGTAAAAATTTTCCATCCTTCTCTCTTCCTAGACGTTAAGCAAGAGTAACTTGTAAATTGCTTCCAGCAACTTCCAGACAACAAGGGAACAAACAACTATCAACAGGCATTACACTCATTGCTTCACACGAAAACAGTTATGAGGCTGAAGGGGTCCTGACAGGCAAGTGGAAAGGAGTCCTTTTTATGCTAAATTTACTGTATTTTAGTCCAATTTTCCATGATTTAAAACGTGTGATGCAATAAAGAGCTGGAATGCCTTCTTTTGTCACAATATTTCACACCCAAGGCCTCAGAGCACTTTTGTGAATCAAGCTCTGCAGCAGTTTTGCAAAGCCAATGGTTTAGGAAGCAATGAACTGGAAAGAGAGGGCAGTTTCCAGAGCTGTTGGTGGCCACAGAGGAGCCTATAACAAAACCAAAGCAGCATCTCAATATCTGGGCTCCCTGATCCCATGCCCTCCTTGGGCAGATGTCTGCTGGCAGCCCAGCAGACCTCCTCACCTGGAGTTGGAGGTCCTCACCTGAATGCCCCAGCTGCACCCCACTTCATTAGGGAAATGCAGAAAGAAAGACAAGATGGGTTCTCTGAGGGAGCAAAATGTAGGAAGTGAAACATTTCACATTTTGCAGTATTCCAGATTCTTCCTGGGAGGAAAACAGTGTCAGCTGTCATGGCACCACTGCTGAGCAGACCATAGCAGACCCTCAATTGGGGTCCCAGTTCAATGCCCATGGAGCCAGTTGTAACCAGCACTGCAGACAAAGGGCTCAAAGCCTGAGCAGACAGGAGGTTGTGCTGGTTTTGGGGGATCCCACATGCATATGGGTGAGGTTTTTAGGACTTCCATGCAGAGGAACTTGCCTGTAACCATAGGCCATGGTAACTGAAATTCCTTAGCTTATTTGCATGTAACCAAATGGTTTCAGGGTTAAGCTATTAGCTTAACTACACTTCTAGAGCAGATCCCTTCCTGAGAGCATTTGCAGAATCCTGGAATCATTAAGGTTGGAAAAGACCTCCAAGACCCAATCTTCAACCGGATACCTCCATGTCCACTGAAATATATCCTCCACCACGGGCAGGATTTCCAATCAAAATGAGGAAGGAGCTGAGTCCTTTCTACTAACACAGACTTTCTCCTTCTTTTAAAACCAAAATCAGAAGTTTCTTGTGAGCCATAGTCAGCCCCTACACAGTGGGACAGGACAGGCTTAAGCAGCAGGATCACAACCATACCCTGGGGTCGTTCTCCATACTCAGAATGTCTCTATGCTACATTACAAAACATCTCTAAGTCCCTCCTGGGGATCTCAGCTCAACAAACATTCATTACCTAATTTCCCCATAGCTTTTAAAGCATGATAGTAATATTAGGAAAATTCATGGTGTCAAGAGAATTAACCTTGCTAAAGTCAGAGAGGGAGGGCTGTGGCAAAACTGGGACCTGACTGTAAATCCCTTTTCCCCTAGGGCTCCATCTTACTTCTAAAAGCATGAGCACTATTATGAAAGATCACTGAAACACAAGTGGTATTAATGCTGATATTTCTGAAGATTCCAGTAATTGTGTCTCATACCCACCAGTGGCTTAGACAGAAAGTGAGCAGCCACCAGGCTGTGCTAGGCAGGAACAAGTCTGTGCCCATGTCAAACATTATTCACACCTCAAAGCAGCACACAGACAAATCCTTCAAAGAACCAGGAATGGGTGGATGCAGACAGTGCACACTGTGCAGGATTTGGCCTCAGTGCTTCTGCGCAATGTGCCACTCACAGATGACACACTGTCCTGCATCCAGGAGGGCTTTGTTCTCTCTGGGGTGAAACCTCAGCCTTCATCTCATTAAATGCGACTGCAGAAGCCAAAGGGGTGAGTCACAAATCCAGTTGTGTGAGCACACATACGATGGAAGCCCACAGGACATGTATTCCATCACAGAGGATTGCTTGGGTCCAGCAAAGCCCTTTGGATGGGCACAGGTTGGGACACAGCCCCAGCCATCACCTCCCACCTGGTGCCACACAGCTCAGGCGGACGGTCTGTCCTCCAGCCCCTTCTAAAAGATAAATTAGGAAATGGGAAAGGGAGGGGAAGGGGGACGAGAGCTTCTATAGCTCCCCCAAGAGAAGCTGCCGGCACAGGACACCTTTGCAGCACTGCAAACAGCGCTGACAGCAGGATGCAGAGCCCACGGAAGCGAGGGCTGCAGCACGTCCTGGCTCCAGCTGGGCGCTGCTTTCCTGACCCCTCTGCTCAGCAGACTGCAAAGCCTTCACTGGGATTCAACACCTGCCCCACCATGGGAGCCACAGCGGGGCAGGGGGCTGCTGGCCAGAACAGGTTCCTGCCTCTCCTCTGCACTGGGCTGATCGACTGGCTCATGCTTGGGAAAAACAAGGATGGCCATGGAGCAGCACCAGGGGAGAGGAAAGGGGGAGCAAACACCTGCGGGTGCTGCTGCTGCTGTGGCAGAGATGTTTTGACCTCAGAAAGGAACCTGCTGTATCCCCACAGGGTCTGGAAGGGAAACAAAAGCTACAACTTAAAATCAGCTCCAGGGCCAGCTGTGCCTTTACATCAGCATCGTTCACAAGTTTCCATCCCACGGCTGGGACTGCCTTTGGTGGTGTAGGTAGACCCTCAGAAAAGCAAGCAGGGGTCAGATCCCCTTTGTTCTCCTCACTCAGACTGTCTCTTTTCCTTACCCCCTGCCTCCAGCCAGATGTGCTCACTGCCTCTCTCCTGCCAGCCTTTGCGTTCACCCTGGTGTTCATTCAGCAATTCAATTCAGGAAGCTGATCCAGCTGAAATCCTCAGCAAGGGAAAAAAAAAGAAGTTTCCAACCAGAATATAAGCTGTCTTTGAACACACACACAAAAAAACCTTCCTAATTTGTTTAAAAAGAAAAAATAGAAGAAAGAAAGTGATTGAACTGTCTTCATAAAAATTTCCTTTTAAGTTGAAGAGAAATGCCATAAAAATACCAACCTCTTAACACCGTAAATTGAGTTGTAGAGGAGATTGTGCCTTTACCAAAAGAAGCTGTATGGAATTCATCACTGCTTTACTCTTTTAAAATAAATCAGCTGGCAAAGTTGTGACGTGACCTACTTAATTTGTTGTCTTGAAACTTGATGAGCATTTAAGATTTGTTCCCAAAGCCTGGAAAATGAGAAAAGAAGGGAAATGCAGGCACCATATCCAAATCCCTGTGTTGAGATGCTGCTTTCTTTCAGATGCTACAGGAGTCAGTGGCTGCAGCAGCACTGCTTGTGAGAGGGAAACTGGGCTCCAGCGACTCTCAGAAGGAGGTCCAGCCATCCTCCTGCCTTAAAGCAGATCAGATACTGTTTCTAGAAGAGATTTGTTCCATGTATCTTGAAAAGTTTCCACTCTTGGAGGTTTTATTCCACACCTGAGAAAAGTGTTGAGTAAACTTCTTCACCCAAAGTTTTTAGCAGAAGCCTCCTCCCTTTCTGTGTCCAAGTCACCTTTTTCTACAGGTGACAGCACCAGACCCAGAGAGCAGCACCCTCCCTCTCTCCATGCACTGGTGGAGCTGGAGGCTGTCACTAGTCCAAACCCTTAATCTTGCAGCTCTTTGCACTTTTTCTCTTGCTCTCTTCTCACTTCCCCATTTTCATTCACTTTCCACAAAATGTGGAGCCCAAACCCATGGGGCTTTCTCTGCCAGTGTACACTTTTGTGGACATGTTTTTGTCCCAATGCACCACAGCTCCAACACACTCTTGCACTCATTTCAGGTTCTGTGCACTCCCTCCATGCTGTCAACCCACCCTTTGGAAAAGTATCCACAACTCACTCTGAATCCATTTGCCCCTGTTATTATTGTCACAGCCTATTTATTATTAGGCTTCCATACGGAAGACTATACAGACTTCCATATCCAAGACAACAGCAAAAAAAAAAATCAAACACTGTACAGCTCTCTCAAAATCCCAAAGGTCCCCACTCTTTCTCAGGTGAGTCACTGAAGAACTCCCCTGACACCACCAGAAGCACAGCACTGCACCAAAAATGTGCCTCAAGGGCTCCAGAAAACCAAAGGCTTGGCGAGTAGATCTTGGCCCTTTGACGAAAAATCCTTAAGAGGTTTAAAAGTGTTTGGGGAATTTATCTGTAGGGAGAGAAATCAATTACATCTACCTGGTTGTATTTATAGCAGCTTAATCTTCTTTGATATTTCATTTTTTTCTCTGATTTGATAAGATTGTGGCCCTTTAATAAGCTGAAGCATTCATATCCTTATGACAATCTGGCACTGGAATTGTTTGCTTTAGCACTGCAGATTGCACAAGAGACATGAAAGGTTTCAGCGTAGCTGGAAAGTCACTTTTGATGAAATCACCCATTGCTCCAGGGGCTGCATTCTTTACAATTTGTGCATACTGATGATATGTGTCTTCAGATGCGTTTTGGCAACCCCTTGCCATTTTCAGAAATCCATCTGGGACTCAGGAACAAAGCAAACGCACACGAACATGAGGAAGACAGAGCTGGCACAGCTACTGGGTGGAATTTCTTTAAGGAAGCTCAATTGCTTGTTCGTTTCGCTGGCAGGAAAAGATAGGAAAATGAGTGTTCCTGTTCTCCATGAACTTTGTGATATTGTTAAATCCCTCAGACAACATATAATTCAAGGCAAAGCTGTGGCAGAATTCCTTTGCACTTATCCACAGTGTGGCTCTCCCCCAAAACACAGATCTCTGCCTTCATTTCATACACAAAAATTGCCCAGATGAACAATGGCTCTAACTTTAGAGAAAAATCAGAACACTTGCCCTTGTTTTTTTGTTTCAAGACTGCCAAAATTCATAATTATTATTCAATCAGTGGAAAAAGTGCATCTTTTCTTGCACTGAAACACAGAAGCAGACTCCGTGCAGTGATATGGATTGGGAGGTGACTTTTGAAGAGAGTTTTCCAGGTAATGGCTTGTGCTTTGCCCTGGAAACCCTGACAGGAAAGGCCCAATTTATGCCCCATACCTGGCAATGCCCCCGGGCACCAATTGCATCCAGCAGCACTCCTGAGGCAGCATGAGGGCACATCCCTGAGCCCAGAGCAGAATGAGGAGATGGCACTAGTTCTGATCACTAATCCAGCCTAAATATCCTCTACAGGTGCCAGTGGATATTTGGGTTAACACCAGCCATGGATGTAGCCCCAGACTGCAAACTGTAATTAATACCCATCCCAGCTTTGCATTTCTTTTGGAGAAGAGCCCTGAATCACCAAAGTGGAGCCTTGTAGAGGAAATCCTCAGCCACATCAAAAAGATTTCATGCTTTATCTCCCTCTCTCAAGTGTTCTAGCAGACAGACAGAGGATTTTCCTCCCAGTGACAGCAATAACTACGCTCATTGAAGAAAACTATGTGGAACAGGAAGACCTACATTCCTTGTGTGAAAAATAAAGAGTGGTCTGTGCCAACTGCATTTTTCAGGAACAACTCATCCACAAGAAAAAATGGCTGCTGTGATGGTGCCCTGAACAGTGAGGCAACAGTAATGTGCTATATAACTGACAGATGGGAAAAGAAGAAGAAAAAACAAGGCTTGGTCATTGTTTATTCCTAATAGTCCATTATTAATATGCCACTTTGACTCACATTTGAGTGACTTGCATCTTCTCCACTCCCTGCTCCTGCTGCTTTGTGTAGCAACTGTACCTTATTCCTAACTTCACCATTCTCAGAAGTTTTATTATTTTGTGTTTAAGAATCTTCTTGAAATAAAGCCTGATGTCTTGTGCTCTTCGGGGCATGGATTTGGAAAGCTTGTTCTTCAGTCATTTAGGTATGAACTCAATCTGTCTGTCCCTAAATTAATTCAGCTTACCCAAGGGGTATGGCTTAAGTGCAGCCTGGTAGTCCAGACAACTGTATTGTCATGATGATGATGATAGAGATGATGATGATGATGAAGAATTATTATTGTTATTGTTGTTGTTATTATTACTACTATTGTTGTTGTTGCTGTTACTTTTATTTTTATTTTTAAAAGAGAACTCGAAAAGGGGAATAAAGAGCTGGAGAATATTTCCTAACCCAAGGTTAGCTCAGTTGGTTGGAGCATGATGCTCATAACACGAGGGCTGTGAGTTCAGTCCCACTTAAGAATTGGACTTCATGATCCTTGTGGGTCCCTTCCAGCTCAGAATATTTTGTGAATCTGTGAAGCTCTTTTAAATGGGAAAGAATGACAACGATATCAGCCTCACATATGAGATAAGGCAGCACCCACATTTTCCAAAATCGGATCTTTAAAACACAAGGAGAACACAATTCCTACTTTCTACCTGAGCACTGTCATCTTCAGAGCAGGAGCCCGTGGATGTTTCCCAATTCCAGACTCCCTGACGGCACCGGTGCAAGCGCTTCTCCCACACGCAGTGTGTTTTCCCAAGCCCCCCATGGCCATGACACAAAGGGCAGTGTCTCCTTCAAACGGGGGTGCTGTGACTCATTCCCATGGTGACAGATCTGCATGAAGCACGGGGCAGAATCAGAGGCAGAAGAGGAGCCTGTGCTGATGTGTGCAGGAGGAGTGGCAGCACAGGGGCCGTGGGCTCGGGGCGGGCATCGGCGCCAGCTGAAGGAGCAGAGGCTGAGCCGTGCCAGTCCCACCGAGCAAAAAACACTCAGCTCCCTTTCAGCCATTAAAATGAATGAAGAGCAAGACTGTTTGGATAAACATTAGCCAAAAGAAACCTTGGAGGCAGTTAGAAGGCTACTGCTTCATACAATATAGACCATGTTTCCAAATACAAATATTACACTTGGCAGGGACGCTCCTTTGCTTCATGAGTTATGTTGCACTTTTTGTTATGTTTAAGTTTGTGCAAGAGGTATAAATAGCTGGGCTGGTATTAAATGAGCTTTTCATTTTCATTTTTTTTTTGCAAAATATCAAAATGGTCCCAGCTCTTCATGGAACAAACACACACTATATTCCTGTGCCTGAATTTTTGTTGCTAATTACAGAAAATACCATGTAACCTAAAAACAATGTTCAAGAGCCAGACGTGAAAAACACATCTTTCCTATATGAAGTCATTTTTTTCAGAAAACTGTCTGGAGGAGGGCATCTGGATCACCATAGAATTGACATGTGTGCATACATGCTCTGTAGCCTCAGTTTCTGCTCACGCTGCGGGGTGGAAAGCCCCATGTCCCATCTGAGGAAGGGTGAGTGAGACAGAGGGACCTGGTTTGGGGTGCTGGTCACAACTGCTTTGGCTGATCCCATATTCCCTAAGAACAGAGATAACAGGCAGTCCTGATTATGGCCCAATTATGTCCCAATTTTAGATATATGACACTTCGTACTTCGTACAGCCACAATTATGGGTGTGAGGAAAATCCCAGCAACCATCCAAGCCTCCTCATCTCAACTTGAGAAGACACTATGGCCTGAAGACCTAAAGGCACTTTCATTTGCTCTTCGATAAATCTGAGCGTTCATAAACACAAGAGCACAGCAGGGCCCTCACTAGGCAAATCCCCACTTCTCTATCACCACAATGGCAAAGTCTACCTGGTTTAACCAATTCCTACCTGAAGGGATAAAAGAGTTACTTTTAAAGATGGATGCAGATTGAACCATCCAACATGGATGCAACATGAAATTACTGTCTTAGATAGACCAGAGAGAATAATTCAAACTCTTGAGTTAATTTAGCACAGAAAAAGGTTATCAGCTTCAGACAACACAAAGGGCTGTCTATTCCCATTGAAGTCAATATTTATTTCCATTTAAAATAACTCAACTTACTAAATATTTCCAAGTTTTCTCAAAGTATACAAAGACCACCAAACCAATAAGAGCAGACATCGACTGAAAATGTGAGATTAGTGATCAATGATCACAATTTCTGCAGCCCACAGAAAAATGAATCATGCATGCTGTTCAGTTGCAGGGATGTTAAAGGGAATTGCTCACAAAATCCTTTCTTAGATAAAAAGTATTTTGCTTGTGAGTGGACATGGGGAATGTGATTATTCAATGTGTCATGCAGAACCTTCCCATCCATTCATTCCACCTCAGCAGTCAGGTGAGAGCAACCAAGGAGAGTCTCACCTCACAAATGCTTTGGGGCTCAGATGCTGGAACAGCATCAGATCAAATGCTGTAGATTGACACTAAAAAGTACAGGAAAAAGTACACAAAACCATTTTCTCCTCTATTCCCTCATGGTTTTGCTGATGGCCAGACCCACTCATCAGAAGCAGATGAGTGTGCATTGCATTATATCTTTATAAATAGCTCGTTGACAGTTCTTCTGGTTATTTCCCCTTGTACCAATGTAGGGAAAAATACTGGTCACCACTCTTACAGTGGCTGATGGAACAGAATAAGAATGACTTTCAGAACCCCACAGAAATGTTGGTAATTTTAGCTCCTGACACCACTGCATTTCAGGAAGTGTCCAACCAGTAATAGTCATCCTACAGCACTGTGGCCAATCTCAGTTTAAAGGCTTCTGCTTATCTTGCAATCAATAGCTCTTGAGCTCATTTTCAGTTCACTTTTTTGGCTGTGAAAAGCAGCTTGTTTTTCAGCCAGCATGATAATCCCCAGAAAACATACTTAGAAAGAGCTGAGTTAGACTTACGCAGCTCTTGACTCATTTTCCACAAAAACAGCATCTCCCAAAACAAAGGTGTGGGATAAAGCAAACACACTGTGAACTAGAGAAGAGCCATTCCCTGTGTTTGCTTGCTGCCATTTCTCATTTGGAAAAAAGTGTATTTTTAACAACACAGAATTAGTGCAGGGTGGTGAGCCTTAAGCTGTCATTAGAGGCTGCCAAACGAGCCAGTGTCCCTTGTGCTGGTGAGTAAACAGGGGTGTACGAGGGCTGAACAAACAAATAAACAGAGCAGGCAGGGGTGGCTTTTTGGACTCCAGGAGAGGTCAGTGGTGTGGGAGTGAAGAGAAACCCTGAGCTATTTTCTCTCTGCTTTCACACCAGACACTGGTAGGGGTGCCTGGGGTCCCTGTCTGGAGCAGTGAGATCAGCTCAGTTTCCT
Organism: Trochalopteron elliotii; assembly: GCA_024734555.1. Lineage (NCBI taxonomy): Eukaryota > Metazoa > Chordata > Aves > Passeriformes > Leiothrichidae > Trochalopteron > Trochalopteron elliotii. Next base: position 174,277 of record JANPWX010000140.1, read on the forward strand.
GTTTCCCTGTGGTTAAACCCATCCAAACATCATTCCACTCATAGAGGAGCCCCTTGCAGTACTACTGAAGAAGCACAACATGGAGGAAATTCAGCCTCTGGATGGATTAATCTGGTCAGTGAGATTCCTTTACAAACCAGGCAGATGCCAGCCCATCAGAGCTTGTCTTGGTTTGGAAAGCCAGGAAAGCTGGAGTTTCCCTTGGAATGGAGAATATAACCCCCTCCCTCCAAATTATTACAATTTTGCACTTAAGGGGGCTTTCAGGCAAAGATATGAGAATAGGAATAACAGTTCTTTACTAGAAATATTAAAAATACACATGTAGTAGTACAAAAAAAAACCAAATCAAGCAAACAAAAAAGAAATCCTAGAAATACTGACAGAGTCAGAACACGACCTGACACCCTGTTGGTCAGGATGTTGGGAACAGTCCAATTAAATCCTCCTGCAGTGACAGATGTGGTTCTGTTGGAGCAGAGATGATCCTGTAGAAGGGTCCAGTGGTGCTGAGATGGGGCCAGTCTTCCTCTGGGAATCCAGTGCAAACAGGCTGTGCTGGTGTTCTGGATCTCAGGTTTTATCCAGGTACGAATGCTGGGCTCCTCCCCCTGGGTGAAGCATCTCCCCATGGGATGATGGAATTGTATCAGTCATGCAGTGAGCCTGGATGGCCCATGGACAGAAGATATCCCCTGGAGGGAGGATGGGTCCTGGAAGAGATAAAGAACACTGCTCTACCTGGTTTAAACAGCTGCCCATTGACAGAAGTCACCCAGCCCCTCCCCCCTGGAGTTATGAGGAATGGGGTATACAAAGGATAAAGAAAAACACCTCCCCAGCTGGTTTCAACAGATGGCAAATAGAATACACACTTTTGGTTACACATTGCAACCCAAGACAGCTGCAGAATGTATGAGCAGAGTTTTATACTTCCTGACACATGTTGCATGCATGGGGCCACATCAGAGCAGGAGCTGGGCCTGGGAACCCTCCATGCAACCTCCTGTGCATGGCCAGACAAGCCTGGGTGAATCAAACCAGTGTAAAATTGACATGCAGACCACTCTATAAATGGTTTGAGCTCTGTGCTTGCCCATGCATGGTGACTTCAAACATTCTGGAATATTCTCTTCTCAATAACTTCTCTGGGAAATCAAATGCCAGCCAGACACCTCTCTGGTGGTGGCCTTGCCAGCTGAGCTCAGACAAACTTCCCTGCATTCGTATGAGGAAATAAAAGTAGCATCCTTCAGTTCCTTTGTCCAACCTGCCCGCAAAAGCCTAGCAGAATTTCTGCTAAAATTAAAATCTTACTCATGCATAAAGGAGGAAAAGAAAGGAGACTGAAGAAAACACGATGTACAGAGACTTGGCAAACACCAGTTTTGGTTTATGAGTGGGGATTAGGACAGCCCAGCCTATAGCCCCTCTGGGCAATCTTACAGCTCTATTTATGGCAGTTGTTCTTCTGCTATAGGTTTGTTTTCCCATTCACACAGTATTCCACACCTTCTTACTCCATCTTCATTGCGAATCCAAAATTGCCCATTTACTTTGATGCCTTCCTTACTCAACTCCTACTTCCTCTCCTCAGCTAAGATAGTTCTGTTAAGAAAAGGTAACACCTTAAACGTGCTTTGGCTTTGTTTTTTGTACTTACTGTGGACTGAAGGGATTAAAGTTTTCTTCTTTTTTTAAAATGTAAAAGCATCATTGTGCTTAACACACCCATCAAAAGCAACAACTGCTTTCACTTGCATATTGTTATCACAAAATCTCTCTGAATGACCCAGAGAACTGACATTCTCACACAGGCAACAAGGACAAAGAGTATGCCACACATGAATTTTTGGTTTTTTAAGTTATGATCTAAAGGTCGAAAAAAAGCAATGAGCTACCAATTGTCTGTTGATATTCTGAGGTTTTTCCCCCTCACTGCTCTGTGTAAAACAAACAGGTGAAAGCAGCCCATAGGCCCCTTCCAGCACCAAGTGTATCCAGTGCCAAGAAATAGATGTGGCACTCACGTTCCCTCGTGTTTGCAGTGGCTGTTGCCTTTCAGAGGAGCAATGTTTATTTTCCAAGGGGAGGGAGTTCAGGGCATGTCCCTCCCCCTTCCCATGTACACACATTCCTTTGGCCACGCACTCCCAGGCTGCCCCCCCTGCACCTCTCACTGATGCAGACTGTTCCTAACCTGAGGAGATTCTGCCTGACCCAGCTGAGCCTGAGGTCTATTGTGCAGCTTGAAAGAAGTTTTCCTGTATAACTCATAGGTATCATTCAACCAAAGCCAAACACTTGTCTTCTATAGCCTCCTAAACACTGTCCCTGCTTCTGCTCCAGGGACAGGGGTTCATTTAGGTTACTGGAGATTAGCAGGCTGTCAAAAAATTCCCAAAATTCCTGCATTTTGCAGAGGTGGATGGTGCTGTGGAGACCTGGGAGCTGCACAGCCAAGGGATGCCCAACAGCCCCTGATGTTTCCTGTCCTTCTCCCCATCCCTGGGTGCCACGTGGCTCCAAACTCCAGCATGTTCACAAGTCAGTGACATTTCCAGGGGAGAGCACACAGAGCATGAGGCAGCCATGATTTAGCTGGTGAGGAAGTAATGATTTATATTAACATTTGAAGCAGGTCATTAAATATGACCCCCTCACTGCAAACCCCATGCTGAGCAAGATATTTTCTTGTAAATGATTTACCAGCAAGCTTTTCATACTTTCAGCCTTGCAGGTTTTCCATAACTGAAGTCAGGCTCACTTACATTTCCCAAGCCCTGGTAGCAGCTTTGCTTCAAACTGTGAAGACATTTGAAGGCTGCTGCAAAAAAAGCAGAATTTGGGGCTGTTTGTGGCTTTCTCTGTCCCAGTTCTGTGATAAAGCATATGAGAAATCCAGGAGGTTTTTTCTTGGAACACCAGGTAACCTCTGGTTGGCTTTCCTCTGTCCAACATTACTGGATGGAAGGGGCACTGCTCTTCTCTGAACTCTCAGCCCCATGGCCAGCTGAGCCTGCAGGTGGGTTCCTGCCTTGTGTCTGCCACATGCCAGTGCCTGGAACAGCATGGGGATTTCATGCTGCTCTTCCCAGGATGGCAGTTCCTGCACTCTAGCCAGGAAAACTCAGATCATGCCAGAGGGCAGCAACATGGGCAGCAGATCAGGAGAGGTGATTCTGCCCCTCTACTCTTCTCTGGTGAGACCCCACCTGGGGTGCTGCATCCAACTGGGATCCTTACCACAGGAAGGACATAGATTTACTGGAGCAGGTCTAGATGAGGGCCTTGAAGATAACCAGAGGGCTGGGCACCCGTGCTGTGAAAACAAGCTGAGAGAGGTGGGCTTGTTCAGCCTGGAGAAGAGGAGGCACCAGGGAAGCCTTCAAGGCCCTTCCAGTACCTGAAGGGGGCTTCTAAAAAAAATGGGGATGAACTTTGTAGCAGGTCCTGTTGCGATGGGACAAAGTATATTTTAAACTGAAGGAGGGTTGATTTAGAGTAGGGATTAGGAAGAAATTTTTTACAGTGACGATGGTGAAACACAGGCAATGAGCTGTGGATGCTCCTGGAAACATTTAAGGCCATGTTGGATGGGGTTTTGTGCAGCCTGATGCAATGCAAGATGTCCCTACTCACTGCAGAGGGGTTGGACTAGCTTTAAAGCTCCCTTCCAACCCAAATTATTCCATGATTCTGTGATAATGGAGCACCCAGAGCTGCTCTCCTTGGTGGGGAAACCCCAAATCCTGCTTGCACACCCTCCTCTGGGCATGGCCACGTTCAACATGAACCTGCAGAACACCTTCTCAAGGCAGAGAAATTTGGGAAAATGAAGCAGTCCCTACAGTGTTCGTATCCCGCTTTTTCCATCATGAATTAAGTTGCACTCATGTCCTTCTGAGAGGCATTTTTAGTTTTGAAACCTCACATCATCCAATCCAAACTCCCACTGCAGCCCATGGAAGCAATCTATCTTGTGTTATGTCAGATTCAGGCCAGGCTTCAGTCTCTGAAGGACAATCACCGCTGAAGATAAACAAACAAGCTACACAGTTCTGTTTGATTTTTGCCTTTTAAGTATAATTTTTCATCTGTCTAACTAGAACTGTTCCTTCACAAATGAGGCTGGATCATATTGCACGCTGCTTTTGATAGCATGAGAAACAAAATGTTTGCATGTATTTAGCTGGCAGATTGCTTTCTCCTTTTATGGAGGGGGAAAAAGCCTCTATAAAAAAAAAATCTGAATATTTACTCTCATCATAAAGAATACTGATTTCTGATATTCTGAACATCTGATGTGTCTTAAAGAAGAAGATCGTCATAAAATCAAATAATAAACACGATTGAAGGATAAATTAATATTTAGAAAAAATATATAGATAATATATGGATAAAACACATATATTATGTATATATATAATATAAAGAATAGCATTAATAAAGCCCTATTCTTGCTTTAGGACCAGCCACATATGAGGTATCAATATTGAAAACATTCAGTATTTGATGTCAAGCAAGTTCATACCTATACCACAAGCAGCTGGAAGAAGACAACACTGCCAGGAAGACAGATAATTTTTATTTTTTTTTAAGCAGAGACTCACATAAACCATACAAGGGAAAACTATTTGCTCGTGAGCATTTGTAACATCCATTTTTTAAAATGCTCCAGCTTTTGGACAATTCCAGGCCACTGAAGCCGCCCTGGTTGATGCCAGTCTCATTCCCGCCTGGTGCAATCCGTGCAGCTGCTCCAGCCCGGCCGCAGAGCCGAGCCCGGCGTGTCCGGAGCCAGCAGGGAGATGAGTGAATGTGCTGGCACTCAGCACTGGCCTCTGGGTCCCTGACAACAAGAAAGGAGGATGTGCTGAATTTCAGCCTCCCCGAGCAAGGCGGGTTTTGCACGGAGCGCTTTACTCTCCGCTCTCCCCCCGGGCAGGGTGGGGAAGCAGCTCCGCTCCTCACGGTGCCCGGCAGCCCCAGCCCCTCCCTCACACCTCAGGGGCGGCGATGGCTCCATCCGGCACATCCCCAGCAGCCGGGGGAGAAATAAATCCCTGTGAGGGATTCACCTGCGGAGACACACCGGGCTGAGCTCTGCCCAGCTCGGGCACCAGCCCTGCTCGCACCTTGGCTCCCAAACCTGCGGCGGCGGGGCAGGAGAGGGAAGGGAGCAGCACGATGAGGGTGATTTTCCTCGATGGTGTGTCAGCTCCGGGGCTGACAGCGTGTCCCCGTCTGTGGTACCCTCCTGTGGCCGGCTCTGACATAGCAGCAGCCCCGCACCTGCCGCGCTCCTCTCCAGCTGGAGAACCGGGAAGGGTTGAAGGGACCTCTACAGGTGTCTGATCCAAGGCCCCTGCCATGAGCAGGGACATCTTCAACCACGCCAGGCTGCTCAGAGCCCCATCCAGCCTCACTGTGAATGTTTCCAGGGATGGGGAATCCAACCTGCGCCTTCATCCATACGGCTGCCTTGCCCTGCAATGCCTCACCCCGAGTGATCAGCATCCCTGGTGTTCATCCAGAGCCAACTCCAAGCCCCCCTCAGGGCTGCTTCCTCCCCAGCAATCCCCACGCCACCCTCGATCCTTGGCCCCTGGGTCTGGAGCACAGCCCGGTGTGAGCAGGGAGGTGCCAGGGCTCAACAGCTCCTGGAGGCTTCCCAGAGGAGTGGAGCCGCCCTTTCCATAGCTCCATGTCCAGCGATGTGTAGGGATGGCTCCTGCCTCTTTTCTCTCATGATCCAGCTGCTCCAGCTGTCTGTGTGCATGGGCAGGACTCAGAGCTCCCACAGCCATTCCACACCGCCAGCCACGGCCACCAGCAGGCGCAGCCTCTGTCAGCCCTTGCCTGTGGCAAGGTTGGGCTGGAAAACCAAAGGAAATGGTGTGAGGGCATTGGGTCCTCATCACTGCCCAGGTCTGCAGCATGCTCAGCAGGCTCTGGGCACTCCTGGTTTTGAAGGATGCTGAAGATGCAGGGGAGCCCAGGGATGCAGGAACTTTCCCGACTGGTTTGGGATCCCAGCAAATGGTTCCCTATGCCCTGTCTATCATCTCCTTCACGTTCCAAGCAAAAAGGCTGTTCTTGGTGAAGCGGGGGAGGGAGGAGAAGGATTATTTTGTTTTTAGCTTTTTTTCCGATATGGCAAAGCAATGCCAACAGATGGAGCTGTGCAGAGCAGGGACGGCCGGCTTTGGCAGAGCACAGGGGAAGCAGCAGCCCAGCATGGAATTCGAATTATTGAGCATAACGACAGATGAATCATCTCCAAGCAGGAAACAAACTTCTATTTACTATGCTCGAGTGAAAAATAAGTCTGTCAACAAAGCTATAGCTCAGAACGGGGGAATCCCAGGGTTTCTCCTCCCCTTCATGTGAGGATGTTCTGTCCCAGGAGGGAGGAAGAGCCCATCACAGCCCTTCAGCACAGGCTGGAGCCTCAAAGTCCCGAGCTGAACTCACATCATCACTCACCAGAGCTTCACATCAAAAGGATATATCGTGCAGGACTTCTTCCTTCCCCCAGCCTAATCCCAGACTTCAAAGCCTGGACACAAGGGCATGGCACAGAGCTTCCACCCATCATCTCCTTGGAGTTGGATCAAAGTTCTCAGCTAAGGCCTCTTCCCTAAGCCAAGGCCACAAAAGCACACTATGAACACTACATAGCTCACCAGGAAAGCAGGGATGCAGGAGCAAGAGGATCAGGAGGACAGAAAGAGGAAAGAATCAACAGCAGGTGACCCTTTCTGGATTTGTATGCACAGACAGTGAATTTGAGAGCTGCATTGTTACACCAACAAATAAATTTATCTTATTTAGCTAAACTCATATATTTAAAAGTCCACTGTCAAGTTAGTGCCTTTTTTTTTTCCTGACAAGATGGACTGAAACGAAATGTACTTGGTAACCTGACCAGCACATGACTAACAAGAATAAGGTCTTGCAGTCTACCTGCTTGGGAGATAGAAATAATTAGAATATTTAAGATGAGGAGGAGATGTCAGCTCTCATTTGAAAGAATTTTTTCCTTTTTGGTATTTTCAGGTAAGGAGAATTAGTTACCAGGAAGGCAAAAGAGCTTGTATCTTCTTTCCAGCCACATGAAAGGTTTCAGCAAAGAAGAAGCAAAAGCTTATGTGGTCTTTCTCTTACAAGCCCTGTTCAAAAAAGTCACTGCATCTACTTTTATGTCATGAATAGAGGATTTTTTTCATGGCAAAATTACACGAACATCGTATTGGTCTTTGCAAAAGGACTGCATGAAGCAACATGTTTGATGGAGAATTTTTAGGGCAGAAAAAATAAACTCACCAGAAAGTACAAAAAACAGGAGTGGCTCCTTTGTTCTTTTCACCAGCTCCTCTGTTGCCAGCAGGGATGCAATTCCTTCTTCAGGTGATGTCCAGTGTAAGACTGGCACTTCATTACTGTGCAGGTGATTTTTACCAGTTGCGAAAAATCTGAGAAGTGAAAAAATATGAGAAATTAAATAGGTAAAAAACTGGTGAAAATAAACAGAAATAAAAATTCAAAACCTTTGCACCAGCTTAAAAGGTTCTCATTTGTGAATGAAGCTGTTCTGTAATCACTGGATCAAACAATGCCTGGTTTCTTCCACATCTGTGCCAACAGAGCTCACAACAACCTACATTTTAGCCCTAACTGGGAAAAAAGTCCTGTACAAAGGCTTTTTTTGGGCATGGGTCCTTGAGGGACTCATCAGTCTTCTTTCAATTCAAGAACTTGATGTATTCCCTTGTTCTTTCTAGCCACACACATTCATTTCACAGGGGACATTTAATTATTGACCCTCTCTTAATAGTATTGAAGTGAAACAAGTGATGGTGCTGGAGAAAGAGAAAATAAAGATGAAAAGAGAAGAGTGGAGAGAACAGGACATAAAGTGGACATGAATAAAGACAACACATACACATAAAATCCAGGAGCACACTGACAGAACCTGCACCTAGGATTTCCAAATGGATAGTTAATCACACTGACTAGCCAGCCTGGCCACCATTATTGCTAAAAAACCCATTAAAATGTAGTTTTTGGAGTCTCTGACTTTTTTAAGGTGAAGACCTCAAGCGTTTTCCCAGGTAAATTATTCTGCTGATTCTTGGCAGTGATGCAGAAGGGACAACAGCACCAGAGGGATGGACACAGGCTTTAGTGCCCGCAGTACCCTGAGAACAAACCCCAAACTGTGACATTCCGGAACATCCCGAAGACGTTGTGACATATCCTAAGGGCAGGGCTTGGGCAAGCTGAGTGGTACAACTCAGTTTGGGAGGAAAACAAAATCAACAGGTCTTGTTTTCTTCACTCCCTCTCCAGGAGGGGTAAAAGGAAGGCTTTTACCACTTGGTGTGTGCCATTTGTGAGACCACCTAACATAGGCTCGTTCTATTGCAGTGAAATGAGTGAAGGATTGGAATTTGAACTAGTTTGAAGACAAAGCACAGGGGAGTGCTGAAAACCAACCCATTTCTTCAGACACCTGAATACATTTGGATGCCATTCTCTGCAGGGTTAGTTCCTATTGACTACCTGACCTGGGCTTGGCATCCCCACAGAAGTAAAACATCTTTGTTTTTAAATTAATTTGCATGACTTTAGAGATACCTGAAGTGGAAATGGTTTAGCAAGGCAAAAGCAAAGGCATCCTAGTTTCAAAACTAAAACCAAGTAAAATATAAAAGTACCAAAAGAAGAAAGCAGCATTAGCTCATACCTGAACTTAAAACTCTGTCCAACACACTTTGGAGAACAGGATAATTCAGTTGTCTTCTGCCCCTTGTGTATGAACAGTGAACTTTTTGCTGAGTTTCTGTTCATCATTTTTAGTTGAGTGTTTCCTTATTTTTGAGTTCTTTCCTAATTCAGGTACCTCCCTAATGCTGGTCAAGATTCTTGAAACTTAACTGGGAATAACTATTCTTTTGATGTGCAAAGAAGATACTCAAAATAATGCTTTTTCTATCCATTAATCCTTTTCCCTGAGGAATTAATGGAATTGCAGTCATCTAATTGCAACAGTTTGCAAATCATCTATCATACAGCATTCTCTGCTGTGCCATGGCACTGTGTTTTGGTTGGATAAATTTTCTTTCATGGACACTATGTGACACATTGATACAATAAAATGGGTTTGAAACAATATCCCTCCCCTCCACAGACCCACAATTAGTTTCAAAGGCCATCATGGCACAACACTGACCATTAATTACCTCAAGCCTCAGCCTGTTCTTTCCTCCCCAGAGGAGTTCACTGCCTCCAAACTTTAGAAGCTGTTTCTTCATTGGATCAAGAATTGTACTTCACTAGGATTGGCTCCCATAAAATCAGCCACAAATTCAATTTTATAAACATGGTGATATTTTCCCAGCAAGATCCAAGATGCATTGCAGGAGTATTGGGGAAGATGTATCAGGGAAACCTTATAAATATGATTGCTTAGCAAAAGATTCTGAAAATATGAAACCTATAATCGAAACAGAAATGAAAGCTTGCTTTGAGTTGTAGGATACTGAGCCTTAGTTACTATATAACCTGAAAACAATAGCCCAGCCAGCTGAAGGAGAATCCCTCTTGATTGAACAATACCCTTCTGCTGGTTAAGGAATCCAAAGGTCAATGTAGCAAAAGAGAATAATCTAAAGAGTAGTTTTTAGAGTTTAAAATATAACACAGTATGGTAATGTAGTAGTTCTTATAGGCTGTATGTAGATTCTATAGGGTTTTGTGTCATGTACTGGTTGGTTAGTGTAAACTGGAATATTCAACACAAAAGGAGATATAATGTATTGTAACAAGGATTTCTCTGACTCTCCTCCTCTCTTGCTCTCTCTCTAGCCCTCTTCCTCTCTCTAGCTCTCTCTTAGCTCTTCCCCCTGTACTCTGACCCCTGCCACCTCTCTCTGGCTCTCTTGGTCTCTCCTCTCTTACCTCTTACCCTCTTGTTCTCTCTCTCTCACTCTTTGGGACTTCCCTTCAGCCGAGGCTGGTGGCTGAAGGCAAGGCCCTTTTTACCCACCACCCTTGCAATGAAACCACGTGTTCTAGAATGTCTCAGGTCTGCAGAGTTCCCTCTCCCTACTGTCCATGGATGATCCTACACAGGAGTTACTTCCAGGGATGGACTGGAAACAGTAAGAACATCTAACACGAAGAAGAATCACAGTGAGTAGGATGATGGGAGCAGTTTCATTTAATACCCAATTTTACATCAGCTAAAAGCAAGCCTTTCTGTCTTCCCCATCCCTCTTCCAGCCATGCATTCCAGTGTTTCCTTTACAGTCATGGAGCTGCAGAGCCCAGAAACATCAGCCCCCTGGCCCAAGAGAAAATTAACCCACCAGAAGAATATTTCCTCCAAAATTTTACTCTTTGGATATAGTCCTGAAGAGAACCATGGCTGCAGAGGTAATTGATACCATTACCTCCGTGAGTAAAACAAACTCAGAGGAAAATTAATTTAATGCATGGCTAATTAAATAGGTTTGGATAGTGATAGACAATGGCAAACTAAAACACCACCTTCCTCCATATCCTCTTTCCCAGTCTCAATGTTACTCCCTCATCCATAAATCCTGCACTCTCTCCTGCAAGAAGGTTTTGTGGGGTTGTTTCTCACATTTTTTTTCCTCATTCCCTGCTACCCATCCTGCTCCTCTACAGCCAGGGCCTTGACACCTGTCCACAATACAATACCAGAGACAAAAAGCAGCAGTATTTTTAAGTATGGACAAGTTGATCCCAACTTTAAACCAAATCTCAGGCTGACGGAGGGCAGGACTGGGAGATCTCCAGCACAGAATTGCATTGCGTGGCTCTTGTCAGTCACAACTCATATTTTAAGGAAAAAAATTCTAAAAACTATGTTCAATAGCATTTCTATCAGAGGTACAGTACATCCAGCAGATATTACAATCCAGGGTGGTGTCGTGGCTTATTGGCACTTACCTGGCACACAGTGGTTTGCCACAGGTGAGCTGTACCATGGGAATCCTTGCCTAAGGTTGTGCTCTGGTGGTTTGTTGTTGATATCATTCACACCCATGTACCTGAAATGAAACCAAGGCTGCAGAAATTGTCATCTTTAGGAAAACTTTTAGATTGTTTATCATCAAAATGATCATCTTTTAGAAAAACAGTGCTGAGAGCCCTTTAGCTCTTTTTAGTGCAGTCATTGCCTGTCTACAGCAGATTATTAGCCCAGAGGAGTCTTTGTTGGTTGGCTCTTCCACTTGGCTTGCTGGAACCCTACACACCCAACAGATATTCCCAGATAATCCAAAAAATAAGTATGAGTCATCAAAACATCTCACACTAGCTCATTTCTGAAGCCTCCAGTACTGGCATTAAGGGACTCATAAAGTTTGAGTCCTCTAAGATGAACACCTCCGAGGATGACATCCTGGCTCCACTGAAGCTGATGGCTGAGCTTCAAGTGACCTCACTGGGGACAGGATCTCACCTCAGACACTTGCCTTGGTGTGATGCTCTCTGAAAATGCCATTTCACTTTGAAAGGCTTTTTGTTTCAGACAGATGAGCTTAGCTGGTCTTTCTCTGCCTTAGTGGGTATTTGCAGCAATACAACATTATCACTGAGACCTCAGAGGTAAGGCAGGGTACAGTGGTTTAAGCACAAGGCCAAGGAAAAGCAGGTTTCACTGTACCTGCTGCTCATGCTAACACACTTTTTTTGCTTCATTAGGCAGACAGGAGTGGGTAACAAGACACATTTGTTGTGTTTAAATCACTATCAAGGACACATTTGTTGTGTTTAAATCACTATCAAGTGATGCTAATGGGTCTAGGCTATGTGGAATGTGTACAATCTAATCTCTGTCACTGGAGTCTAAAACAATAAAGTCCTCCTTATCTCTGTGTTATCTCCCAATGGAGTGAATAATCAAGCATGAGGCTCTTACAGCAGCAAAACCTCCCACAAGCCTTCCTGTAAAAATGAGCAAAAAGAAAAGAGGTAAGTTTTAATAATCAGAAATTCTGTCCTTAGACCCACTACAGGAGTCCTTGGCCACAAGCTTCCATATAAAATCTCAACACAATTTCCTGCAAGTTAAGGGTTTCTCAGCATTTCTTGGCAGATCTGGCCTCTGGTATGAGGCACTGGCCCTTTCCCAACCCTCCTGCAAGGAATCTACAAAACTTCTGCTGACATCCATGGAGGCTAAAAGCCACAGAAATTCTGTGTTTGTCTTCACTTTGCTGTAAACCAAAACAAATCTTTCATGTGAAAACCAAGTGTAATGGAGCAGTTCATACTTTGTCTCTTCAAACATCCCTTGGAAGATGAGCCTTAATAGCATGTGAAGGATACATCAATTCTTTGAAAACCCAGGTTTCTTGGTTATTGTCTCTTATTCTTTGTTTCCTTCAAAACAATTTTGTTTTCCCTCTACCATTTTCCACTGATTTCTGCCCTCCCCTCTTGGTAAATATATTCTGTATACTCTGCTACCAAGAGCCTCTATTTCCCTACCCAGCTACATTATAAACTTTCCCTTCAACTCTTCAGTTCTCTCCTAAACCTTCTATCAACCAAGCTGACCTGAAAACCAGCCTAAGTCATATCTTAATATGAAAAAGTGACTCTCTCCTAAGAGGACGGGATGTCAGCCACCCAGAATTAAACTGATCCCAATTCTGTTAGAGTGGCAAAACCTGAGAATGAGATGAACTGAGGTGTTCAGTTATTTGCACACACAACACTATAAAAACGGGCCATGCACTTCAGTGTCTATCAACAGATAAATCCTGCTACCACTGACAGAACTCTTGATGCATCTCATTGACTCAAACGACTCACATAACAACTGGAAGAAAAAGGAATCATTAAATTGCAAGCTTTCATTTTAACAAGCATGCAAATACACACTTGAGACCTCCCTATCTATTCTTCCCATCTAATTTGCATCATTCTGCTCAAAACTGGGTTACAAAGACTGTCCAGCTGCACAATTACCACGTGCCACTGTGAAATATTGTACTTGTAATGCCATAACCACCAATTCTTTTGGCTACTTTTTCTATATTCTGCTTTTAATTCACACTTCAAGTAACAATAGCAGTTACCCCAACCTTGCTAGTAACCCTAGATTTATTACCAGCTTTGTTTTCTTTTAGGCTTCCTTCTTTTCACAGCACCTTTGGTATTGTCCTTTACAGGTGAATGGCTGCAGTTCCCCTAAATCAGGTCCTCTCCTCCTCCACCTCAGTCAAGTCTCTCATTTGCCTCTCAGAGATTAATTTACAAACAGAAAAGCAGAGTCTTCATCTGTACAGAATATAAAAACTGTAGTGTTTTTATTAAAAAAAACCAAACCAACCAACAACCCCCACAACTGAAATTCAAATCACCTCTTCAGACTCCTTAGTGTAACAAGCCTGACTTCCATAACTTGCTCAGTTGGAGCCCTTTGAAATCACTCATTGTAGGCTCATGCTGCAAAGACACAGGAGCAAAGTAAGACAAAAAATGGGTTATGTGTCAGGTTTGGTTTAGCCTAATTAGCAATTTTAAGCAAGAAGATTTATTATGGCAGAAGACTGAGTAGGACTACTCTGGCACCAACCTGTCTGCTGCAAAATCCTCTAGGACATGTAATTGTGTGTTTGAGTATAAAATCAACAGTACCCAAATTTTATTTCTATGTATTTCACTTGCTCATCCTTCCTTTATAATTTCAGCAGCTATTGCTGTCGACTGTGTAATTTCCTCTTGGGCTGTATCTGCTTTATGCCAGTGGCAATGGTTACTCGTCACACACAGGGCTCACAGACCACGTCACTGCAGGGTCCCTCCTCACCATTTATATTTCATAGGCCTCTTTTAACCTCAAAATAGAACTGGTAGCACAATTAGACCCATAATTAAAGTAGTGTAAGATTTTTCATTGGTTTAAGTGGGAGTTCGATAAGAAATTCTGCTCCTGTCAGTCTTCACAACAGATAACAAAATTCATATGTGCTAAGACAGTTCTCCTATCTACCTTAGGTACAAAACTCTGCACCAAAAAGAAGAAAAAGAAATTGACTGGGTTATTGTATAGACACAAAAATAAAAACAAACCACAAAAATCCTGTGCTGGAATCTAAGCCTCCAAAAAGAGAGATTAAGCAAGTAAGGGGAAGAGACAATTTATCAATTTACATTTTAGAACCTGCTCTGCCAGGTTTATGGCATGAAAGAGTGAATTTATGCCAAAATTTCTATGATGTCAGTACAGAAAAGCACGTTTAGAATAAAAGCAGGCTAACACTGCTCCTTTAGCTTTTCTAACAACAAGGCCATTTTCAAATTTGGGTGTATACAAAGCCACATACATCCTCTTCAATTTTTTACTCACTACACAGTGAAGGGTCCACACAGTCAGTTACTCATTAACCATGTCAGAGCAGTTCTAAGGGCTGTGACAACACAGATTCTGCTGCATCATTTCTGGAGTGCTGCAGGACAGTCCTGCATTTCCTCAGACCATGAGTACACCACTGAGGATCCAACCTCAAGTGTTGTATTTGAGCACAAACTATTCCAAGACAGGTACATTCCACCTTGTTGTTGTGCAATCTGGAAAGCTGCTGTTTTATATTATTTACAGAACTGTATTGAAATATCTTCAACTACAGGGCTACAGTGAAGTCACAATTAAAAAAACACATACAGATGACAGTATCTCAATGTATGCTGTAGTATAATAGTGAAAATGAACTCAGGCTATTAAAAAAAAATTTATTTTTCCCATGAAAGATTGGTACTACAATCAATATAACAATTTCATCAGTCAAGTATGTCTGTTATAGGCAGGCACAACATTACAAAACAGGCAAGTACAATGCCTGATTAAGCGAATACAGTCTGAATATCTATTCATCCACTATTTCTGAAAACAGTATTATCAAATATCCACCAGGGAAAAAAGATGAACTATTTTAGTTTCTCTTTGGCATACTTATCAGGACAATGAATCAATTACAAAAGTCTTCTATTGCTGCCAGAGCTGTGAAGGAAAAAGGACTGAGTGGAAGGTTGTACGTCAGAACTCGCTTTTAGGACTTGGGCAGCCTGGCTGACATACCCAAACCAGTGACAAATGACAGTTCAGCTGCCAGTGCTCCTTCACGAGGCAGACAAGGATTACATTGTTTTACACTGCAGGTTTGTTGAAGGTATCAAAAGAGTTACAGTAAATTTATGCACAGTGCATACATATTACACACAGTTATATAAATACCCATGCTGCGGCCGGACTCGAGGAAGTTGCTTTACCAACACCAAAGCTCAGTGTCAGACCTCCCACCAGCCACTTCATTACACATTGCACTTTGCATCCAGTAATATGTTCATTTCTGTACCTCTCTTAAAAATAGATTTAAAGCAGAAGTGAAGAATAATATCGAATCTTTCCATAAACTTTTGTTTTCTTATTTACACTGTAATATTCCATTATACATAAAGACTGCGTAACGATACATTATCTTCATATAGCTTTTTGCAATACATACAGCTTGGAGCTATTAACATCTTGGTTTGGGAACACAGATATGACCTATAAGACTACTTAAAAACAATTTGAGCCTTAATTTTGCTCTAGTTTGTTTCACTGAAACCATTCTTCGAACAACAAAAAAAATTCCTCCTTATTGGAGAGGAAAAAAACAACTCATGTTTAAACCACCTCGGGATTTCCTTAAACCAGTGAGAAACTTAGAAACCATAATAATTTTTTGCATAATTATAACACCACTTCAAAGGCCTGTTACTTTTAAATTTAGAATATGAATGACAATTGTGACCATATCTTTAAATTATTCTTTCTTAACTTTTGGTTCTTTTTCAACAGAAAAAAATGAAAATGCAATCATTAATCATACATGATCTTTGCACAACTGGGGAGAGTTCCTATTTTATCTGTGGGACAAAATGAACATGCACACAAGCCCCAACTCCATTCAAAGAGTGAGAACATAAACTACAGCAGCACTTGTCTCAAGTTATGGTGCACATGGTTGCAATACGGAGTATAAAACAAAAGCAGAATTTCCAACATCTGTTAAAACACAAAAAAAAAACAAAACCTCCTTATTGTACAAAAAGTCATTCACATTCTTTGCAATGAAGTGAAGAATCAGCTGCTTTCTGGAGTCTCCAGCCTGCAAACTCCTCCTTCTATTGCCACGGACTGTCCTGCCACAGCTCCAGGAGGAAGTCTTGAAATGTGAGTCTGTGGAAAAGTCAAAAGAATATTATGGACTGAGAAAAAGGCAGAATTATGCAGGACAAAGTAAGCTTGTAAGTATTGAACAATTAAGCTGCTCCCTCATTGAAGTCTGAGGACAAACTACAAAGCAACTTGAAAAGCAACTGAGATTCTTTTTCTATTTTGTTTGCATTAATGTTTAACACATGAAGAGAAAGACTATGAGACATGCATAGAAAAGGTAAATTGGATGAATCAATGCACTGAAAGTACAAAGAAATATCCAGAGTGAAGACAAAAGAAAATAATTCTGGCATTTCATGGTTTATAGGTCTATTTGTTAGGCAGATTCAGAAGTCTTTACTACTGCATACAGAAATACACCTTTGAGAAACCTCAGACAGAATTAAACATTTGACAAACTAACACTTCAGAGCATAAGGCAACTGCAATGATCAGGATGCAAGGAACAATTTTCTCTGCATAAAATACCTACTCATCCACCGAAAAAAAACTCCAAAGACTTCCTGTTGCCAGCTACCAAATAAATCAACCCAAAGAACAACTGTGGTTCTGCCAATAGGCATCTTTTCCATAGAAAGTTTTAAAAGCCTTTGAGAAAGGACTTGAACATTACAGCCAGGATGTGGGTACGTTTGTCTGTGTACACAAAACTCCAGTTTATAACTGAATTGGAACTCAGTGACCCTAAAAATCTGTTAATGATCCTTTATGTACTGAGGTATGTTTTATTACTGATGGGCAAAGCAATTGCTTATGAAAAGACACTTTGACTTACTGTTAATAGTAATGACTTTTTATCCCTCTTTGCACATGTTTTTAGACTGAAAACTCCTCCTGTTATATTAAATTAGGAACTAGAAATGATTCCTACTATGGTATAAAGCTCACAACGTAACATTGCTGGTGTTTAGAAACTCCAGCTTCCTGTAAGTGCAGCCCACCACATATTTGTTTGTACATACATTATCCCATTCAAAAGATTTAGTTGTTGCAAAATGTGTAACTTGCCAAGAGGCAACAAGTTGTCACAAAAAGTACAAATCTAAAAGTTCAGTAAGAAAAATTTGCATCAATTGGGCAGAAAGTGATTTGAAACTCTTAAACTCAGTTCATTACATTGAAGAAACATTTTGTGTCTCGGGCAGCTTCCTTTAATTCTTTTCTTGATAAGGGTATCCCTGGTGCCTGCACTTAGGTGGTCTTGTTTTCAGTTAAATCACAGAATAAGATTTAATTAAAAACATTTCAATGCTTTCATTTTATGGCTAAAACTTTGATCTCTGGCTTTCCTGCTAGATATATGAACATGTTCCTACTTTCAGAACAATTTCAGTCACAATTGCTATTTACCACTCCAAGAAGAAAATACTCTCCAAGTCTGTTACAGTTTCCCCCAAAATGTAACTGACAATTTTTCTGTAGATGTCATTTCATAAATTAAAAAAGAAAAAAAAAAAATTAAAAGGAAGAAAATCAAGTGGAAGAAAGGTGTTTTTTACTCTATGGCTGACAGATCCATGATATTTTTCCAGGTCTGTGAAAATTTCTAAATGAAAAGGATGACAGTATAAAAGCAGCACTGTTTGATGGGCATGGTAGCAAATTTGCTTCCTCAGAGGAAGAATGCTACTGGCTGTTTAGTGAGTGTAGTGGTTTCACATTTTAAAGATTTTTTTAGTTTTTTTAATGAAAAATTAATCTTAAAAATTAAGGGTTTTTTTTAAGATTTTGTACTGCAATCACAGCAAACTAGTAAGTTAATTCTAATAAGTTTTTGAGCAAGGGAAGGAAAATGAACAAGAGGGGACAAGCAGGTAGCCACTATCTATTAATACATCAGCAAGTAGCTATGCTTAAATAGATGCCCAAAACACATTTCCTATAGAAAACCTCATCTCCTCTGTCAGGAGGAACTCACTTCTCACTTCCCATACACAAGACCCCAAACCACTATACACCAGCATCTGAAGATTTCACTTCCACAAAAACATGGAAACCACATGTAACAAAGCATTTCTTAAGGCCTTTATTTGCATCCTGTTTATTTGCATACTTTCTATGATAGAGTAATTACAGACCTGCTTTACACTGACTGCTTTTTATTATTTTCACCAATGGCTGCCTTATGTAGAACAAAAATGAGACAAATCTAAGATGATAATGTTTAAGATGTTACTTAATAAATAATTGGAAAGGATAACGCTGCCATGTGAAGACAACTTCAGAAAACTCCCAAGTGAATTCTTACAATTATATCTCCCTTGTTCTTAACCATAAGAACAAACTCCAGTAAATAAAAAGAAACATCAAAGAACACTGAATATTTTTAAATGAACCACAGAACTTATTTGTAAAGTTAGTTACATTTTTATATCCCAACATCATATTTTACATTAAGTCCAGATTGTATAGTCAATTAGGTTTAGATTCTAGAAACTTAAAAATAAAAAAGCAAACAAAAAAGAACGACAAGGAAAGGTTTTAATTGAACTCAATTAGTCTGTCAGCTTTACAAGCTGAATGAACCCACACCTGGAAGAAATTGTGCCTGGGACCAGAAATAAAAAGGAAAATAAATAATTCTCCTGAATTAATCCTCCACTCAACTCCACAGAAGACTCTCTTTGAGGAAAGCATTTGTCAAAGAATGGTAGATTAAGAATGATGTTGTTATCCATAGTTCCGCTTCATATACAGGCATTTTACAAGAATATTCTGGTTTGCTTTGCTTTCCCAGAGCAAAGCCAGGTTGGTGAGGGTCCAATGGGAGATGAGGTACCAACACTGGGATACCAGTCAGTCACCACAGATTTTTGCTGCAGCTTAAAGGAGGAACCTCTTGCCCACAGTTCCACAGGAAAAATGGTAAATGCTGAAAGAAACATTTGATCTACTGCTTCCTACCCTTCCATAGAGCCCAAAGGAGCTAACCAACCTTCAGATGCTGATTCTTGCTCTGTGTTCTTGCCCTCCAAACACACAGTGTTTCCTTCTTTCCCTCCCAACCAAACCAACATCGTGGAACTACTGATCCCCCCAGCTCAGTGCTGCAGACACTGGAATGTTACTCTCTCCCAGTGCTTTTTGATGCACACTGTAAAGTTCCCAACTACTTACAAAACTAATAGGTCTTTCTGCTCTGGAATACATGGAATACAACTACTACAGGAAAAATACATGGTCTCATCTTTTCGACTTAAATTATTTCATGTCTCATAGACTAGGACTCTAAAACAACCTTGAGACCAATATGAAAAAGGTTTTCTTTTAAAGAGCTAGTCCCCCTCCTTCTATTCACATAAAAGAAATCAGTTTGTCACAACTTAGAGAATTTTACTTTCATTAAAAACATAAATGCAACGTAAAATGAATATATAAAATTTAAGCCAACAGGCAAGCAGTGCTGCATGAGAAAGCTGAAATCAATCAAATGCTGCCAAGAGGACAGAGTACAACTACCAGATGGCAGCACATTCAGTTCTTAAGCAAATCTAGGGAGTACTTCATGTGTTTAGCACTCTTATTACACACTCAGGATGTGCTTTAGACAGAATAATTTATAAAACAAACTTTTTCCATTCATTACACTATAGAAATGAAATATAATGAAAGACCAAGGACACCATATCCTTAAGGAAATTGCTTTCTACAGCTTTGCTCCCTGAAAAAAAGAGTATCACCAAATCCACATACTCTTTAGAAATTTGGAGCCTTCTAGCTGGGTACACACTTCCACCATCAGAACCATCTGACCACACGTTCTGAATTTATTTTCTAGGCAGTAAGAGCCCATTTTGGCAGCAACTCTGCTGCTCTGTCTTCTGGCAATCTCTCCTCCTGGTTTGTATGTACACCTGTAGAATGGCAGGAGAAGGTGCCCCACTAAATGCAGGCAACTGCTACTAGGGGAAAATGCCACGTGCATCTTGTTGAATGAAGCCTTAATAAAGAAAAAAAACGAGGAAAAAATAGAAAGAAAGGCTCCAGAATACTGTCCTTGTTGGGAAACAACAGAAAGACACAGTGATGGGGTACTTCTGGTCTCACTGCCCTGAAAATAATGATTTTACAAGCAGGTTGCTTAGGAAGTTAACAGTTTTCAAAGCTCAGATTCATTCTGTGGGTTAAGTATATTACTATACACTATTTATGTATCTAACTAAATCCCTCATACCTGCATCAAGACAGCTTAAAGACACACACCAACCAATCATTCAATCAGCTCAGCACCCCAGGGCTTTGGAGAGGCATTCTAAAACCCTGTCATGAATCTTCAAATGTGATTCATATCATTGTGAATTGCAGGAGCTAAGTGGGGTTATTGTATTTATATTTGCATACTTGCACACACAGTCCTTCCTTCCCTACTCCACTCTATCAGCCAAATCCAAGGAGAGTTCCAGAACTACTGGCTTTTTGCAAGAACCCAACCCAAAAAGTGAACTTATCTTCTCATCTCAGATCCAGCTCATTTCCGTGAAGGTCTACGAGCCAAACATTTTAAGTGGTATCTTAGCACAGAAGGTTATTTCCAACAAATAGAAAAACCTTATTTTTATGAGAGAACTGGATGGTCCACTGTATGCACAGAGTAGTTTTCAAATGAAAATTTCTGACTGATTCCCCAGGCTCCAGACAAGAGTGAGGATTAAAGAAAATAAGAACAGTGACATACACTTTTCCTGTCTCTTGAAGTTAAAAGACTCTCTCTGTAGTCTGAAATGAATGACTGAATTATTTGACTTCATATTTCTGCTCACTAAACAAGCTCAGTAAATTTTTCCACTAATTTTCAAATTAGAATTAGGAATTCTTCCAAGATGTGTTTCTTCACCCAATGAGCACTGGAAAACTGCCCTTCTCCTGACAAAGGGCTTTCACAGACCTTCCACTCACAAAGTCAAATACAGAAGCTCATCCTGAGAAAACCAACAACCAGTGCTACAATCAGTGTTTGTCACATGTATCACTTCAAACACAGAGGGAAGGACTTCTGCTCAATTTTACAGCGTCAGTAAAGGCGAATAAATCTGATGATGACAGCTTACATCTCCACAGGGAAAGTGAACTGGAGATGGTCCCCCTGTCCACCATGTTTGCTCATAATGGCAAATGAAATTAACTGTCAAAGATAAAAGTTTCTGTTTGCACATTGCAACCACAACATTTGGTGTGGACAGCAGTTGCTGCTGATGGATGTTTTCAAACTCAGCAATATGCAGCACTCTCCACTCTCTGCTGCACCACGTCTTGGAAAGCAATGGGAATTTGCTCCTTTTGAGAATGGAAAGAATGGCTTATATAGCTTTGCATTATTAAAACCTGCCATAACATAAAGCTTAGCAGTTCATGTTATAAGAACTGAATAGCTGCCAAAAGGAGATTTAAACTGGCAACTGAACTGGATTATATTCAATATTGCAACTGGGCTTTTTAAATTTGCTGTCTAAGTCATCCAGCTGTTCGAAAAACTAAAGCCTATGAGTCTGAACTACTACTCAAAAATATTGCAACATTCACAATAATTGCCAAAGTTTGCAACATTTATAAAGATCATATGGCAGATTTATAAATACTAAGAAATACAGCAAGCTGATAAATTATTTCAAATACTTACACAAAATAAATTACCAAAACTGCATTTTGCTGGTATTGAGACTGGATCTTGCACTGGAAAAAAAGCACTCTGCCTTCAAATACTATTGAAAACAAAGTGAGGGATTACCTATCTTCAAGCAGAAACCTCAGCCACCACCAACTACTCTCAATCACCATGACAAGACACTTGTCAGACCCAGGAAGAAGTAAGTACCCCAGCCACTTACACTTTCTGCATACAGAACACTGCAGGACTTGAGCAAACAAATACTCTGCAGACCCTGCCCGAGATAAAGGCTCCTGTCTGATTATGCACAGATACACAACATTAAATCAAAGGAAGGCTGCCTACCCATAGCCAGAACCTACAAGAGATGCCATTGCTTTGTGAACTCACATTGCAGGCATACACTGCACTCTCATTTGAGATTGAAGAATTTATTTTCCTTTGAAGCATACTCCATTGAGCAAGCAGACACGGAACAAGAAGATACAAATCCTTTGTAACTAAGAAGAGTCAATTAACTTGTGCAACCTAACCATTAACACCCTTCCTTCCCATTCCTCATTTTAATCTAAAATCACATTATGGGTGAATTGAAAGAATTATTTCTTCCCATCCCAAATTACATGGCAGAAGGTCTGCAAGCCCTTTGTGCAAACTGACACTGAAACTGCTCTACCAAATGCTACATAAACTGTTAAGACCTAAAGTATTGCACATCGTCCATGACTGTATGGACAGAGCTGCAAGAAGCAACACCTTAGAGAAGAGCTGCTCCTCCAGTGGTGACAACAAAAGTGCTTTAGTTCTCAGAACTAAACCCAGTCAGTTCAGGAAAATAGGAAAAGAGAACTGAACCCTGCCAGAGTAAGGTTAAAGAAGTCAGAGCCCCAGTAACAGGGTGACCTTCTTAGCTGATGCCATGATCAGTTGTTAGATCTATTATGGATCCATAAAAATCCCCAAGCATCTGGAAGGTTGTTCTGAAGACCAACTAATATCCCAGAAAGAGAAGAAAATTTGGACTGGAAAAAAGAAATAATTGCTTATCAAAGATCTTAAATTCATATCAAGTAATCTATGAGTCAACAACACAATAACAAAAACAAAAAAAATCTTCTCAGTTCATGCAGTTACCTAATCCCCCAGTCCTTCAATTTAGAAGTCATAACCTTTGTGGATGCAGCAGTTACTGCTCCAATAGGAGCTGTATGAGTACAGAGGGAATCCACAAACTAATATTTTCTATCTGCTTCCATGTATTCTCAAGGCTGCAGCCCAAAATAGTCCAACAGTCTCACTAACAGAAAGAGCTGAGCATCAGCTACTGTGACAATTCTACCAGCACAGAGGTGGAGATACAAGTCCCTGCTTCAAGAGATCTTGGGAAGCCCATTCATCTTCCAAAGAACAAGGCTGACCTTGAAACCATCTGTCCCAGTGTTGCTCCAGGAAGGAGGTTTGGCTCCAGCAGCTCCTAAAGCAGAGTGTATCTGCCCCTTAAGCTCCTGATAACTGAGGCTCCCAACCACCAGCCTGGGTCAGGGGTCAGGTGCAGCACCTGGTGGTGCAGGTTATTTCAAAAAGTACAGGAGAGAGCCAAAATGTTCAGATGAAAAGCTTGTGGTCCTTCTGCATCCAAATTGTGACAAATGCTGGCATCAAGTGATTATGAAACTGCTTATGTTGAGAAGGATGACAACAGAAAAAGAAAAGCACAGTTGAACCAGGTAAGATATGCCTTGATTAGTTGTTTGTGCCATAAGAATCTGAGGGAAGCCACTGGGATATCCACTGTGCAAGTGCTGCAGATGACATTTCCAGAACTATGAGTGGTAGAGAGCTGAAATAATTCCAGCATCAAGAAAGAGCTGATAGGACACACAACCAGAGGTGACTGTGCCAGCAATAAGGTGTGAATTTACACAAGGCTATGCAGGATTTTTAAAGCAACATTCAACCAAACACTTTAATCCAACAGGAAATGGTTACTTTTCCAGGCAACTGGTTTTACAAAAAAAAAAAAAAAAAAAAAAGACTGGACCTTTGCAGAAAGTATGCTTCAACTCAAATCACTATTCATGCACAGCTTTTGCAGGCTCAGCCTTTGGGTGTTGCTGAGCTAACAGCAGTCTGACCTGCAGGTGAAGCCCAGCTGCAGAACCCAATCTTGCCTAAACTGGGAGCAAACAAACCCCTGTGCAAGGGTACTTTCAAATCAGTGCTTGGAGAGCTCACAGTGCTGGAAGCCAGAAGCACCAGCTGGTCAGGGTGCACAAACCACTTCAAGTCTCCAAATCCACTTTCCTGTCCCCCTCCTCTTTCAAGGAGTTGCTGACAGGTAACTGGTTGTCTCCACGGCTTGAGCACACCAGTGAGCTCACACACAGGTCAGCTGCATCTACCTTGTGTTTGCCTCATCCTGTACCTCCACAGTTTCCATCTGGGGTTCAGAACCATCATTTGCAAGGTCCTATTATGAACTGCATTAACCTCCCATGCCCAAAGAATCACATTAAGATGGTAAAGCAGGCTCCTTTTCTCCTTAGTATGTACCCCCTTATATGAGTCTAACATTAGTCTGGTTCATAACAGCAGATACTTTAAAACCTCCTCACTTTTTAAGTCTTGCTTTTGGTTCATATTCATTAAATTGTTGATTAATTTGAACCAGTTCAAAATCAGCCACTGTGACAAGCCCTCAGTTTAAGGACAAAACTCAAGTCCTAGACTGATGAAAGAAATAAAACCTGAAGGTCTTTACCACCCTAGAAAAACAGGAAAGCAAATGTTTCCTTACAAGCTGCTGCCTAATCATTTTGCTATGGTCCTCATAAACAAGTGATATTTTATACTTTTATGAACTCTTAT
This sequence comes from Trochalopteron elliotii, assembly GCA_024734555.1. Lineage (NCBI taxonomy): Eukaryota > Metazoa > Chordata > Aves > Passeriformes > Leiothrichidae > Trochalopteron > Trochalopteron elliotii. Next base: position 199,020 of record JANPWX010000140.1, read on the forward strand.
CCCATTATTCTTTCATGGCAAGCAGTCAAAATTAACTGTAGCAAAACAGCCACTCTATTAAAGAACAGAGATTTTTTTTTTTCACTTGCAATACATTGTGTTCTATTTCAAGCCCCCAGTTTTCCATCTATAACTTAGTCCTAGTTGTAGCAGAACAAAATTCCAACTTTTATGACAGAAGACATTTTTTGATCAATAGAAGTCAGCAGCAAAAGCATTTGTGGTTTTTCTCTGGAAAGCATTTGTGGCCACAGACTCAAAGAAGGAAGAAAGGGAGGGGGATTAACTCTTCAGGGAAGGTCAAAAACATAATTTAAAAGTGAACCAAGAAGAGCAGCTGTGTCTGTCAGCACAATCAGGATTACCAGCTGGAGAATTTACCAGCAGTATGAAAACAATGCACACCAGATGTCAGATGTTGCAACTGTGAGTAGGAAAGCAACTCTGGGCATGGCACTGTCATGTTAATACTCATTACAGACAGATTTCATATTTAGTATTTATTTATTAACAGGACACTGCCAGGAAGAAACAATAACATTTTGAGCTTCACAGTGTAAGTCAGGGGCAGGTGTGCACACTGGAAACATTTAACATCCTTTATTCTCAGTTATTCTTTCACTGCAAACACAAGAAAACAATTTTAAAGCTAACTAGCAAATACTAGAACATCTGTGACTGAACTTGCTTTAGTTTCACTCAGTTCAATCTGAGCTTTTAACTTCAGTTTGGACTTTTTTTGAACTAAATCTGAAATAAATATTAAGAAAAGAAGTAAAACCACACTCTATTCCATGTATAGCTATCTGGAAAGAACTGCACCTAAGTTATTCAAAAATGAAGCAAATACTTCACTTACACCTCTACCAGCACTTCCTTCATCAGCTGCTTGTTATCTTTCTTGTCTTTCTGGGGCATTCTTGTCTTTCATTTCCTGCACATTTTATGCCTTGAAGATGAATTATCCATTCCAGTGCTTGAAACAGAGGGCTACACCAGTTTTGCTATGTAAAGTATCTGATGTTCATTTTCTTCTTTTGTATATTCTTCTATTACCTTGGTCACATTCCCCTTTGCATGAATGCCTACAGGAACCATGACTGTCATGGGCTTGGTTAATCCCTGCTCCATGATCATGATGTGACACAATTTTCCAGTTTTCATTGTTAAATGCAATTTTAACATAATATTTCACTCGGTAAAAATCAATCATAAGGCCCCAAGAAACTGAAGATATGGATGGTAATATTGGACTTATTTATCACAGAGGCTATTCTAGGAACTTGTTTCAAGTTTATTTTATATCTTCCTTGATGGTGCAATTGCTTTATCTGGAGGAAGACATGCCCACAGAAAAATATGGTAGCAGCATAACTGAATCAAGATGAATAAAGTTATTCAAATACAATTACTTGAGGGAAGTACAGCAGAGGGAATGGACATGTGTTCATGGCACCTCACCCTGACATGGAATATAGGTCAGTATAGGGTTGTTAACTGCTGCAATTAAAAAAAAGAAATTAGAAATGCCTAATCAATGGACACATTTAACTGCTCATGTAACCATTACTTCTTCTGTTCTCTTAAGGAAAGAATTTTCTTATATATTCCATTATCATTAATTCAAATTCTCCTTAGCTTCTGCACTCATTCTACTGCATTATAGCCTGTTCCTCATGGCTTACCTTAGCTTTGCCATCCTGTGCAGACATGTACCCAACACACATGCTCTCTGTTGTATGGCTCCACAGAAATTCCACTACAAAGGAAAATGCAAGAAGTTACAAAAAGGTCTTGGTTTAAAATACCAGATGTCATTTAACAAGACTGGTGTCTTGAGAAACAAATACTGGTGTCTTGAGGAACAAAAACAAAGAACAAAAACTACTTACCAGAGCAATTAAATCTCAACAGAAACAGCTATCAAACAAACAAGGTTTTCCTGAGTATTCACAGTCACACACTGCAGAACTGCAACCCAGAATGAGAATGCCTCTTTGATGATATGGAGCCTCCAAGATGAGAAATACATCAACTCCAACTGCAGTTAAAAACTGCACCAACTTTTAAAGCAGTGGCCTGTTCCACCCATCAGTAAAAGCTGAGAGAACTTGCATTTGCCTACCTTGGACTCAGACAAAAGCACCCTACAACAGCATAAAGCCAGATGGCCTATTTTCAACAGCTAAAGGGGGATTTGTGGCTCAGCTGCCCAAGCAGGACACAGGCAAACATGCAGAAATTGTCAAATCTGCAATACGGGAATTGAAGATATAGAGCAGGCAGGAAAGACATCTGGTAAAAGCAAAATTATCCTGCACAAAAAAGGAGGAGAGGTGTCTGATGGAATCAGAGTAACATGCACAATAAGAAAGGACATTCAAAAGTATGCTGAATTCCACCAGCAGATGAAAACGCCCCCTTTCTCTGTGGAGAGTGTAAGGGGCAACAAAGGTAAGAGAGGAAAGAGAGATGAAGAAAAAACCTCTATCAAAGCACTCTCAGGTCTGATTACCTGGACTTGCAGCACCAGGTACACAACATCAGCTCTCTGGTACTGCACTCACAGCCAGGATATCAGTGTTAAAGACACTAAAATTGTCTAAAATTTAGGATATCAGTGTTAAGGACACTAAAATTGTCTAAAATTTAGAATATCAGTGTTAAAGACCAACTGTCATGTTTGCAGTGAGAACAATTAAAGAAACTCATCACTGCTCACATGTATTGTTAATGCCTGTTAATCCAGTAAGGTGCTGTCCTGAAGTCTGAAAGTTTCCTGATTTATTATTTGTTTAACAGCCTGTTCCAGTTATCATTAATTGCCTGATACATATGCAGGTATCTTTATGTACACAAACACACCTACTCAGCTGCAACACAAAATTCAGACAAAGAGCACATTACATGTATATTCAGCATTATTTGTACGTCAGTGGAGCTTTAAAAATTGCCACAGTTTTCTTCCTGCTTTCTGTCATGGTCATTTTTCTTTGTGTTAATGAAGTCCATAATTTGGAAGGGGGGAAAGAAAAAAAATCTGCTGATCAGAATTCAAGGCATTTCACAGAATTCTGTAAAAGGTTTAAAAAAATGCACTGAAGCACAAATTCTTGCTCTGAGTTATGGGAGGTGCCTTACATGAATTACACAAGATGCCATGAAGAGACATTTCCACATAATTCTTTTGAGAGTGACTTTCACATACTGCAAAAAAAGCATCACTAGATGGGTTTAAAACTTGTATTCATTCCTATTCCTCATGTTCCTTTAACGTGGCTGATGAAGGTCACAGCCTGCTGAGCACACTCAGCCTTTGAACCACTTCTCCTTTGCATAGCAATGAAACCAGAGCAGGAAGATCAAAGGTGAGATGATCCCAGCAAGGCTTGAAGATTCTGACAGATATGCAGATATGATGATAAAAGAAAAATGAACTCCTTCGAGGTGTGTGCTCTGCTCCCCTGGAACAGACTCGGGACTGATCCCACCAAAGGTGAACCAAAAGCTTTCAGAGAGTGAGACACATCCAGCACAATCAATGTGGGGTTCTTTTAAGACAAATTTAATCCCATCTTTCAATTTTGAGAAGTTGGGAAACAGTTCAGGCCAAATACCCCCAAAATATTCTATCTTTGCCTTTGATAACTACCACAAGTAGCCTGTACTAGCACAAGCCTCAGTTATTGTTAGCCATTACAAGTAGTGAACCATAATGAAAATTCTAAATTACATGTGAAACATCTTCAGGTAAGTGTATTTTCAACCATTTAATAAGTCCCTTCCTTGCCATTTGTTTCAATATTAAAAAGAAACAAACAGATGATCCCTGTAACAAAGACAAGAGTGTTCCTTATACTACACACAAAGTTCTTCAGTATTAACCAACATATTTTCAGTCCAAACAACAGAAATACTACAGATGTTTAATTATGTATTATCTCTGCATTCATTATAAGGCAGGAAATTTCAAAGGTACAGAAAAAAATACTGTGTTACAGTTCATCTCAGTGTTATTTCAGTGGAAAGAAAACCAAAAATCAATGGACAAATAGTCTTTACTTGTGATGTATGATATATGGGGATTTTATAAATTATTTTGGAGGAAAAAATGCCAAATTTTCATCAATAGAATATGTTCTCTTACATGAATGACAAGCATTAAATGAATAGAAAAAAATTCTCTCACTTCCAAATCTCAGGAATTGAAGGTTAAGTTGATCTTGTTTGTTCTTACTTAGTCAGACTTGTATTTTCATTTTCTTAACTCTTTTTTTTAAGGATAGAATTTATGTTGCAGGATGTTGTTGCACTAGATAATGTCACAATTGGGTAAATAATAATAAAGCAGAGTATTATACAAAGGAAAAACACTCTAATTCTGCTAACATAACCCCAATCTATATTAGACAGGTCAGTGTGACCCAACAAATAAGCACATAACACCACATGTGAGGAGCACCACAAGAAAAGAGATGGCACAAGTGTCATCCTGAAGTAATTCATATGCCCTCAATCCCAAATTCCTTCCCTTAAAGAGGCTTTACTGTCTCAGGGCTGTGTTTCCACCCTGTTCTGCTCATAGTCCACAGCCTTCAGTTCCCATCTGTTTCTCCCACACAAACCATGGGACACTTTTCCATAATACACCTTTCTGCCATAAAGCAGCAAGACAGGGCTTGTGTTTCAGGACAGAAACAGGGATGAAGGGATGTAAAGCCCTCTGGGAACCAGCCAGCTACTGCTGGAGGCAAAGTCCAGGTGATTTCAGGATGAGCAGCAGAAACTCCTGTTTGGTGCAAAGGCAAATAGTGACTGTGACTTATCTAAACCCATTTTCCTGGCCATTACCAAGAATAAACAACCATGAACAATTTTCCTTATAAATTTTATGTGCATCCTCCAAATCTGCACATTTTCTTCTGCAAAAAGGAGGAATAAAGAACTTTTCAGAAAGCATTTTTCACAAATAAGCTACTGAGAAGCAGTAAACAGCTACATGCATTACCCCCAGCTATAAATGCAATTTTTCCTATGAGGAACACATCCTGCCTCACCACAAGCAACTATATCTATGCCACAGATTTAGAAAGACCCCACACAACTCCCTGAATGACAATTCTGCTTAGAAATAATGAGATCTTTTCTGGAATTTTATTAACATTTGCCTTGTTTGTTCCCTATTTTGCTTTCAAGATTTTTATTATTTCAACATCAATTCCTTTTTGCACGGAGATTTTGTTTCACCCTTCACTTGGAGTTAGCACCCAGCTGACTGGGTTAAAATGAAAATTAAACTAGAATTAAAAATGAGTAAGAATTTCTTACCTAGTAAAGTTGGCTTTTCCTGTGAGGACTCAGGCTCTGCTGAACACCTGCAGGAGCGGAGAACTATCACACCCCCAAGCACACCATCTTCATTGGCCAGAAAAGGTGAACCTGGGCAAAATCATTGGGGAGAATTATTTGCAACAGGAATAGTCTGCTGGGTTTTTTTCTTTTTAGATTTGATTTTCTGCCTTGCCCCTTTAAGCTCGTCACTAAGGGTTGAAAAGACTGACAGATCAAACTGTGCTTTTACAAAAGTACCAGTTCTCTTTTTCCCAGTGTTTCAAAAGAATAATTTTTTTAGAACATTAATCTACTAAATCACCAGTCAAAAAAATGAAGAGCTACATGGAATAAACCAAAAATATTAAAAATTACATTTGTGAGCACAAGCCTATTTGTTCATGGATCAAGGAAAATATAGTAACGAAAAATGGAGTGTCAAGTTGAAAAAAAAATGTGACTCAATATTTAGTTCTTTCTGTTCTGTAGTTACTATAAAGACATATCTAAAAAATCAGGCAAATTTAGGTAATTTTTACAGTTTATTTATTTTTGGCAATTTAAAGCCCTTTGTACAGAGACATCATCAAACTGCTATAGTGTCTCCCTTGCTGTTTGATGAATACTAACAGAAAAGCCTAAGCACATCCTTTTTACAGTGGTTCCTCTGTTAGTAATTTAAGACATGGGATATAAAAGTCTTCTATCAGAAGCTGGAAAAGCTTTAAAGATAGCTGAACCAAGCTTAAATATTCTTTCTCTGGTTTGCAATTTGAAACAAGATTCCTATAGCTTTAAATGTGGAAACAATGGTATAATTTACATATAATTTAAAATGTCTTGAGCCACAAAATCAATCAAGTTCTTGCATTTAGGCCCATAGACATCCTAGTTACACATCTGCATTATACTGTCATTTAAAATTGAACACAATTGGAACAGCCATTTAATGCAATTCTTTTTAATTGTTTCTTTTAAATAAATTAGTGTACAGTCACTGTAATTTGCCAGCCACAAGAATTTTAGAGCAGATCTATCCACCAGACTCCTTTAACTTGCCCACAGCTCTTTGTATGATTAAAATTACTCCTTTAATGCAAATAACAACAACAAAACAGCCCAATAAAATCCAACTTTGAGCTTTACCATAAAGAAAACTAAAAGCTTTATTGTGTTTTCTCTAAACATTAGAGGAGCCTTCAAAAGTGATACAGTGGTCACTGCAATAGAAGCCCACGTTGCAGGAAAATAATAAATGCAGTATGCTTAATAAGCAGTAATATCTTATTTGATCTAATGCAAACAGATATTATCTTTAAAGTGCCACTTGCTTTGTAAAATAACTATTACTAGTTACAGTTACAGCTCCTGTATTGCTCACTGACTGCAACCAAATCCCTCTGAAACAAGAATCCAGCCCATGATAAGGTAATAGATAACAAACTAAGAAAATGTGTTTGGTTAAAATAGAAACACAAGGCTTGGAAAGTTGTGAAGAGTTTCACCACCCAAGTCAAAATCAGGCACTTCAAAGACAATGCCTCTACCTGAACTTGGTCTGCAGACCTAATCTCACACTGAACTGCACAAATGATTTAAGATCTGAGCCATGCTGTGGTGAAAAGTCATTGCAAAGAGACAGAAAAAGCTCTGGTTTGTTTTTTAATAAGCAGTTTCTCCTTCCCTTTCAAAGGCTGTGAAATATTCTTCCAAGGTTCTAGTGAAAAATACGAATTTTCTCTTTAATTAGAATGGTTAAAATGTTCTATTTCATCAGAACACAACCAGTACTCACAGCAGACATTACATTCAAGGCCACAGTAAAACACTGGGACTGTATGAATACACATAATACCAGACAGTAACTACTGATTGTAGTTTATAAAGTTGGTGCCACTGAAACCTTGTTCTAGAAATGCTTCCATTAGTTTAATCCCTGTTTTTTAGGGATTTTGTGTCTCCCACACTTTGAAAAAAATAGATGAAAGGGAAGCCTGTAAATAAGCTAATTATATATTTCTTAATTTTCCCAGTATTTTTGTCAACAATGCCATCGTGACTGATCAAATTTTCAGTAATCTGAGTAAATTGTATATGGTCTTTTGAAATCTTACAAGGCTTACAAGGCTCCTTTCCATGTAGAGACTGCAGAAAAACACATAACACAGCATTTTCATCAAAATTCTTCCATTTTTACAGGGATTTCCTTGCAAGAACTAAATATTCATCTTCAGTGAAACACAGAATAAAAAAAAAAACAACAGTCACTCAAAGCAAGTGTTTGGTGAAACTTCTTTTGAAAGAGGGTTTAAATAAGTAATTTAAAACTTGAGCTTCAAGCACATAAGACAAAGTCTTCAGCTTACAATTTCATCTAAAAAGATGCTCAACCTCCACATGAACAACTGCAAGCCCCAGTTCTGTCAGCATAAACAGCATTTATTTATTGACATTGAACATGGTGTCCATTATACTGCCCTAAGTATGGACACAATTGTTTTCTGAACAAATTACTTCCTTCAACAATTATGCACCATGGAAGCTTTACTACCACTCCACAAAACTCAAAGGCTTTGAAGACCCTTCAAAAATTGGAAAACCAACTGTATTAATTCAGCTTTTGCTGAAGTTGCCAACCTACTGCAGCTGGAAAACTCCAGAAGAGGATTAACTTAATAGCACTGCACCTGATAAAAGTGTGATAAAAGTCTTAATTTCAATATCCATAAAACAAAATAGATGGGCCAGACACTGACTTGTTTAAGGACACAGGTTGGGCCCTTGGGCTAAGAAGAAATGTTGGTTATGTCACATGAAACCAGGTCACATTGCACTAACTTTGTAACAGTACTGGCCTAAGACAGAGAGAAATAAAATAACTTAAAGTGACTTGTAGCAGGTAATTTGAATGGAGTATTGAACCAAATCTCTTAGAAGTTTGTGCTATGCAAACAAAGCAAGGATGATGGGAGACATTGTCTCTCCTACAGACAAAAACATGGCCTTGCTTGCCCTTTTGATCTTCTACACCATTTCATCATCACCTGCAGAATGAGCACTGTTCTGGAATAGTGGGAGAAGTCTGAAAAAAGAACATAGCCCTTGTTTTCATCTCCAAACACAACAGCAAATGAAGACACAGACACTTGCACTACCCCACAAAGATTCAGGATCTTCCCACCCATGCCTCTTCCAAGGGCCACCCTGCTTCCCTGTTTCTGCTGAAGGCTGCCATTCCCAGAGACATCACAAGCAAATTCTGTGACTACACCCTCACCCATCCCAAATGCCTTCAGCAGCAAGCTCAGCTGAACCATCTCTAGTGCAAAATCAGCAACAATACACTGTATGTCTCCAATTCAGTGCCTAAGTTGTGGGGACTTGACCTCTCAAAAGTGTCAGTAAAAACCAGTTGCCCACAATAATAACATTATAGTATTCTATGTTACAGTAAATTCAGGTCCCTAAGCCAAATTAAATACATGCTGAACAGCATATTGTTTAAAAGTTACTTATTTTTCAAAAATATTAAAAGAGGGATTCAAATATAGTATCTTTTTAAAGCAAGGATCTTTCTAGATATGCAAACCTACTGATGATGATCACAATTATGCTAAAGAGTGTATTCTAACAAACCAGACAGTGCAAATGAGTAGGTCTATGGTAAGCAAAATTCCAGACAGATGAATGCTGTGCATCCATCATTAAATCTGTAAAAAAAAAATGGTACAAAAGCAGTATTATACTTTATTTCTATAGAGAATCCACGTACCATACACAGGAATGAATTTGAGTGTTCTCAAAACAGTGTGAATTCAAAGGTTAGGAACATATTTCATTAATTTAGTTCTAAAACTAATTTTGTTACAGCCAATCCATTGAGAAAAAGAAATAACAGAGCAGACTTTTGTAAAAAATAACAATATAGGTAATTACTTTTTTTATATATATATTTAATCAGTATTTCAAGAGGAGGAGAAAAAGTGGAACTAAAATACTGCCATGTATATTAAAGGCAGAATGGTTTCTCATTAGAAGGAAAAAGTGATCTGGCTCCCACCTCCTGCATCATTTTTGCTCTCTCTTTACTCTTTGGAAAGATAGATTTTCCTGTACAAATTCAAAATTTAGTTAAAATAGAACCAAAATATGCCTACTAGCCAAAAATACTGTTTTCCACTGCAATAAAGTAGAATTGCTGGATAAATCTTTGATCTAATAGCTTGCTAATGACAAAATTACAAAAACCTGGGGTTTTAAATATAATTTTAAGTCTCATGAAGCTCAGTGCTCCTTTCCCAGTTACACTGGCATACCACTGAGGAATGTGGCATGAAAAATCCAAAGTACAACTCCAACTGCAGCATTAACTAATAATGTTAGCACTGACTGGCCACACCAGAGAGAAAGGGTAGGACAAAACCAAAGAAACCCCATATTTCATTAGTTTTGGTCAAATCCTCACCTTCCCCAGTCACAAAACTACATTTTACAAAACGCATTTCTCTCCTTCAAAGCCCAACTACTCTGTTATTGCTGTGTGACACACAGAAAGCATTATCACATTTTTATTTGTGTATTTTGTGTGTTATTAATCTGTAGCAATGGTCTCACAAAAACAAGCAAGCAGGTCTTCACAGCAACTCCACATTCACTGACCCCATGAAGTTCTGCAGGAGCAGCCAGAGCTGAACACCACAAGCCAGGTTCAGCTGCTGATCAGGGACAGAACTGGGAGATTTCACAAGTGTTAAAGCAAATAATGGCCTCAACATTCAGCCTTGATCTGGAGGAGTCACAGTCACAAGTGAAGAACACTTTTTCTTCAGTCTCTTGTAATTAAAGTTCTTGTGTGATGAAGACTGTTTCCTCCAGATCATGGGATTGATCTGAGTTGTTCACTTCTGATCCTGTGCCTTTCTTTCCCCACAGAACCATTCTAGCACAGATTCAACACTAAGCTGGAAATGAAGTGTTTTATTTACACTTACCCAGCTGAAGGATGAACCAGCTGCTCATCAGATGTTTTACATTCATACTCTTCCACAGCAGAAAAACCATTATCAGCTTCATTGCTTACATCAGCTCTCAAAGGCTTAAAACTTGTGTCTAAACACTGACTGTGGTGTGGTGTAGCCAATTAAGTGCTCCAGCATCCCCCAGTTTTAGCAGAGTTTAACAAACCCTCTTGAGCACTGTGTGAGTGAAACTCTGGCTTTTTCAGGTCACCAGTCTATAGATCACCTCAGCCACTGGACTGTTTGTCACTCTGCTCCTGCTATGTATCCCACTAAAGTCCAAGGTAACAACTGAAATGAACATTACAGGAATATAATAAGCACTAAATGAAGCCTGCTTTTAATTTCATGCACCACTATTTGGTGAATGTTTAAGCACAAGCTGTCTCAAGTCAGAGGTCTTTATATTTCGTGATACATTAAGATACAACATCTATGTTGAATTTTTAAAGAAGCTGCAATGGAAAACACCTGCACTTTAAAACTTTACAGGGAAGATTTTAAGAAATTAAATAACTGAGGATACCACAAACCAGTAAAATCCCAGTGCTTTTGACAAGGAGAAGCATAGGGAGGACCTACACAAATCCTTGTGGAACATCACCACATTGTGTTTATGAAACTTCAGGATCACTTCATTCTCTCCTGAAATCTTTTCCTCTGTGTCATGGAGAAGCATAATAATGCTTCCATAGTTTGTTTCCTCTGCTAGAAATCCACAAAGGATACTACAAAGTTCAGGGTGATGCAGCACCAAGGAAACTATAATGTACAATAAAGTAACTATAACACTGTGCAATGCAATTGTTACTGTTCAAGTACCAGGCTGTTTCCTCCCCAGCAAGCATAACTAATAATAATATAGTTATTAATTAATATTCTATGGCTCCTAGCTGTCCAAAGTCCTGCTCAGAAGAGAGGATTTTGACACTAAATTTCTAGAGGAGAAAGTGTCAGCCTTATCCTTCTGCTATTATCTTTCTGCTCAACTGAAGCCCAGTTTAAAAATACAAGAATAGAGAAATATATTTCTGCTAAGGAAAGAACAAATATCAGATTCCAACTATGTCTTTCAGCTCATTATTTTCTAATACTTCATAAGAAGTTCTAAAGTACCATTGGTAATGCTGCCATTGTTAAAAGCCCAGATTTCCCGCCAATGAGATGACACAAATATTTACTCTAAGTCTACATTCCACAAACTTGGCTGCATTTGAAAGGAATGATGAGTAACAAAATCCTCTGTTCTTCTGTTTGGAAGGTATTTGTGTTTACAGAACACCATTCTTTAACTGTGAACTAAGCCTTCTGTGCTCTTTGACTAAAGATACGGAGCCCATTCCATTTACAAAAAAGTCTAAATTTGATTTCTCTCACCTCTGATTCAACCATCAGTTGTGCATTCTCCACAGTAAGTTGGCTCTGAGAAAGGATTGAGAGAAGCACATCTGACATGAGTTTGCTCATCACCTGCTGTTTAAACAGCACTCACTGTCTAAGGCAGGCATTCCCTAGCTGGAAGGATTCCCAGGGCCCTGCAGAGACTCGGAGAGTCCTGTAAACAGGAAGCACCAATCTGATGGCAACTGCCAAAATCAGCTGTTCATTCCTCTGATACAAGTAATACACATGTGGACTTCTGATTAAATATTCCCGCTCAGCACTGTTAAAGGCTGGGGTTTTTCTCCAATGCCTAGGTCCATTATAATTCTGGTGACATTTTGACAAGACCACAAAGCAGGGCTCTAAGACAGGCAAGGGAAGCATCCATGCACTGAGCAAGGAGTCCATGAGCTCATTTTATCCTCTTGGTTCACAGTAAGAAATCCTCCACATCCTGTGCTATCAGCTAGCACATCACCTATGAAAAAGTCACAGCAAAAAAGCCTATTTAGTATAAACCTACTGTTTTAAGTGTAATGCACATTTTTAACTGTTGCACTGTATTTGCCACATATAACTTTGCATTCCATCGGCAGAACTGCCAAGATCTCCTAAATTTCTCTACCAGCTACAAACTCAATACCATGCCACATGTTACCAGCAAGATGTATCTGGATTCTGATGTTTTCCTCGATTAGTCTTCATTCACAGGACAGCTGAGCACAAACTAGATTTTATGTTTGCTAATCCAAGCACTTCACCTACACAAAAAACAAAAGTGGCTGTGTCTTTTTTCCCCACCTCAGCACTGCCCAGAGTATGACTGAGCAGATACTACACATTCCTGCTGTCAGGCAGCAGAGGCTTGCAGTGGCAAGTTTCTGAAAATACAAGCCAGACCTGTCCCGAATTAAAACTCTATAAAAGCAATTACAAAGCACTTATATAAATGTTACATAAACTTAGTTTCAAATTTTCTTTTCATGAAGAGCATTAATTTGATCCTGTCTCTCACTCTTTTCACTCTCTGCTGTTTAGCTGGGTTTAGCGTTTTCCCAAGGCAGTAACACATCACACTGATATCCTGGCACCTCTGTCTGTGCAGCTCCTCTTTCTCTGCAATTGATAGTTCAGGTGTAACAAAAACTTCAGCAACATTTAATAGGCTCTTATCTCCAACAGAAACATTTTCACATTTCCACTAAAGAACACAATGTATATATCACACAGGAGCCAGTTAACATTTAAATGGAAACATCTGTTATGCAAAGTGGGGGCAAAATATGTTTGCATTAAACAGCAAAATGAGAATTGTGTTTTTTTGCCAACCGTTACCAAACAGAACAAAGAAAGCCCAGAAAACTCAAAGCAACTTAAAGAAGGCACCTTTAACAAAAAAAATTTAAATTTGGGGCTTTTATCAGCCAGTCTCTATGAATTACTTCATCAGCAGCTTTCCATCTTGTGTGTGTACGTGCACTAATATGAAACTGCAGAGGGCCACATACAATCTGAGCTTGCTTTCAGTACTCTTACCACAAACAGCACAATCAATTTTGAGAGCATGGACTAATCTGACTTTCCTAAAGTTAGGCCACTTCCATACAACATCTGCAAAGCTGGTTGCAAATCAGCAAAGCTGCCACAAGCATCCTTCCTAAATGCATCTTTTGGGTACACAAATTCCTAATTTTGTGCCGCTACGCACTGGAATGAGTGATTAAATATAAAAAACTACATTTTGGCTGCTTGGATTAGAATCTTTTTGGGGAACACACTGAGTGTTCTGCACTCTTACAACATCTAGAAATGACTGCAGTCCAGCAGGAGATTATCAAGTGCAGTCTTTCCAATGTGAAGGTGACTTGCCCTCAGTCAAATGTCAGAGGCAGAATCTAACATGGATTCAACAGTATAAAAATAAATCAAGAAGCTGCTTGCCAAGACCAAGGGCATCAGCCCCTGGGACTCCAAAAGGTGTGTATCTGTCCCTCTCTCTGTTCTAATTAAAGTATCACAAAATGAGCCTTGGCAACACAGTGTGCAAGCATTATGCTGTCCATAAGTAATGTTGAAGATGAAAACTGTCTGTGGATTCTAAAGTTTGAAAAATTTTAAGGGGTATGAAAACACTGCAAGTGAACATATGTGCCACAAGTTTCACTGGAATTTTCAAAAGGGCAAGATTTTATGGTTATTTTAAAAGTCTATATTCATATTTTGCTTATGACTTGAGGAAAGAAAACAAGATCTATATTTACAAGAAAATGAAGACATATTGCACAAGTCCCCTAAATCAAAGAAAAAACTGATTTTTTAACAAAGTCCATTTCATTTTTTCAAGAAATTAATTTCATTATGTAAATAGCAAACCAGAATCTGTCTGTCCAAAGCACTTAATTAGGACATGAAGTGGTTTTGAGGTCTACTATTTTTAAAAGGGTTAACATGAGGAATAATTTTTACTAATGCTCCTAACCCATCAATTCTAAAATATGCAACTGTACACCACAGCCCATGATTCAGACAGGAAATTCTTTCTTCAAACCTCTCCGGGTATTCTGTGACTCACATAACAATTGAGGTATTTCCAAGGGTTTTCCTTTAAATTTCCTAATATATTCTTCTGTAGTTTAACATTTTTCAGATGTAACACAACACTAAATCTTGAAGCCAACTGCAACACAAGGCTTCAACAGAAAACACAAGAATAAGTATCTTTATTTAATAGAGTTGCTTGCTTTTTCAACCATGTTGAGTGACATTTAGGTAATTAAGGCCATATACTCACCAATAAACTTGTTTTGCATAGTCTCTAGGAGAGCTTGGTGGGCATCCTCTGTCTGCAGAGCACATGAACATTCTCTGGCCAGTATGGTCCTGACAAGGTGCTCTCCACAACCTAAAGGAATATAAAGATTGGGAATAATCAAAATACAGATATCACTGTGAAGAAATCCTGTCATTAATTTACATCATCACATTAATCTGGCTGTGATGATGCAAAATAATGAGTTTCTTCATAGTGATGCATATGACAAGTTTCTGCCATGTATTTTTATTTTTTAAAAAGGTTGACACAGAGTTACTCAAAAATTCAACGAAGTCAGGGATTTTCTCACAACTTTCCTGAAATTTTGACTGCACAAAGTCATAAACCAAACAAAAGTCAAGTACAGAAAGAAGAAACAGCAGCACTGTCTCTGACTTGGCATCTCTATGCAGATAGAATCCTCTTACTAATCATTCTCCTGGGAATGATCCCTGCATGCAACACTTCAAACCACAAACAACTTCAGTGACACAGTAACTCCTTTTGCATGACAGAATCTTCTGCTTAGTCCATCTGATTCAGCCTTTTTTGCAACAAAGGAATACATGATGAATTCACCCATGCTTTTTTTGCCAAAGTGGCTGGTCACTGGACTCCTAATATAAATTCCTGTAATTTTTAAAGGTTTGTCCTCAAGAAACTAAAAAGCTTCTGCAAACAATCACTTATTGCCTCAGTGCTTTCTGTCCCTATTCCTATTTTTGGTGAAGACAAGCAGGTCATTACTGCTGCTCTTGTTCTGTAGGAACACTCACACCTGCTATTTTTTCTCCTGCATCCTTTTCCTTTCCTGTGCTGTGCTTTGGGACATTCAGCTTCAGCCAAATTGGCACCATTTGTGTTTACTGGACCAAGTGCAGTTTGTTGGACAGGAAAACTCACTGCTGATACCTGCTCCACTGACATTTTTCCTCAATGGCAGGGAAGCAGATAAAGCAGCTAGAAGAGGTTTAATGAAGAGCCAGGTGAGCTGTGTTATCCAGTTAGGAAAGTAAAAAAAAAAAAACTGATGTAGAATTGTAGTGTAACAATGATCTCAAATTACCTAAATGTAAGTTTCTACATTTTGATCAGATTTGTATCTGATCAGGGCCTAAAACTGCATTAGACACCAGAATATACAGAGAGAATTCAGATATAGTCTGTTCACAATTATATATAAATATTTCTAGCATATTTCTCATTAAATACAACAAGATGATGCAAGCACTGGAACCACTAAAAAAAATCTGCTATAATCCATTTGGACTCACTAGCTCAGGTACAGAATTACATAAATACACCTACACAGCCTCCAGAAACAACTTTATGGCTGGAAACAATCTAGCTGCTTCCAAGTGGCAGGGAGCTGGAGCTGGTAAGACATCAGACCTAGGCTGGCTTCAGACAAAGGCAGCTCAGTCTCCATGGGTAGCTCACACTTGACTGGAAGCACTAACAAGCCCAGAACAGAGACACTGGCTGAAGCCAGCCTAGATGTGGCATAAAGAAAAATTTAATAATTAAACCCAAAGTGGCTCCAGTGCAGCCTGCTGAGTCTCTCATGGCTGTGCATATGCTGAGTTTAGAGCACTGAGTGGTTTGGGTACAACGTGGCACAAACACGTTGGCAGGTCTGGCACTGTGTGTTGCAGCTACTCACAGACTGCTTTCTAGTTCTTCCCACCATTTTAAACCCTAATTAACATGGCAACCTACTCAAAGGATCTCCCTCTCTGGCTGCTTGTCACACAATTATACCCTTCTCCTTAAATGCACAATGAGTTCCCACTGTTCTTCAAAGATTGCTAATAGAGAAGGAAAAAAAAAATACCCCCCTCATTTTCAAGATTTAAAAAAACCCCAACAAACAAAAAACCCACCCTCTGGAGCACTATGGATGCATTAGATGTCAGAGAGTCAGCCCAGAGACCATATTGCTGAAAAATTGTGTACACATGTCCCAAAATCCTGCTACGTCCAATCACCAAAAAGTACCTTCAGTTCTTCAGTTATGTGTCCCTGCTAATGGGCAGTGTCTTCTGATTAAAACAATTCAGCTAAACTGAGTTGTTTGAAGTGGGACACTTTGGCATTGAATCTACACACAACTGGCACAAGAGAAAGACAAAAAAAATTCTTTGTATAGCAACCAGATTGAGTAAAAACCAGTTACAAATTTAGAGGAAAATGAAAGAGCCAAAATACTACAACAATTACAGAGCCAAGGGAAGTTGTTCTTGAGAGCACGAGGGGAAAAGTGTTTTCATTGAGACTGTCAAGCTCTCAAGGTAATGAGAGAAGTGTCCTGGTTAGGAGATAATCTTCAAAAGGCTCATGCAATAGAGCAATTTCAGCAGCTGCTCACAGGAGGGTCAGTCCATTCATTTCCCTCATTCCATCCACACTCAGAAGCTTCTGTTCAGAGTAGAACTGTGAGTTTTCTACTATTTATTCCAAAGGGATGGATGAAGAGCATGAAAAAAACCCACAAGATGCATTTTACCCATAGATCACAACATGGACATTGCTTTTTTTAAATTAAGAAATTTTAATCACTATGAAGTTTTACTGTAAAGAACAAAACTAAACAGGCATATGCTCCAGCAAAAACTGAGAAAGCTGGTTTTTTTCTTGAAAAAACCTGCTAGTACTTGTAAAATATAACATGTAATACCTTTAAATATAACTATATGAGTAAGAAGCAGAGGACTTAGAATAGGAATCAAACAAATGAGACACAGAAATCAGAGCGAGCCTATGCATCTCCAGTGCATCAAGTAATAAAACCAGATGTTACTCCTTCACAATCTTCAAGTATTCCCTAAATTGGCATCAAAAAAACAATGGCCATTTTTTAGCATGACGTATAATGTTATTTCCCCCCCCCAAGAGAAGGACTTTATTGAAGAGTTCCCATAACATCAAGTCTGCTCCAAAAAAATTTCAGAGAGAGAAAACTTAATATGGGTTAAGAACAGCTGCAGCCCACAGATGTGATCCAGGATCAACCACAAGGAAAGCAGCTTTGCAATTCTACTAACACATCACACATCTCTACGTCCCCACAGACAAAGTTATTTCTTTTTGTCACATTTATGTCAACCTATAAGGCAGCAAACTTACAGACTGCTGCTGGCAGTGTATGCAAAAATCTTTCAACACATCAATTGCTGGCAGTCTGCAGGGACAGATAACTAAGGAAAACAATTCCCCCATTTGGAAATGAAAAATTTGTTACTGTAGTTTTTGATGTAGGAACATCTATTTTTGAAAAAGAAAAAAAGAACAACTAAGCAGTGTTTCACATACTTTGACCAGATACAGGCTGAGAAAAAGAATTACACCTTCTATTATCTCAAGTCAGAAGCAAACTTCTTGCAGGTTTAGCAGATCTGTATGTCTGTATAGCCTCTAACTGGGGACACACTGTAGATAATACCAGCACAAGGCACAAAATGAATGTATACATCACTACAGCAATCAAAACTGATTTATAACTTACAATATAAAGTTGTGGGTTCAAATTTATAGTCCCAGTCACTTCAGTCTAACTGCCAGCATTAGCCAACTTCCAAAAAAGTTCTATTAACATGACTCAAGGCAGCAACTCCAGTGAAAGCTACTTAAACACATTTCCAAATCATGCACACAAGCTGATGAAAATGTAAATCTGGTTCATTTGCTTAACTATCTCACATTATACTACATTTAACTGCAGGTGTTACATTTGGCATTTCTTTCACTGAAGAGTACTACAATCAAAGCAAGAGGGACTCCCACGAAGAATCTTTCAATTCTACATTAAAGTCCCAAATATATTCATTTTAGTAACTTTCCTGTAAACAGAGTTTAAATCACTTTATTACCCTTTCCCAGTTATGATGATGACTTCTTCAGTAACCTGAAGCTCATTATATTTCAAAGATGAATATTTTGCAATGACAGACAAATGCTTTCCCCTAAGACTTCACACATGAGTGACTCAAGAATGAGATGACTAGCTGGAAAAATTTACTGGGTTAAATTAGTGCTTCACACTGAAATAACTGTTTCATATAGTAAACAAATTATTCTTCCTAACACAGTAATATTTTGCAAACACCATGTTGCCTACTTGTAACTCCTCCACTGACAAAAGCACTGTTGTTGGAACTGCTGCTGTCCATGTTTGCATAGCTAAGTACAATTAACTGCCTTCCTCTAGGATTGCTACTGGCAAAGGCAAAAATGCTCCTGCAGGAAACAAACAGTTTACAGAGAGTATTTTGATAAATCACACCTGACAAACTTGGTGACCTTCTTATCATTAGAAGAAGAGCATTGAAGGGTAGGGGAAGAGCAACTGGTGCCATCCACCTGGACTTGTGCAAAGTATTTGACACTGTCCTGCACAACATCCTTGTCTCTGCATTAGAGAGATGTGGATTTGATAAACAGACCACTCAGTGCATAAGGAACTGGCTGGACAGCCACACCAGAAGAGTCGTGACAAGGGCTTAGATATTAGGAAGGAAGTCTTTACCGTGGGGGTGGTGAGACGCTGGAACTGGTTGCCCAGGGAAGTTCTCAATGTGCCATCCCTGGAAGTGCTCACACCCAAGCTGGTTAAGCAACCTGTTCCTAGCCATGGCAGGATGTTGGAACAGGATGATCTTTAAGGTCCCTCCCAACCCAAACCACTCTAAGACCCTATAAAAAACAAACAGAAACATACAGACAGATATTTTGATGCAAGTTTCTAGCCTCCTACATTAAGGGGAGACAGATTCCTAAAGGCTCCAGAGATATATGGCAACAGATTCCTATGACAAGGGAAGGAAAGAAGAATGAAGCTTAATACTCACAACATCTTTATTTTGTAAACAAATTCCAAACCCAAACAAAACACTAAGACATCCCAGAAAACCTGTCTTCAACCACAAGCTTCTATTCCTGCCTGAAAATTATTTGAAGATCATATACTAAATCACTTGAAGATCATACAGAAACACCAACACTGATTTTCAGAGAGACATATCTTGGATCATGCCACAATACAGTTTTTGATGCACTGCTTCATTCAAAGTGCCAGGCAGACCAATGGTGAAATAGAACTTCCCTTTTCTGTGGGTACTGAAATGAGCAATTACTGAGAATAATACAATTTTACCTCCTATGTAAATATTGCTCATTGATTTCTACAAGATTTAGACAAGAACAGTCAGGAATCTACAACCTTTTTTTTTTATAGGCTTTTTTTCTTCTGTTATCTTACTATAATTTAGCTGTTCTGGATGTATCAATAATCCCCTCAAGTTACTCTTTCAACAGCAGTAATTTGCTAGTTAGCCTATGCACAACTTCCATAACAACCAAGTTACTAGAGGGGGTTTTGTGATGCTTTTATTTCTTAAGATTGTTAACATCTTCAATTTTTAGCTATTATATTAGATACTGTCTTACACTGCTAACAATTTTGAAAGAAGGTAAGAAATTTGAGCTATAATTTTTAAATGTTAATCTTCCTGCTAATTAGTTACCAAACAGTAACTAATACTCAATTCACAGGTCATACAAACCTTAACGTGCTACAGACTCGGATCTTTCATTTGAGCTTCATGCAAGAAACTAAGGATTAAACCACTTTCCTCAGCATCTTCTCCAGAAGATTTCTAATGCTTCAAATAACCACAACAAGAGGAGAAAGAGCCCAGCACAATACAGGCTGAACATCCCATGCAGTGTGTGCTCTGCATCTCATAACATCCCTCCGATGGAACCAAGATGGCAAAGGAAAGGAAGGCCCTGTGCAAAGCGAGCGGCGTGTCAGAGAGAAATTGTTTTTCTGCTCCTTTTGATGGCAGATGCTTTCAAGTCAGGAAATTAGAAACAGGTGTGCCAGAGGGCACGCACACACACACACACACACACATCCATGCAGCACGCTGAAAAACACGCGTTTTCAATTTTCAGACATGAAAGAGGCTCCTGTTGAATGGAAGGAGAAATGAAAATCTCTTTCTGTGAGCCACAAGCAGAGCTTGTGGAACTTTGACAGGCTGCAGGAGCCTGTCGAGCTAGGAAACACACAGTACCTCCACACTAAGTGCTGGAACTTGCTTTAAAGGAGCACAGAATGGAAACTTGCATTACTCACACACAGTCAAGAATGGAAAAATTAATCTGGTTTACTCCACTGCCAAAGTATGACTCTTGGCTTTTCAGGAGCTAAAGACAGAAGTTACAGGTTATCTGTATTTTATCATCTGTTCTCTGCAGCAGAGCCTGAACCTGGCCCTGTTGTTTCTGTCCCGTTAAGCTTTGATGTTATTTTCAGTTCAATAGTAGTCTCTAAAATGTCAGTTAACAAGTCAAAGAACTACCATTTCTGCTTTATTTCCTGGATAATTTCTAGTTATGCCTAATGGAAACACAGTGAAACCTGTATTTCAGTAAGCTCTGCTCATCATTTCCTGCATCTCTAGAAAGAGCTGACTAAAAACTTTCAAGGCAGTGATTTTAAAAAACAGAATACAGTACAATAAAAATATTTGGTTGGCAAGACACTCATACAGGTAGTTACATACTGAAAGAAAATTTTTATGTATAATTCTCAAAAGACAAAATGCTGCAGTCTAGCAGGATACACTACAGCGTTAAATTAAAGTTACATAACTTTTAGCTTTTCTTACTCTTATCAGCTGCTGTATCTTGTCTTCATACGAGCAGGGGAAATTTTTAAATTGCTGACCTACTGCCAGAAAAAACACCTGCAGACAAAGTCCTGTCCAATTCCTAAAGCATTGATCCTAGAGGGCTGAATGAAGCACATTCCTGCTCCAGAAGAGAATACTCTTAGATGATTTACCTACTAAGAAAATGCAATGGAAATCTTCCAAAAGGTTGAAACTTTAGTAAATTTGGGCAGGTTTCAAAGATAACAAAAGACAAATTCAACATGCAGACGAACTGGTGTCTAAAGTATCTCCTCTAAGGAAAGGCAGGAAAACACTTATGTCTCTAAGTTTTTAATATGGGAAAAATAAACTAAAATCACTCTTAAGAACAACTCATTCAACTTTTCTACTATTTTACAGATAAGAAAAAAAAAATGGTTAGAGACATACAATGCCAAATGAATGAATCCTTAAGTTCTAAACAGTGGTAAGTGGCAGATAATTTATTTTAAAGGCTTCTTGTTTGAGTTACTGTGAACAAAAAGAATTTCAGATGTACCTCCAAGGGAGGTTAGAATGAAGAAAAAATATAGGTCCCTTAGAGAGGATGTACTTTTTACACTCTTTGTCACATTTAATACATTTTGAAAAATTAATTTCAGTTCAGGTGTAAAGAAAGAAGCCAACTCTTTTTCCTAGGGCTTCCTCAGAAGCTTTGCTGCTACTGATCTCTGTAAAATCACTACACCTTTCCAAACAACATCACTTATCACATCAAGCTTACAGGGAAGGAAGTAAGACAGTAGCTTATGTTTGCTAACTAAAAGTATAAAACCACTTACTCCCAATCCCAGAAAAGCATTGAAGACACAGAAAGGAAGTTCAGTCTGTTTTTGCTGGATTTTACCTTTTTCTGACCCAGAAATGGGGCAACTGAGAGGCGTTTTAAAACCTTTATTCCATTTTCAGTCTCATGTGAAGGGTGAGACAATATAGATGTTTAATTCATGCCATCACAATCAGAAGCCAAAAAATGTTTCCTAATTACAATACATTAAAAGTGTTTCTTGGCCTACCAGCTTTTGCCACACAATGCTGTTAATGCCTTAAAGCCAATTATCTAAAATCACCCCTCATGGGTCCTACTACAATGCACCTTTCATAGTTCTATTTCTCCAAAGTATCCAGTCTTATTTGCAAGGCCATCCTTTGAAACTTGTTTCCAGTTCCATTTCTCTCTCAACAATGTCCATCCTATTCCATGATATTTCTAAGTCAGCATTTCTTATCTCAAGGTTTCCATATAAATGCACATTATGTGAGCCTTCTGTCAGGCTTTGAGAATTCTCTACAAATCCACTTCCCACACTTCCCCCTCTCTCTTGAAGGGAAAAGACTTCTTTGATGGCCTTGTTCATCACTCACCATGCACAATGAAGTACACAAGGCACTATCACTAAGATTATCCATCTCCAATTCACTTTCTATCACCTGCACCTATTTCAAGCCACTTGGGCAAGGCACAGCAGCAGGGACAGGACCAAGTGTCCAGAGCAGGAGCTGGTGCTGCACAGCTGCTGGCCCTGGTTCCAAAAATGCTGCTCAGTGAGCCCGGAGCCTTCTGCAGGAGGCTACAACTCCACAAACCTCTGCACCTTCAAGCGTAGTAGATACTGTAACATCAAGTCCAATTAAATTTTCGAGAGGCAATAAGCACACTGATTATTGTATCCATCCAGTTCTGCTTCCCAACAAGCCTTCCAAAGGCAATTCAAACCACCACTGTGATCAATGTGACAACAAACCCCCCAGCTCTGAATGCTGAGTGCTGTGTTTAACTGACCACTTCCCAAAATCATCTCTGCCTGGGGCTTCCTCCCTCTTCTCCCAGACTGGTGGTGGTGCTGAGTGAGTTCACACAGCACATGCTACAGCACTGAAGCCTCCCAACTGCATCTGTGCACAAAGGCTGAATGAACCCTTGACAGAAACATTCACTTCATAGGTAAATACTGATCTGTCAGGAGATAGACCTCCTCTTCCTCCACCCTACCCTCTGGTTCACAATGACATAACTCTTCTCCATATGCAGCTGCTTCATCTGTGATGCATTAAATTACCTCTTATTCCCCAAATCTTACAGGACCAGGCTGATTTTGAGAGATAATACATATGTCTGCAAAGAGATTAATTGTATCATAATATCTATCTCACATAGTGTAGCTCAAACAATCTGTACAGGATACATGATTTGCATGTGAAATTCCTGTGGGCATTGGGAGCATGGACTCAGATGGACAGGCCAGACAGACAAAGGGCTAATAACACATGCAAGGTTGAAACAAGATTTATAATCACATTATAAATGTCATTCACTGGCACAAGTTGCTCAGAGAAACTGTGGCTGCCCCATCCCTGGAACTGTTCAAGGCCAGGCTGGATGGAGCTTTGAGCAACGAGGTCTAGGAGAAGGAATCCCTGCCCAGGGTAGAGGGGTTTCACCCATTAAGGTTCTTCCAACCCAAACCATTCCATGATTCTACAAAAGAGCACTGGCCAGGTGCTCTTTTCACCCACTGGATCCTAACACAGCCACTACTGCCCTCAACAAAAAGGAATCACAAAGCCAAAGTTATGCATTACAAGTCAATTTATTTGGATTAAAGCTTCCCTGAAAAGCATTTACTCTGCAGATTTGCACATCACTGTGGTTTGTTTGCAAAAGGAGTTTTCAAGTTGGAATCTACAGATCAGTGACTTCCATAAGGAGACCAAAAGCTCAACAAACAATTTAACAACCACAGCCCATCTCTACACAGGTGCCATCCCTATTCCATCCTATTCCACATTGCCCTTTCCATACTGCCTGCAAAGGCACCCACAAGACACACAATGGACAGAATGACAGATGTGAACGCACAATTTGAGTAGGAAAAGGTGGGGCAAGGA
Source organism: Trochalopteron elliotii (assembly GCA_024734555.1). Classification (NCBI taxonomy): domain Eukaryota; kingdom Metazoa; phylum Chordata; class Aves; order Passeriformes; family Leiothrichidae; genus Trochalopteron; species Trochalopteron elliotii. Next base: position 223,172 of record JANPWX010000140.1, read on the forward strand.
AAAGTGAATATATTAATTCTCTTATTAATGTCAATTTCAAAAACAAGAGAAGCCTCCTTGAGCAAGGGGCTGGACTAGACCTCCAGAGGTTCCTTTCAAACTAAACAATTCTGTGGTTCTTCACAACATAAACTGTGCTATTTTTCCTTCATGGAATGATGCATTATACATACAAATGTATATCCAACACAGCTTTTAAAGCATTATGATCTAATATCTAAAATGTCTTTTTGAGAACAGAGGTCACTGCTTTTGTCATGATACCTTAATAGTTTTTTGGGATCTTGGTGAATTCACCAAGAAACTGTCAAGGAAGTTTACACATGAAAAATAAATATTTATCCGTTTACACAGAATAAATACAGTTTGTACAAATTCCTAAAACATTGCTGTTTTCTCTATCTGATTTTCATTCCATTCAAGAAAAGATTCTATGCAGGGGAGAAGAGCAAGATGTCACTGAAAGACCTTTCCCAGACAGGATCTTCAACTGCACCTCAGAAATAAATCTGGCATTTCCAGGAATCTGATATCCCCGCTACCTTCTCAACAAAACACAACTCTGGCTCAGCCCTAAAACCAAATTATGTTTGTCAGCATCCTTAATTTTTCTGAATGAGCTCAATGTATTTCAAGCTTCTACTCCTTCTTCTTTGGGATCACAAATTAGGTGGTGTTTCAAATCGCCCCAGGATAACCTATGTGCCTTTCTTGTATCAAATAGTCTCTTCAAATACATCTTAGAAAAGCTGCAGATTTTGCAGCTTGGTGTCGCAGAATTTCTGCATTTTTTAAATAATGCAAGACCTTCCATCTTCAGAAATGCAATATTAAAGGTTTGCTGGCTTCAATGGCTGGTACCTAGACACAAAACACACCCATCCTTTGCACACCTTTTATTTCCTGCTGTTGTAAAGATGAAAGAAATGCAAGATATCATTTTCAGTCTTTACACTTCCATTCAAAGATTCCACCTTAGGGCTGCATTTTCAAAGCATCCTGGATTATAGCTGTTACTGTAATTTCATATTTCTCTTTACATTTATTGTTAAGGTTCTGTATATCCAAAGAGAATTACTATTTTTCAATTTATGTCTCAGGAAAGATCCAGCCTGCCTCTCACCCCAGAGCAATATTACTTTTGGCACAGTTAGTGAATGAATATTCACCATCATCACGAATATTCCAACTGGGTAGGAGATTCAGTGTCACACTTGATATTATTTTGAATGAGAAGAATATGCACAAAGTCTTTGATTCTTCTTATGTTCAGGAAAAAATAGGAAATGTTTTCTTAAAAGTACAGCCAAAAAACGGACTATTGTTTCTCCTGTGGTTGGGTTTTGCTCACAAATGTTTTCCCTCCAAATAATACCCATCTTCCTGTGTTTACATTCATATACCAACAAAAACCACCCACTACAGAGTTCCAAAGCAGCCTTACAAATGTGGTTCTGGCCTCTTTTTGGGGGGAGGTGCTGGGGGTGCTTCAAGGGGAGCCTGTTTTGTTTGTGTCTGTGTGCACACATGCATGGAGAAGCTTTTATACACCACAGATTTGGCTTCTGCTACGTTGATCCAAAACCCAGTTTAGCTGTTAATTACACTTATACTAAATAAAGGCCACTGGTCACACTCATGTCATTTAACAAGCCTTCACTCTGTCTCTACCATCATTCCTTGCACAGTTATTAGATGTCACAGTTAAGCTTCCCCAGGTGTCTTGGCTGTGCCTGCAACTGCAACATTCTCTGAATTTCTTGAATTTTAATGCTGGTTTTGAGATATGTAAATTCCTCTAGTGTTTATCCTTCAGCTGCCAATAAAATCTCACAACCATTTTTTCCAAACCAAAATATTAATTTTAATATAATTCAGAGTTTATACATCAAAGTGTCTCAAAAAATTGATGGGGAAAAAAATCAGAAAGGCTTTACTCATTTACACAGAAAGTGAATTTTAGACTGAGAGTTACAGAATAAACCTTGGATTTCAGGCCCCCCCAAGTTTCACCATCTCCCCCACTGTTTTTAGAAAGTCTCCATCTTTTGATTTCAGTTGTCCCAGGCCCTGTTAAACTATAACCATAAAATGTCAGTTTTACAATACCCTGTATTTTGTAAACCTTGAAGTAAATTTTGAAAAGCCAAAAAAAAAAGAGAAAAAATTAAAACCAAAGACATTGTGGTTAAACAACAAGGCCAAGTGACTGTCAGAGGTATGAAATTACCATGCAAAAAGTTGAAGTCATGCCCAAACTAGTTCAGAACCACCACCTTTGGCTCATTCAACATAAAAACATGGTAAAAATAGCCAAAAATACTTATGAAACAACTTGCTAAAAGGCATAAGAACTAATACCAAAGCCTTCCTGAACAGGCAAAAGCAGGAAGTCTCCCAGCAGCCACAGAGCCAACAGAAGATCCAAGTTGTCTTCAAATAACACACAATCATTGAAAGAAAGGTACAAGAATTTGGAATTACTTTTAAGTACTTGTGTGGTGACATCTTCCCCCAGCCTGCTTTTTTTTTTTTTTCTAATGAGGCAGACACTGAAAGATATTGAAGCTTTAACTGGAGGATTTTAGAATAAAATTAATAAAAATTCAAGACTAAAGCCTACTGTGTTATTAATTGCGGCATTTAAACTAAAGCTTTTCACTTTCCAAGCAAGTTTCTACAAAGGTAAAAACAGAACAAAACTATTCTCAGCAAAATTTAAATTTCTGGTCTTCTAAGAACAAAAAGAAATGAGAAATCTAGAGAAGTCACTCTGACCTATTAGAACAAATATATCTCCAGTTTATAAAGTCCCAATAATCACAAATTGCCAGAAGCCTGGATGATGCAGTGGAGGTGCTTTCCCCAGTCCTGTACTTTTCCCTGGAGAACTGCAAACACCCTCCATGTGAGACAGAACCAAACTGTCTGGAGCTCTGGTTCAAGCCAATGTGTCCATTCCACCTGGATTTCAATGTGCAGGAGTTTGTGCTCTGCCTACTTTGAATTAGTGTGCCAAACTCTCCTTTCCCCACACCACAGGTTTTCCCCAACCTCTTCAATCTCTTCCAAGACCCAAAGGCATGAATGATTTCTTAAGTATGGAGTGAAAAGAGTTTACAAAACCTGACCTTTCAAAACTGCTTGTATGAAACTAATGCCAAAGAATATCCTTTTCCATGATTGACTATAGAGCCTGATAGAACAAACTCCCAAGGCTCAAATTTCTATTCTCAGGGATCACTAAGAAGTTTAAAAGTAAAAACCAGCACAAAAGAGAAACCTTTTATTTCCTAAAGAATTGTTCAGCTAAAATTATTTGGTTTAACACACATTAACACCAAATAATTTTGAGGATACTTTTGATAAAGCTTTAGAGAAATTAAGAGTTTAACTTTTTATTCAAGATTCTTTTTCAATTCCAAATGTGATTTGATGAGTCAGCTATTCTCTGAAGTCATGTAACAATAAACATTAAACATTACTCAATACCCACAGCAACCACAGTCTAATTTTATTCTTTTTTTCTTTCTCCCCACAAAACAGAAAAAAAATTTCCCTGTAGAAACTATTAGATTTGTGCCAAATTTATGACTCAAAGACAAATGAAAATAAATAGACACGTGAAATTAAAACAATAAAATGTTATATCGTGAAAACCACAGAAATTTAAATTGATTGTAGATTCTTTTATGTACATCTTTTAAATACGTTTCCATACCAGGTATAAATGTCTGAATGTAAAGTGAAACATAAAATAAATGTGCATGTACACAGTTTTAGGTATACACAACATGTAAGCTGCATTTGTTGCTGATTATTAAAAAATAAAATGTCCACGCAAAACCTGTTTGGAAACCTGCTAGAGGGGAGGTCTATACAGTCTAGTCTGGGTTTAGTTACATCAAAGGGACAGTAGTGATTTTCTATTAAGAAGCCCTGTCCATCTTGGAGCTTTCTAAATGAAGGCATCTTCTAGAGTTTAGACATGACATTTATTTTCTAAATATTTTACAATGCTATATCTTAATGCATTATTCGCTTCCTTGGCCATTGCAGTTTCACCTGAATACTTGCAGATGTTTATGCCCCCATTCTCATCTCCTGTTGTAATCCAGCCAAGCTGTAAGTTTCATTCTTCCAACTTTTCCTACAACTTAATTTTCCACCCCTTTGCTCCTTAATTAAATTCATGGTTCACATTGTTGGATGCTCATATTTTAAACAAGAGTCAGGCATCAATACATTTTAGAACTGCACTAAACATAAAGTACATTATGAAATAAAACATTATGAGCTTCTGAAATGGAAAAAAGGATGGTATTGATTACAGAAGAGTTCTCACTTCCTGTAAACATTTCTATCTCCCTCTCTCTACATAGACATACTTACTTTAAAGAAAAACCAGAAACAAGAGTTTAATTAAACACCACTAGTCTGAATTTCAAATCCATGAATGAACAGATGGCCACGCTTCACAGCCTGCCAGCAGGCCACTCCAATTAACTGGGACTGGGATCAGGGCAATGCCATGGAAGCCAGAAGATTTCAACCAAACCAATACCCATCTACGTGTGTTTGTGACAGTTATAAATAGTATAATATTGAAGTATTTAGATCTATACAAATGTGGTACCAGCAAAAAGAGAGGAGGCTTCTATTTCAGGTCATCTCCTGTGAGTGGACCAGGATGCTTGTCAGTACTCACACAGACTTCAAAATCCAGCTGACTTTGCAAAGAGCAGCTTTAAAGAACTAAATCAAGTTGTCCACTTGAGCTTTTCCACAAACAATCTCTAATATTGGACTTGTGCTCACTAATTAATATGGTCCCAAATATTTAAATGTATTTGGTTACATGGGTAAGCATTTATTAAACTAAAATCAATATGGTGTGTTGCTGTAGGACATGAAAGAAAGATGAGAGACTCTAAATAGTTCAGAAGGCAAAGAGCATAGAAAAAAGCTTTATTGTTTAATTTTTACTACATTTTTATAAGGTGTTCTGATACAGACTTAACATGGTTGGTGAACAGGAACTACACCTCTTTAACCCCACTGGTTAAACCAGAGAAACAGCAAAACACCACCTGGAGAAAGACTGTTTTGACAAAGGAGAGTTGTTTGCCAAGACTGTTTTGAGAAAACACTTTCTTGAGAAATTTTTCCTTGGCAAAAAGTTAGCAGCTGCCAGCAGGCTAAAATCTCTCAGACCCAGAAACAACAGGCCCACAATGGTGTCCCTTGAGTAAAAACATCTGATGCTCAGTAGAACCATCCCCTGAGTAAGTACCTAAAAGGACACCTGCTTTTACTGGCATTCAACTTAAGGGTGAACATCTACATAAATTTTCAGCAGTGCAAGACAGGTGTGAATACAGGGGAAATAAAAGCAACAGAATATTCCTGAATATTATCTTCAGCCTCTATCAAATTTTAACTCCACAACCTGTCACCCTGCCCTCCCCCCCACTATTTCTGCAGCAGGAATCCAACTCTGCACTGCCCATACATGACCTGAGTCTGAACTCTGCAGATTTTCTTCACCTCTCCCTGTACTGAATGCTGGTAACTCTGACCACTGAGCAGTGGGCAATACCAGGAATTTTGCAACCTGACATAAGCACTTATGAAAAAGTGCTACAGGTAGTTTTTTTTTTCTGATTGAGGCTGTTCATACAACTAGGGAGGGGTGGGAAAAAAAAAAGTAAAAGCAACTCATGCATAACTTCAGCTTAAGACTTTTGTGCTCTGCAAGGCAGCAAATGAACACAATACTTTTGTGTGTCCAGGACCCTGAGCCTTCCAAAAAGAACAGAAGCTCTCCTAATTCTTACTTTCACTTACCACTGTCACAACTGCTGAATGAATATTTTCTGATACATTTATTCCAGTATTTTGGTTTTGCCTCTCACCCTTCCTTTCATAAGGAAAACAGAGGTGAAGAAAAAATTCACTTAAACACTCCTATGAAATAGTAATTAAATATTTTTGAGGAAAACACACTACATGTAGCATTTTTGTATCCAAAGAACTCCCTGATTATCTTAGTCCTTTACACAAGGCTTCCATTCCCAGAGGTATTCTGCATTTTATTCTGTATTTAATACAACACTGGGCTAATAAGCACTTCTTCACAGTGAAAAAAAATTTGGTGGCAAGAATTTTATATTATATGAACTTAATAAAACTTACATGTAATAAATCCTTAAATTAATAGAATATAGTCTTAATATCATCTAAACTTCATAAAACTTAAACTTAACAGGGTCCAAACTTAACAGAACTTAAAATAACATAATTTAAATGAGCAATACTTCACAGGAGGACAGGTTCCTCAACACTTAACAAATACAGCACATCCTTTCAGTGCAATACAAAACAGGATAAAAATTCCCATGGTTGCTAATTAAGTAAAAAGGGCAATATAAGCAACCAGCAAGAGATCAATTCATGGATTTAAAGACAATACTGACACACACAGACACACATCTACATGCAAATAAATGATATAAATTTAGAATATAGTTTGGAAATGATGTTGGTATTTTAAATTTGCAAACTAATTTCAGATAAAATTAGCAACTTCATTAAATATTTATAAAAGTAGTAAATACCTGAAGTACTCACAGCAGTGGAATAAGGGTTATGAGCTCCTGTATTTTCAGCCCAGCAGCCACAACCATAAAGAGCTGCCTAAGGAAAGAAGCACATTGTTCATAAATTTTAAGTGTATGAGATCTTCTGTTTATTCCCTTTCTTTAAAAGAAAAAAAAAAGAAAATACAAAAACAACCTCAAACCAACAACAATAAAAAAAGAAACCCCCAAAAAATCCAAGTATTAATACAAAAGATGAATAAGAACATCATAACTATATTGTAATTCCACTCCATTTTGCTACTGCTTTTACTGTTCTTGAGATTTGAGTGTGTTTGTCATAGACACAGTATTTTAGCCTAGCTTAACAGAAAATAAGGGTAAAGATAACCCTGTTCAGATAAAGTCTCTTTCACTTTGCTATTCAAAAAACAAACAAAAAAAAACCCCTTAAAATTTCAAAAGACTACTGCTTTTTGGACAGTGGAAAATGTCAACCAAAAATACAGCTCTACAACAGTGGAGTACAAAATTTCTGATGCACCTCTAAATTCCCTAACAACAATAAGGTGACACATCATAAATATATTATTATTATTAACATTAATAATAAATAGAACTACACATACTTTATAGACATAATCATAATTTTATGTAACACATCATAAATACCTGATGCGTTCTTTAATTTTTTTTGTCACTTCCTCCAATTCACAGATCATTTAAAAATTAATTAGGACAGCTTCCCTAAATATTGAGGGAAATCTTATTTTAATACTAGAAGCATGTAAGAGACCATTTGGGGTATTAAGGAGGTATTTAACTTGCTGATATCTCTGTCAAAAGGTAACTAACTACAGAACATCCACCCATCACTGTTTTATTGCACTGATGGAGGACCTAAAAACAACACTTGCACATCAATGCAGTGAAAATGCCTTCAGCTTTTAACAGGAAAGGAGGGAGAACAGAATTTTGCTGTCACAGCTCTTGCTTGACACCTGCTTGTGACACTGAACAACCATTCCCAACCAAAAAAAAAGAAAAATGTACAATGATCACCTGCCCAACTCTTCCAGGATGCTTCAGTGCTAAACCTCCACTGGAGACAGCAGCAGCAACATTTCCTTCTTGGTCAACAACAACTGCACCAACTGTATCCAGTGTTCCTGAGTCATTCTCCTGCAGGACAAACAAACAGAAAATAAAAAATAGTAAAAATAGTGTATTAAAAGTCAGATCATACTCCTCAGGAGTGTGCAAGTGAGAGGCTTAGTAACAAAATGGATTTGTTATCATGCATTTGTACCCACTGCCACAGATCTTCCCAAAATGCTATTTTGCCTGAGACACGACCTTAATAAAATTTCTCCAGTAATAAGCAGGTAAAAATAAGAAGGTAATAAGCATCTCAGAACTCATGCAATGCTTGGATCACCTGCTTTTACTCACAAAAGTGCAAGAAGTCACTTTTTCTTCGTGGTTGCCACTTGTCTAAGAAATGATTCAACTGATGCCACATCAAAAAGGCCTTTCATAAAAGGCCCAAGAAAGCATTTTCAGAGGCTCTGATCTTTAAAGATGTGTGATTTAAAAAAAAATGAAATAAAAATTTAAAAAACCAACAACAACCAACAAAGTACCACCAAAAAAAAAACAAGCAGCTGTTTACCATGTAAAGAGAAAATACTGACATTCTGAGCAAGACAGTAAATAGAAGCCTCAAGAAAAAAATATCCCCTAGGACAAATTCTTTCTGCCAGACTTCTTGTCACTTCAGGAATCTTTAGTGAGTGAAGCAATTTTACCCTTTGCTCCCTGTAAGTAGAGGGTAACTAGGAAAGTGTCCTCACTTCCATGACTTCTGAGGTAGATTTACTGCCCCCAGGAGCAGGGGTCTGTCTTTATATCATTCCCCCATTCCTTAATTCACCACACTAAGTCTTTCTTAGAGAAGGAGCAGTTTTCCCCTCTCTTTAGAACTCAGGGCAAGGCACTCGGACCTCATGCTCCACCACACACACAGCATGCAGTGTACAGAAAAGAAAACAAATAAACAAAACTGATCCATCATCATCATCCATCACATACTCCAGAGATGCACACTGCTGCTGCACAAGCCTCAAGCCTCTTATATAGACTTACCCAGTGAAATAATGCCAAAGCTTACTAAGTTTTTTCATATAAATGTGAATTTTCTGGACTAGAATTCAGAGGGAGGAATTAGGAAAAAAAAAACAAAAAAACACCACCTAACTATTCAATTTCAAATTATCAAGTTCCCACCATCAATTAAAATTTCCTTGGACATAATGTGCCAGTTATCAAGCACCAGTTCTAGAACCACAATGCTGATGCTACTCTGGCCACACTTAATTTAAGAGTAAACACTTGGGCTAATTCTGTGCCAGTCTCCAAAGGAAAAACAGGCAGTGCAGCACCACCATGTCCCACAGTACTTTTCAAGCAACTGGAACTCCTAGGCAGGAGTTTCATCCTTGGCTTTCACCCAGAGAAACAGCAGGTTTCTCCTCTGCACCTACACCTGGATCTTCCCTGGCAAGTTCTGCACTCATATTCTGGCACTGACCATACTCAATAATAAAACAAATGGATGTTGGATGTCCCAACAGTAAAACAGATCAACTGCTTAAAGACAGAGAGGGGTGAAAAGAGATCCATGGTTTCAACTGGCACTGGGAAGAAGAGTAAGGTGAAAAACACAGGAAGAATTAGGGATCAGGGAGGGTAGGAAAAGTAGAAACAAAAGGATTTTTGATTATGGAAGCAAAGGGGAGAAGAGAAGAGACAGCTCCCTTCCAAGTACTAAAGATGAAAGAAAATTAAGGAACCTTTTCTTAACATCTCATGTGCAGAGATACTTTCCAACTCTCAGGACTCCCAAACACACCCTGAGCTGATACCAGCCCAGTTCAAACAAAACACTACTCAACAGATTGAAAAGACCTTAAGCAGCAGAGCAGGCTGCTCACAGGAGGTGCAGATTCCCATCCTGGGAGGCTTCCAGGACCAGACTGGACAAAGCTCTTCCCAACGTGATTTCTATCAGAAGAACTATTTCTAGAGAAGAACTACTATGACACAGGTGCTGCTGTCTACCCCCTGCCCTGTTTAATCAAAGGAAATTATACCCACAACAAAAAACTCAATTAATAGACAACTACACATATAAAAATCAAGTCTGTCAAAGGTAGTTTAAATGAGGCAATTTTGAGGCTGGAAATCTGTTCTAAAAGAAGCATTGCTAAGGGAAGGTTGAGTTGGCCCACACAACCTTCTGAAGGAAATCTGTAGCACTGAAGCAAAGGAATTCTGTATTTTTCTTCTCAGTAATATAGATTTGGTGTCGAGGGGGCTGGTTTGTGATCAAAAAAAAAAGTCACTGATAATAATGCTGCATTTATCCTTATTCAGCAAACTGAAAATTATGGATGACCAGTTCTATTCCACATCTGACAGGAAAAAAACATTATCAGTATCTTCTACGTATGTGAACTGTATTGGAAATGATTTCTGTACCAGTAAATAAAGAGCTCATCACAATTTAACAAAGGAATTTCCTGTACATCTCCCTACAGAAAAGCATCATGGGCCTGAGGAGTCACTGCAGGACTGCACCTCCTGAGAAGACTTTCAGTGTCACACATTTCATCTCTTCAAACCATAGGAATGTTGAAAAGCAGAGATCCTGTCAAGCTAGGACAATAAAAACAATTATGATAAACACTACAATTTACAAAATCTAAAATAAGACCAAACTTCATACAATCTAAACAAGATTCAGCTTGCTTGTCCTTATCTTGCTATTGGATTGATTTATTTAGCTATTTAAATTTTAAAATTTTGCAGGTTCCAAAGGAAATTTGGTGATATCTGTTACCACATTTTGGATCTGACTTCAGCTAGTAAATTATACTTGTCCAGTACAAAAGCAGTTTGGGGGTTTTAACAATGTAGTATTGCAACCTAAATATAATCTATTATGTAGTTAATATTTTGCATGGAACAACAAAAGTCAGTGTTTTAAGTCAGACCTCACATTACTTAATTTGCACCTTGCAGCAGGAGAGGAAATTAATTTATTATACCATGGTCCAAATACTCAGATTTTGCTAAGAACATGCACACAAAAGAGGAGGATGCTCCTCTGCACAAATGCAAAGTTCTATCAAGCATTTTTAAAAACCCCTCCTGCACATAAAAAAGTTGTAACTATTCATCACTACAAACCCCTAAGGAAGCAATTAGCAGATTAGGAGAGCTCTACCCAGTGCCCACTGAAGGATTCTCCACACAGGGCCTTCTCCCTCTCCACTTGAGATAGTTTTGAAATGCCATGAAAAGTAATTACCACTAAATCTCATCTCTGAGTATGACTGACAAAACACAAAATTAATCAGACTGAAGCAATTAACATTTATATGCTACTACCCAACTATGTAATTATACAAAGCTTGATGAACAATCCCAGCCTTCCCAGTTTAACAGTTGTTTGGTGTGTAAAAAATAACATTTTGTTTGATCTTCATGTGCAAGCTGAGGAAATTATTCCACACTGTATTTCCACAGATAAGTTTGGTTGTTTTGTTTTGGCTTTAACTAGACTGGGTGAAAATAACTTAAGGTTTTTTTCCCATATTAAATAGATTTTGAAGCATACTTTGGAAAACTGCAAGGTATTATTATCAAAGACCACTTGCACACAAATGTGGGATGGAACATTTATTCCTTTTTTAAGGAAATTTCCAAACTGCAAGACTAAAGACAGACACTAGGATTGCCACAGCTCACTGCTACACTTACAATTACCTGCACATAGACAAAAATATTTTCTAAATACGTTCAGTCTTAATACAGTAAGTGAAGAATGTGGAACCATTGATTCCATGCATATAATTCCAACAGGTGTACAAATATGTGAGTACCTCTGTTAAACTAGATAAAAAGCAAGTCATTTTTAATAAAACTCACCCTAAATAATGTTATTTATGGAGTTAAATAATTAGACTATAAAATGCTTACAAATATTAATCTGTTCCAAAAAACCTCATATACTGGGGGTTCTTAGTGTCACTTATTCAAATCAAGAAGAGGACAAGTTTAATAGATATGCTGAGATCACCTGTAAAAGTCTGTAACAGCAGCAGACAAATGAAAATCAGGGCTTCTAGCCAAACTCTGCTAAGCTATTTTCAATGACAATTTCCTCTGGTAAAAGACAGACTAACAGTAAGCAGACAAATATTTACTTCTGATGTTTACTGGTGCTTGAGGGGAGAATTTGAGAATGGCATCTGGCTGAATGAACACATCATAGTCACCTCCCATGAGAATGTTTAGTTAAATTTTCTGTGTGAATTATTTCTTAGCTACATAAATCAGTAAGACTCTACAACTTAAAAAAGCCTAAATTTTTACAAAATTTGGTGAAGTTATTAATGGATCTTCTTTCTGCAAATCTTACATTGGGTGAACAATTAAAACACAGCAAAGAGAAAACTCCATTGATCAGGAAATAAAACAACTGTAGCAAGTTACATTGCTAAGTTTTTCCATACAAACTTTGACAAATTTAAACAGCCTCATTCTTTTTAAGGTTGGTATAATTACATTTTTATTGAAAACTAATTTTTAAGCCTGTATTTCTCTTTTAGCTGGTGACATTTATCAGTAGCTCCAACTTCAAGTAATTTTCAGTCTGTTCTGGTCTGCAATACTGTCTCTTCACACTGGCCTATTAGCTTTGATCCTATTCAACTCTACCTTTGTTAACATCCTTTCCACCTTGCTCTCCCCACAGCCTGCAGCACTGACAACAGAGGCACACAAGGCTCAGCTGCAGCACAAAGTTGAAGTGGGTGAGTCAAACCAGACAATAAAACAGCTCTGAAATCCTGCTGAATGGTCTGCAGCTCCCAGAGATGCACAGCTGACAAAAAAGTTACATGAGTATTTATCAGTTAAAATAACTTCGACAAGAAGATTAACTTCTAATTAGTCAAGTATTTAAATGATTTTAAACCAGTTGTTTTAAAACCTTTTATGAGAGCACAGCTTTGACAGTGTGAGTTTTGGGGCAACAAATCACACACCTCATCCTTGCTGAATGACCCTTTTCTATACTTTGGGGAGATATAATCTACTTTTTTTTTTTTTTTTAGAATTTGATTTTTCATTTCTATTTCATTTTGAAAAACTACTTTGAAAACCTTACTTCCTGTAAGGCTGCAATTATCCTACACTCTGTGGACAGCACAAGAATTCCATATTGAGAGCATGGGGTGGTTTTCATCCCTGCTCCACGGACAGGATGTGCCCAGACAGCTGACAAAACCAGCATGGATTATCCAGCAGGGAGAAGAGTTCTGTCTGAGCACGTCCTTTACCTACTGGTCTTTGGGAAATCTCCCACAAGAGCTGCACAGGACTCTGGAGCCCTTGAAATTTCAAACTGCAGGTTGGTAAGCTCATGCATTGGCATTTGTTTCAAGCATTGACTTGCCCCTTATTACGTGCACAGCAATCCTGCACAGGGACCCCTCCTCCCTCAGGCAGAGGGGAAAACTTCCACACTCCCAGGCTCACAAGGAGGTAACTGATGGCCTGTGAATGGGGGAAGTTCCAAAATGAACAACTAACTTCCATAGCTCCTCCATCCTGAATTTCTTCACAGGTCTCTCAGCTCCTCGAAAAAAGAAAAATTAGCACCCTGCCAGAGAAGACATCTTATCTAAGAATAGAGATGTAAATTGCCTGATTTATCACTGTTTGCATTGGCAGACTACAGAGAATACACTTTTACTAACAATTCTCTGGGATTTTTACTTTATTTATATCAACATATGGAACTACTCAGTGGTCAGAAGCTCAGCAAAGCAAAGAGAAATGGCCAGTCTGAAGGCCACAGACCCCAAATAAAGCACAGGCATTTAATTCAATGAGCTATACTCTGATATTCAACATTAAACACAAATACTGTGAATGACATTCTCATAGATAATCAAAGTTCTAAATTTAAACTAAGAATGAGGGGAACAGAGGGAATCCTGGTAGTTTTGTACAAGTAATATGGGCAGGTCAATGCCAGATGCATGCACAGATGCACATGTTTACCTACCTGATATTTCAAATTTCACCAATTCCAGTTCCACAATGCAGTGTGCTCAGGAAACATTAAAAAGTGGGAAACAGTGACAGAGATCTCAAGCTAAAGAAAATGTTTTGGTAAATAATTATCTGCTTGCATTTACATTTGTCATATTTCCAGTTCAAAATGAGCAAAATATTTTTCTTAGCACAAACAAGATATAAAGTGATGGTATGGTTTTCAAAGAGCAAGGCAGGAAAGTTTTAACTGCACTAAGTTTTCATTATAGCATCTAAACATTAAGATGGACAAAGAGAACAGGCTTCTGAGGCTACATCAGCCTTATCATGTAAGACATGAAATCTATTAGCAGTCAGCTGTAAGTTTAGGATGACACAAGAATTTGAAACAAGAGCTAACCTTTTCATTTGATTGTCTTCTTTTCTTTAGTTGAATGAGATCTGTTTCCACCTTTTCGGCCAACTCCAGCTTCCTCTTGTTCCTCTTAAAAGCTGCTAAACTAAACCCTACAAAAATAGTTCAAAAGCACGTAACTAAGTAAAATTTACTTATTTTAAGCAAATATTGATAAGTCGACATTTTGAAGGACACATCCCCCCTTCTTTACTGATGCAAAAAGCATCAATAAAAAGCCAAAAACTAAATATTCAAGTTTCAGAACAAGATGTTCACATCTTTTCCTAAGGTAAAAAGTTCTACTATTGTACAGCAAGGGTGATGAGTAAAATATCTGGTAGAAACACAGCATGAACACATGGAAGCTGGTCTAAGTATCTTTGGCAAAGAAGCAGCACTGCACAGAAGAGAACAGAGTAAGTGGCTTGTGTTAAAATTGTTTTTGACTGCTGACAAGTAAATAGATACCATGTGAGCTCATTCTGATAGCCATAAAATTAGGCTACTATTTTATTACCTTAATCACATATCTGTATGTTTAGCTATATATTTAAAGCCACACACAAGTCTAGCAGTAGTTTATGCTCCATAATCCAACACAGTCTAAAGACCACCTAGGTCTCAAGAAGACAAACATCTACTTTCCACATCTAAGCCCCACATTCAGAAAGGAAGTGCTCTCTAAAGTGGACTAAAAAATAAAATTGTTATGCTTAAGAGACCAAAATGACATGTTCCCATTTTAGAAGTTTCAGTTCATGAACAAATTGCAGATATTGACATAGTTAGTTTAAATTAGTTTTGACTCAATATCATCCCCGGGCTGTTTTAACATCCTCTGTAAAATGTAAAGAGGTGGGGAGAAAACGTCTTTTGTCACTTGTTTAACCACACCAAATCAAGCTATTGGGAGAACAGAGCAATTTGAATCTCTCACTTACACAAGTAAGTCACAAATTCAATGGAAATGAAAAAGCACAGGTTTTTCTATAAACTTCAAAAAATGCCATTTTAAAAGAAATTCTGAATATAGCTACATCACTGTTATTCACAAGACTGGAACAGATGCATGAAGTCTAGTAATAAACTCAATATTGCAGAGCCAATGGAACCCAGAGCTTTCACTTACAATTCTCACAAAGAACACAGACTGAGTATTTTACTTTGAAACTTCTCCACGCAGGTGTCAAATTCACCTAGTGAATTCTCTTTTAATCATGCTTTTAAGTATATGTACACAGTTATTCAAATATGTAACTCAAAAAGTAGTGAGAAAGCTGGCATTTCTCTCCAAAAACCTAATGAATATCAGTTTTTTACAAATGTAAACCCATATTAATCTGCCATCACCAAGAAAGGAATTCATTCTACTATTTAGAGCTGATTAATGCAGCTACCTAGGACAACACATTTCTATGTTTTAAATGAGGACAAAGAGGTAAAACCTGAATACTTGATAAGGGGGAGCAGGCAAAGAATCATTTTAGTCAAGTACTAACTGGCAGTGGGGAGAAACGAACTAAAAACCTCTCACAGAACAAGAACTTGGTAAACAGCAGTGTCCCCAAATAAACTAAGCTAGCACATTGTTTTTAAGAGAACTTTTAAACAGGAGAACTTGTAAGCTGACACAAGTTCACCAAGCACAGCAAATACCTATGGGCAGAGCTGTAAGGGTTGAGTAAGAATGGTGTGACCTTGGAATTCCTCAAAAGCAGGCAATACATAGGGACAAATATTCCTAAATCTGTTACCTGCTGCTGCCACTGCCTCTGACAAGCTGGAAAAAGAGTGGACCTAGAGAGGCAAAAGGGTGCAGGAGCCCACACATGCAAACCTCAAGAGGTTCCTTGTACTTCAGAGTCAAATCTCAGCAGTGCCCTGAACCCTTCTGCAGTATTTGCACGTTCACCAGCCCAAATCCATGTACAGAGACCACATCACATACAGAGAACACATGGATGTCCTGGTTTAGAGCAAATTTGGGAGGAAATCTCTGAATGGGGTTCCTCTGAAAAGCAAATCCAAACAGCCCCTCCCCCCAGCAGGTACGGGGAAAGAACTCCCTCAAAGAAGAGTGGAAAAAACCTTATTTATTTAACAAACAGAATGCCCACAAGCATAAAGAAGAAATAATAATAATAATAATAATAATAATAATAATATGAAACAATAAAACCTCTCGCTGCTCCGAAGAGAGATGGCAAAACTGAGAGTCCGTGCCAGGAGTCTGTTTATCAGTCCCTTCAGTGCTGGAAGATGCCAAGTCCCGGCCCGATGGGCCACGGGTGCAAGATCCCGGTGCTCCTCTGGCTTTTTCAGTCCAGAGCAGATTTAAACAGTCCCAAAGAAAAAAAAAATAATAAAAAAAAAAACCAATCCAGGAAAGCTTCTTTGCCTCAGCTAGCTAGACTAACAAAGGGGAAAAAAAACTCTCTCTGGCTGCCCTCCGTGCATCCGACGAAGGAAAAAAGAACTACCACACAGTGCCAAGGACGAGAGCAGATTCAGAGGAGTGAGTTTGTTTCTCAAAACAAACTGCGCGCTTCTTCTTTCCCTGCTCACTCTCAGAACCAGTCTTAAAGGTACAGAACACAGAACAGACGATGTGGGGATACAGGCATCATAGTCACCCTAGGACATTCCACCCCTTATCACCATATCGTCAACTTATCAAAACTAATTGAATTTTAACTCTACAAACACACATTATGCATGCATATATCTATATAAAAACAATATACAGCTATATACAGACAATGGCAGCGACATTCAACAAAAAGTGATATGTACACATGGTTCTCATCCAACAATCAGATCTCCCTGAGGTACACATCGTGTTGTTCCATCTTTCTGCATTACCCACCATGTACAACCTGGTCCCTGAGCAAAGACAATCCCACGGATGGGTTTGTCCGTACTTGAGGTGGATTTGATCCAAACTGTCTTCCCTAACAAACCTCTTGCATGTACTACAGGGACTTTATCTCCATCTACTGTATGCAAGAGCTCAGACTGGGCAGGGCCTGCTCTGTTGGTGGAACCTCGGGTGTTAACTAACCAGGTGGCCTTTGCCAGATGCTGCTCCCAGTTCTTCAAAGATCCCCCACCCAATGCTCTCAAGGTGGTTTTTAACAGTCCATTGAATCTTTCCACTTTCCCAGCAGCTGGTGCATGGTAGGGGATATGGTACACCCACTCAATGCCATGTTCCCTAGCCCAAGTATTGATAAGGCTGTTCTTGAAACGAGTCCCATTGTCTGACTCAATCCTCTCAGGGGTACCATGCCTCCAGAGAACTTGCTTTTCAAGGCCTAGAATGGTGTTACGGGCTGTAGCATGAGGCACAGGGTAGGTCTCCATCCACCCCGTGGTGGCTTCTACCATTGTGAGCACGTAGCGCTTACCTTGACGTGTCTGGGGTAATGTGATATAATCAATCTGCCAGGCCTCCCCATACTTGTATTTGGACCACCGTCCACCATACCATAGGGGCTTCACCCGCTTGGCCTGCTTGATTGCAGCACATGTGTCACAGTCATGAATAACCTGAGAAATACTGTCCATGGTGAGATCCACCCCTCGGTCTCGTGCCCACTTATAGGTGGCATCTCTGCCCTGATGACCTGAGGCATCATGAGCCCATCGAGCCAGGAACAACTCTCCCTTTTGTTGCCAATCTAAGTCTATTTTTGACACCTCTATCTTTGCAGCCTGATCTACCTGCTCATTGTTTCGGTGCTCCTCATCAGCTCTACTCTTGGGGACATGGGCATCTACATGACGGATTTTTACAGGTAGCTTCTCTATCTGAGTGGAAATGTCTTTCCACTCTTCGGCAGCCCAAACTGGCTTTCCTCTACGCTGCCAGTTAGCCTTTTTCCACTTCTTCAACCATCCCCATAAAGCATTGGCTACCATCCATGAATCAGTACAGAGGTAGAGCTTTGGCCACTTCTCTCTTTCAGCAATATCCAGGGCCAATTGAACAGCTTTGAGTTCAGCAAGTTGGCTCGATCCACCATCTCCTTCAGTGGCCTCAGCGACTTGTCGTGTGGGGCTCCACACAGCTGCTTTCCACTTCCGGTTCATTCCCACTATGCGACAGGAACCGTCAGTGAAAAGAGCGTAGGGTGTTTCTTCTGCTGGCAGTTGGTTGTATGGTGGAGCTTCTTCAGCACGTGTCACTGGTTCTTGCTCCTCTTCATCTGTGAGACTAAAGTCTTCACCTTCAGGCCAATTTGTAATTATCTCCAAAATCCCAGGGCGATTCAGTTTTCCAATACGGGCGCGCTGTGTGATGACAGCAATCCACTTACTCCATGTAGCATTGGTGGCATGGTGGGTAGAGGGAACCTCTGCTTTAAACATCCACCCCAGCACCGGTAGTCGGGTGCCAGGAGGAGTTGTGTTTCAGTGCCTATTACCGCTGAGGCAGCTTGGACTCCTTCATAGGCTGCTAAAATTTCCTTCTCTGTGGGAGTGTAATTGGCCTCAGACCCGCTGTAACTTCGGCTCCAGAATCCCAATGGTCATCCTCGAGTCTCCCCAGGCACCTTCTGCCAAAGGCTCCAGGACAGACCATGGCTCCTGGCTGCAGAGTAGAGCACGTTCTTCACATCTGGTCCTGTCCTGACTGGGCCAAGGGCCACTGCATGGGCAATCTCCTGCTTGATCTGGGCAAAGGCATGTTGCTGTTCAGGGCCCCAGTAGAAAGTGTTTTTCTTGCAGGTTACCAGGTAGAGAGGACTCACAATCTGGCTGTACTCAGGGATATGCATTCTCCAAAAACCTATGGCACCTAGGAAAGCTTGTGTTTCCTTCTTGTTGGTAGGTGGAGACATTGCTGTGATCTTGTTGATGACATCAGTAGGAATCTGACGCCGTCCATCTTCCCACTTAATTCCCAGGAACTGGATCTCATGAGCAGGTCCCTTAACTTTGCTCTTCTTGATAGTGAATCCAGCTTTCAGCAAAATCTGGATGATCTTCTCTCCTTTCTCAAACACTTCAGCTGCAGTATTCCCCCACACAATGATGTCATCGATGTACTGCAGATGTTCTGGAGCCTCACCCTTTTCTAGTGCAGTCTGAATCAGTCCATGGCAGACGGTAGGACTGTGCTTCCACCCCTGGGGCAATCGGTTCCAAGTGTACTGCACACCCCTCCACGTAAAGGCAAACTGAGGCCTGCATTCTGCTGCCAAAGGAATGGAGAAAAATGCATTGGCAATGTTAATAGTGGCGTACCACTTTGCTGCCTTGGACTCCAGCTCATACTGGAGCTCCAACATGTCTGGCACAGCAGCGCTCAGCGGTGGAGTCACTTCATTCAAGGCACAATAGTCCACAGTCAATCTCCATTCTCCTTCAGATTTACGCACAGGCCAGATGGGGCTGTTGAAGAGTGAGTGGGTTTTGCTGACCACCCCTTGGCTCTCCAGCTCAGGAATCATCTTGTGGATGGGGATCACGGCATCTCGAGTTGTTCTATACTGTCGGCGATGCACTGTTGAAGTGGCAATTGGCACTTGTTGCTCTTCCCCCTTCAGAAGTCCTACAGCAGATGGGTTCTCTGATAGTCCAGGCAAGGTGTTCAATTGCTTAACACCCTCTATCACTACAGCCGCTATCCCAAACGCCCACCTGAATCCCTTCGGGTCTTTGAAATACCCATTTCGGAGGTAGTCTATGCCCAGAATGCATGGGGCCTCTGGGCCAGTTGCAATAGGGTGCCTCTTCCACTCATTTCCAGTCAAACTAACATCAGCTTCCACCACAGTAAAATCCTGTGATCCCCCTGTCACACCAGCGATAGAGACAGATTCTGCCCCTACATGTGTTGATGGAATTAATGTGCACTGTGCACCAGTATCGACCAAGGCCTCATATTCTTGTGGTTCAGATGTGCCAGGCCAACGAATCCACACAGTCCAAAAAACACGGTTGTCCCTAGCCTCTACCTGGCTAGAGGCTGGGCCCCTCTAAACCTGGTTATCCGTCTGTCCCTGGGTGACTGGAGCTACTTCCTTCTTAGTGGAACTTCCTCTCTGAGTCTTGCCACCCAACAATTCACGCAGCCGTTGTGCCAGATCATCGGTAGATTTTCTATCCCATCTCTTCATATCTTCTCCACAATCATGCAGGAGGGACCACAGCTTACCTCGTGGGATGCCCCCTCCCTCTCTATCTGGGGAACGTCTGCGTTTGGTGCCAGAACCTCTGACCTGTACCGCCGAGATTTGGAGAAAGCCCTGTTTCATCTCTTTAATCTCATCTCTGAGTGTATGGTGATTCTCCTCTATTTTGCCTTCTAATTTCTGCAGACGGGTTTCCACGGCTGCGATTCTGGCATGTGTTGGGCCATGCACAGCATCTGCATATGCTTGAAGTTTTCTTGCCATATCCAGCACACTCTCCCCCATGTCGTCCCCCTTCATTATTGCTAAAGAAGAGTATTCTTGTGGCCCAAGTCGTACAAGTTTTCGCCACATCACAGGTGTACATGGTACCAAGTCTGGGTTCTTAGTGTTTACGTCATCTGAGAAGATAATCTCCACCACTGCCATTTCTCTCAAGCACTGAATCCCTTGTTCTATGGTCTTCCACTGGGTTTGCTGCATATAGCAATCGTCTGCACATAGATATCTTTGTGGCACACTTCCCAGGACCCGTTCCCAGAGACTGCAAGGGGTAGCCCCCCTCATCATTCCTTGGTCGATAACCGGATCATGTGACAGGGATCCCAAATGCCTCGCTTCAGTGCCGTCCAGAATTGTAGCCTCACCTGCAGCATCCCAAAGACGGACTAACCAACTGATTATAGATTCATCTGGTCATCGAGTGTAATCCTTTCTTAGGCCTCGAAGGTCCTTCAGGGAGGACTCAATAGTGGCTCCTGACTGGGTGTCAGTTGGTTGGATGTCTGATTGGGTGTCGTCGGGAGGCATCGTTGAGGGTCCTTCACCTGGATCATCGTCCACTGGTCGATCGGTTTTCTGTGGTTGCTTCTTTGCCCCAGCAACTGCCAGGGGCTTAGGCTCACTGTCTGGTTTAGCTGCTGATTTAATTTTCTGGCTCCCTGCCTCTATCTGCTGCCCTACCTTATCTAGCAGTGTGCGGTAAGCATATGCCAGGGCCCAGCTTATTGCAACAATCCTTTTGTCCTTGGAATTATCCTGGCACTTCTCTTTCAAGTATTTTCCCACCTCAGCTGGGTTCTGAATGTGTTCATATGGAAAATCCCAGGCTATAGGGTCAGAAAATTCCTTCAGGGTTTGGCCCATATCCTCCCATTCTCCACTCCACTCAGGATTTTCCACACCTGGGCCTCCTTCTGGGTCAGGGGTCTCATCAGCCCCTCTGGAAATCTCAGACCTCACTCTAGACAAGCTGCGAACGATATAGAGGAAGCTCACCAGATGGAATACCAGGAAGATGGTATCTTTAACATTCAGGGGACACTGAACATTCCCCAAAAGTGATGTGACCGATTCAAAAGATACGAAGGACAGGAAAGACTGAAAAGCTTCATCCCCTGTTCCTCCTCTAACAAAGTGGGTGCAATTATTCATAAATTCCCAAAACATGCTGCTGGAACTAGGATGCATGGTAGGACGAAGAAACCATAAACCAAACATACCTGCCACAAACTCCAGTACCTTCATAAACTTCCTATAAATCATGATCACCAAACCCAACAAAATAGCAATCCTAAATCGTGCACCTCTAGTGTAAAAGCTATGTGTTAGGGACAACATTGAAGCTAGTTCTGGATAAGAAAACAAGCCTAGGGACCAGAAAGGTATTAGAACCTCAAAGAAACCTAGGGAACGGAAATACAGCAAGGACTCTATTCCAATAGACATTAGGGATTCAAGGGGCAACATGGCTACTCTATCCCCACACAAAGAACAACCAAAATGCACTCAATAATCAATACAAGTTTTTTCCACTCTCTCGGGCCCCACGTTGGGCACCAATATTACTGTATGTCCTGGTTTAGGGCAAATTTGGGAGGAAATCTCTGAATGGGGTTCCTCTGAAAAGCAAATCCAAACAGCCCCTCCCCCCAGCAGGTACGGGGAAAGAACTCCCTCAAAGAAGAGTGGAAAAAACCCTATTTATTTAACAAACAAAATGCCCACAAGCATAAAGAATGAATAATAATAATAATAATAACAGTAATAATAATATGAAACAATAAAACCTCTCGCTGCTCAGAAGAGAGATGGCAAAACTGAGAGTCCGTGCCAGGAGTCTGTTTATCAGTCCCTTCAGTGCTGGAAAATGCCGAGTCCCGGCCCGGTGGGCCACGGGTACAAGATCTTGGTGCTCCTCTGGGTTTTTCAGTCCAGAGCAGATTTAAACAGTCCCAAAGAAAAAAAAAATAATAAAAAAAAAACCAGTCCAGGAAAGCTTCTTTGCCCCAGCTAGCTAGACTAACAAAGGGAAAAAAAAACTCTCTGGCTGCCCTCCGTGCATCCGACGAAGGAAAAAAGAACAACCACACAGTGCCAAGGACGAGAGCAGATTCAGAGGAGTGAGTTTGTTTCTCAAAACAAACTGCGCGCTTCTTCTTTCCCTGCTCACTCTCAGAACCAGTCTTAAAGGTACAGAACACAGAACAGACGATGTGGGGATACAGGCATCATAGTCACCCTAGGACAATGGACTAGCTCCAAGCTGCCCTGCCAGCTGCACACAGTGCTGCTCTATGGCCTCTCAGCATCTCCACTCCATCTATACCTTGGTAGCATATTTATCCTGCCATTTTTCCACAACACACAAAATTCTCCAAGCTTGAGAGATGTTTCATTCACCTAAGACTGTGGTCCCTGGCTAAGCAATTAATTTTCATGGGTTACCCTGTGCTTTAAGATTGTTTGTCTTTTCCAAACAAGAAAAAACCTGAAGACTGACTCTGAATGATCTGGTAACAGTAACTTCTTATCTGCATTGTTAATTCAAAGTGGTATCAGTAAGTTGTGAAATACAGGGCAGAAAAAACATCATTATTAGTGAAGAAGTATATATACATCTCCTGGCCATGTCAGACAGACAGATGAAGACAGCTTGCTAGCAACATTTAATGATGTAGCTTGGAAGGGATATTAGGAGGTTGTGTAGTCCAACCTCCAAAAAAAAAACCCCAAATCCAATTTAAAAGGATTTGTCAGATTCTGAGTATTTTCAGCAATGGAGATTTCACAACTCCTCTGGGCCTTCAATATTTAATCAACCTCAGGTTTAAATAAATAAGGTATTAATTGATACTCCTCAGTTTTCTTCAGTTTACCATGAAACATCATACCTGTGAGTATGTCAGTCTAGTCAGACATCCCCTAGCAGGAAAATTCTTGTGCTCAGGCTACATTCAACTTCAGAATACTTATTAGGATTAACTTTCATCTAAAAGGTGAAGATTTTGTTTTAGCTAGGACTGATGAGTGAAGATTTTGTTTTAGCTAGGACTGATGAGTAACAGCCTTTCATTATTTAAGGAAAATAATTACTAGCAGCAATTATCAATTTCCTCTTAGCAGGATAAGGCAGTTAATACCTCCAAAGTGACCAAACAACCATTAAATAAAGGACCAGATAACTACTCAAAACCTGGGAACTTTTTCCTCTGATAGTTTTATGTCCAACTTCAGTTAAGAAAAAGGCCTTGACTCTTACTTGAATCTTAAATTTGCTTTTTTTCTCCCCAGAGTAAGGGAATAAAGACTAAAGAAAGTGACAAGCTGCCTGCTCTCAAGTTTATTCCTGTCTTTGTGATGTTCTATCTATGTAAAACCACTATAAATGCCAATAAAATGAACAGTACTCTCTCTGCTTCATCTTGGTCTACTAGTGACAAAAACTGAGGAACACAAGTGATCTTCAAACTACACACATGAAAGATGAAATTAGACTTTTCTGAAAACATCCTCTAAGTTTGATCCTTGACAAAGAACATATTAAAACCTTAAATTAAAACACTTCATGAACTAAAATACAATCCAGGATTCAAATGTGCTTGGTTAACGACACACACACAACATGGAAAAACAACCCACAGAAAATTTATTTTGAAAATAAGCACTACAGACAGAAAGAAAACACTTATACACAATTTGAGTCCATAGATCACATTAAATCTAAAACAAAACCTCAACTTTGTGGTGCAAGGACACTACAAAATTCATATGCCCTTAATGACAGCACAAAAACCACTCTCACCTTCTCCAACCAGACAGTGTATCCCAAGCTGGAGAAAAGGAAAGGGGTCACAACACAATGATGAAGACAGGCGTGTTTTCCTAAAACAAATGCAATATAGCTACATCAGCCTGATGGTGCCTGGGGCAAGGAGGAAGGGAAGTAAGAGAAGCAGAGTTTATTGACTGGGGAGAAAGCTACGAAGAGAGGTAAGGGAGCTGATGGAATTCCAGCTTGAAAAAGTTTTGGATCACAGCCCAGTGGTATTGCTGAAATCTATGGAAAGGTATTTAGAAAAACGTCCTTTGATTTTGCTCAAGAATTTAGAAGTTTAGATGTAATTCAAACAAGTACTTTCAGACAGAACCCCTGGCAATTACTTCCCTACCCAGTAACAGCATGTACACTCCACATCATGCTTAGAAGAATTGAGAATTGAGTCTTGGGAACCACAGAGCACAAGCAGCCCATCTGTCCTGCTCCCTTATTCATGCACCTACTGGCATAAATAAACTGCCTCAGAGCTGCTGGGAGAGGAAGAAAAAAAAAAAAGAAAAAAGCCCCACAGCTTTACAAAATGACTGTTCTTGTTCAAACACCATTCTCAGGCCTCATCCAGACTCAAGACTTATTGAATGACAACTGTAGCACATCAGAACCAAAGTATTATAAATCAATCCAACCTCACTGACAGTATTTATCACACATCCCTGCCTTGCAGCATGGGGTGCCTCTTCTGGAACAAATAATCTTCAAGGATTATTTGGAAACACCTTCCTAATCCTGCACATTTCCCCTTCAGCCCCCGAGATACCAACATGTATTCTGCAATTTGGTGTAACTGTGCCAGCCAGGGGAGGGAGGCACTGCTGGAATAAATATTTGGTCAAAGCAGAGGTGAGACAAGTGGAGGGGTTTGCCTGGGAGAAGGTTCAGTGGCTGAGCACAGAACAGGTAGAAGCAGCTCCTGCTCAACACCACTCACCTGCAGGAGAGTTTGGCAATATTGGATGTGGTAGCAGAACAGGCACTTGATAATTTTTATCTCTAAATGCAGAAGAAAAGCCTCACAGGTTCATCCTGTTCAAAGCTAAGACTGCTGTAGATGTTCAAAAGGTTCTGATGTCTCTGGATACCCTGATGAGAAAGGGCCACAAGATCTCCATGACATAATTAATTAGCACAAGATCCATCTCCTACACAATTACTGCCAGACAATAAATACACCTTTTCTACAGGCTTTTTTCACTGCTATCACCACCTAACAAAGAGATGAGAAAGTAATTTTCAGTAAGCAGGTCACTGGAAGAGATCACTAGTCTCTGAGTCAGTTCAGAGATTCACCTGTGCCACTTGTTTGCCGTAAAACTCCCACATCATTTACTCCTCTCCTGTACTCTGATCATTCCCTTAACTCCATTTAACTTTAACCATTATACTGTGCACAAGTAAAAACTTAATCAAAAATCTTGACAGTTCTATTAGATAATGACACAATAACTAAGCAAATGAAACACAACTGTATTCCCCATTCTACAGAGCTCTTCAGAAGTTTTTCTTAGTCACCTTTCATAGCCCACTAGGAATGATTCAGAGAGCACAGGCAAATGAAAAGCAGACTTGACCTATACATGGAGTCCTTGGAATGACTGAATTGTACATACAGACCTAAATAAAACACTAAAACATCTTTTCATTTCTTAAATAATGGTACAATTGATACATATCTACTTGTTAATTCTAGCCCTGTGTACTTGAAACAGGCCTGCAGATGACAGGCTGTTTATTAAAATACACTATTAATTTCTTGCCCAAAGTTAATGTGAAACATTTTTACTACAAAATCCATGTTTCCTTAAAATCCCCATGCTTTTATAAGCCACATCTATTCCCTTATTTACTTTCAGCAAGGTTGAAAATTTAGAAAATGGCTATGTAAACAACTATATTTTCAAATAGAGGTAGGAAATACAAATTTTTAGCACCACTAAATGACAAGTCAAGTTCAGGAGACAATATTCAAACCTTCCTGGTTACAGCAGGCTGGGAACACAAACACCAAATATAAACTTTATATCACACACATTACAAATTATGCAACTAAATATTATGCAGCCTGTAAGTGTTCAGCAATCCTTGTTTAAAATCAAACTGAAAATATTAAGAAAATTCCAAGAATATTTTTAAATCTTTGAAGTAGAGACAGAGCTTTGACCAATCATATAGCACCCCCTGGCAGACAGTGCTTACAGTTAGAGTCAGCTGGGAGAAACTTTCTGCATTTTATCTTTCTATTCCATATTAAAAGAGAATGCAACTATTGGAGAAGAGAATTAAAAAGGAATATACTAACAAATTAGTTAACCCACAGGAATTCAAATGATCTTGTGAAGAATTCTGTTGAGTAGTTGCTAAAATAAATGACACAAATGAAAACAGACAGATGAAAATAAATTTCTTTTTAACAAAGCTATTTTAAATGACAAATTAACACCACTTAGGCTTGTGCTGGGACTAAAAGACTACTAGAGATAGCTTCCATGTTGCCATACTTTGACAGAAACAGCAACATGAATAGGGGGAAAAAGGCACTTGGCAAAAGAATATTAAAAAATAACTTATCTCTCAGAGCACTACTCCACAGACCTGTTCTTTATAACACAAATTCAGGGTAAACTGCTGCTGGACATAGCATTTCTTACTACTTCCTGCAAGAAATCTTGTTTTTCATCAAGCAGCCTCTCCTAAGCCTCGAAGATTTCCATTCCAAGTATCTTCTGGGCACTTTGGCCCAGCTTCTTTCCTGGGTAACTTACAGCCATTCTCCTGGCTGCACCCAGCTGTTCTGATTTCAGAACAGCAAGTGACCCTACAAACACTGTCTCCAAATCCAGGGAGGATTTACAGCAGGTATTCAGATTAACCAAGCTTCCTAACCAAATCCCCAGAACCCTTGAGCTTCTCTCCAAATCTTTTATCTTCCCCTCAAAAACAAAGAAAAAATGGTCTGAGCCACTGCCCTGAGCCACTGCCTGAAATACATTGTTCCAGCAATATGGCAAATGTTTTTCTTAATACAGTAATAATGAAGTAATGACAGAACTGGGACTGAAGTGAGATTTGGGGTTTTGGAGAAGAGGCAGGCAATACTGGTGGTCAGGGAGACATAAAGTGTCATTAGGAACAGCACAGTCTGCACTACATTCACCCAGATAAGACTCTCCTTCGTTAAAAAAATCCAAGCAGCCCTAAGATAAACAGGAATTTCCTTGCATGCACACAGTAAGTTAAAAAAAAAAGTAACAAAGTACAAGAAATGGTCTGTTCCAAGCAGAATTTCAAACCAACCCACAGCAGCCCCTAGTCTATTGAACAAGATGTGATTTTGCTGATGACTCTAGTTAATTCAAGGTAATTAGAGAATCTGACTGAAGGAGGATTCTGAGCAGGATTCTGACAATGAAGTAGCAGCTTTTATTCAGAAAGTCTCAGAACAGTGACAACGAGGTAACTCATAGTTGTAAAGGTTTTAGCAGGTTCTGGAAACTAATACGGCTTCAAAAGGAAACAAAAAATTCATTTGTGGCAGAAATGAAATCATTAATATTCCATGTACACAGGAGTCATTAACAAGTCAGGAATTTAGAGTCTGGAATAATATAAAGGATAAGGGAAGGGAAGCAAATACTTGCTCTGTTCTTACATCCTTCCTTAAACATCTTATTTGTGGCTACTCTTGAACTGCAGTCAACAAGTTCTTACATAATATTATTCACTGAATGCTTCCAGTCACTTCCACATTGTTAGAGTTACAAGTTTGCTGCATGAGCTGCCTTCCTTCTCTTTCTCTTTGAAGACTTAACATTGGAAGGAAATGCAAGATACTGTCATCTTTATCAAAGATAATTTGCATCTATTTTATGCTGAACTGATAATTTCAGATGGAAGTGTTTTGCTTATTATCAGTGCAGGCACCCTGGCAATTGAGGATGTACCCCCAATTCACACTGCATATTTAAAGTGTACTTTTAACATTTTTAAGAGGCTGCATTGTACAGTAATTCAGCACTTCTAAATTGTAATTACAGGTTAACACTTGGATTGCACTTTCAAAGCAGTCTCTCTAGCACAGGGCATCAAGTGCTGGGATAAGCCAGTATGGGCTCTGTGCTGGCAGCCTCTAGTCTGGGCAGGGATTAATAAATTCAGTTTTCTTGCAGACTGTGGGCCATACAGACAGATCACATTTCAGGTGTGTGGGGTTTTTTTAAAACCACACACTCTGTACATGGGAAAATCACCAGAAAGGTTTCTACAAATGGTAGAAATCCCATTTCCTCACATACTTGACAAACCAAAGAAGACAAAGCATGTGAGCCTAGACAAAACCTTGATGTAACTCAACAGGTAACATGGTTTAAATCATGCTTCCAGTCTGGTGCTCAGATACTTTGATAGTTCTGAGAGAATTATGGAGCTTGACCCTTTCTTTGATACTGATCCCAGGGAAGCTCCATCTGTGCAAACCAACCACCCCAATCCCCCAGCCTTACTTACAGCAGCTAGAACATCACTCTTCTCATCTCAGCTCCAAGGAAAGGGAGACAGAATAAGCCAGCTTCAAGAATATATTCTCCATGTGCAGCACAGAGAAGCCAAAATATGCACATAGTTCTCCTTGCCAATACTTACTGCAAGTACATGTCTCAATTTGGATTAGAGACTTTTGGGGGGGATTTCAGTTTGGTTGTTTGTAAATAAGTTACTGATTATATTTTCCTGATGTTTGGCAATTAATTCAGTTCTTTGTTTTACAAAGCTATTCAGAAGATATGTGATTTCTAGTTAATTTACTCCCAGTTCTCCATGCAAACTTTACCACAGCAATGGCAGCAAGCACAATCAAAAAAAGTCTCCCTTTTTTTGAAGACTGGCACATTATTTAACAAAACAGCTCACTTCAGATGAGATCTCTTTCTGCTTGGAAACAAAATTCTCTTTGATTGTTTCTTAAGCATATCTAACTTTCCACTGTAACATTGGATAAATTTAATTTGGCTTCTTACATGTTACCTGTGAGAGAGTTTTCAATTTCTTTTCACCTGTAACAATCTCATATTGTCACACATGTTGTTAATGGTCATTTTCCAATCCCACTGGCCAGAGGTCAATGAAGTACCAGATTTACTTTGTTAAGGACTGGGACAGGAATCAGTATAACATTTTCTGGAACTGATTTCTCAGTTTAATCTTGGTTGGGTGTTTTTTTTTTTTTTCCAAAGAAAAAAACTCGGATATACTACCATTAATAACTACACTGCAAAATTAACTTGCCAGCCCTGGTTGTTTCAACTGTTTTAATGCAAATTGTTTTGCTAAATAGAAGTATGCTGAAAGTACTGGGGAGACAAAATGCAATTAGTTGTCTTTTGGAGCAGGATTGTGAAAGTACATTGGCTGGGATTATTCTTCTGATGTTTCTCCAATACAAATCCATACTATGGATTAGGCAAACCAAAATGGCAGTGGCCATCCCTGTTTTTAAACTGTAATGTGTAGATTTGCTCTGACTTGGGTACATTGTAGCTAGCAAATGTCTCATCTGGCAATTAATGTCACAATCTAATCATCTCTGTCACAACAGAAACACACTGCTACTAGAAGCAGTTGAAACCTGTGCATGCAGAGTCAGTCAAGGCAGCTTCTTGCTGAAGTACCTCCTGCATGTAAGTAGCAACTACTTTCCTAAAAAGAAAAGGGAAAAAAAAAGGCAAACCCTCTCCCCCCCAAAAAAAAAAAAGGCTTCAAAGCTTTAAGTGTTTTTACTCTAGAGCCACAGAAATAAAGGTGTTCTGCTCAAGTCAGCACAACAGTTGTCCTGCAAATGCTGTTTTGGACAGCAGACAGATAGAGCAAAAGTTTCAGTCACGTGGAGCTAGAGATCAAAACTTTCTGTTCCAAATGAAATGTGTCCTGAGTGTGTATGAAAATTGGCACAATCAAATAAAACAGTGCCACTGTTTCAGGGGTTACACTACAGCACTGAGTATCAACCATCTTGAGCTGCATTTTCTAGGTATTTATCTACATTTAAAATTAGACCCAATAAAAGGCGTAATGGGAGCCCTGGGATTCAAGTCAGATATTTGAAGTAATAGTACTGTTTACTGTAAAATAAACATTCCTAATCTTCTCTGTGTTCTCCTTCTTTGGGTAGTAACTTCTGATTTCTTTCCTGCCTAAGCTCAACAGGCAGCACAGGGCATGTTCTCACCTACAACAAACTACAGACTGCTAGTAATGGCTCTTTCCAAAAGGGAGAGGGGCTGAAGAAGAGAAGGAAGGGAACCACATCCTCCTTTCCATGGGTCAGCACACTCATTTTAAGCCTAGTTCATAGATGATGCATCAATATACCATAATCACTTCTTTTATTTTAAGACAAGAAGCTTTTTCTAAGAAACTAGGGTTAGTGTACAGTATAATCCAAGTCTGTTTTCTAGATTGGGTTATTCTATCAGATTATTAAGTAAAGTGAAGCCTTAGGCTTAAAAAAAAAAAAAAAAAAAGGCAAATTAATTTGACAGCCTGTTCAGACAAGAGCAGTTCTGGACAAAGACCCAGAGCTGGGTGTAACTGCACAATCTCAGAGGCAAACTGGCACCTGCTGAATTTTGATACATGGCTAGTTGGTGCTGTTAGGATCCAGGATGGATCACTTGGAGACTTGTAAGACTGAGCTTTTAAAGATCCTACATTTTGGTTAAAAAGAAGTCCATCACTGGATTTAGTCCTAAAATCACAGAATCACTTAAATTAGATGTTGCTAAAACGCAGCTAAAGTAATAGTTTACAATTCTTTTCTATTTAGATACTTATTAGAAAATTAGTAAACTTAAACAACCCTTATAGACCATAACACCATAAACTAGCTGAATGTTAAGAACAATGAAGTGATGTACACCTCAAAAGATGAGGCAGCATTTAAAGTTACTCTGCCCTGTTCTTCCTACTGACACCACCAGTTTACTCACTTGTAGCCATGATACCTGGAGGACATGCTGGTATCCCGTGATCAACTGCCCATCTGAAAGCTCCTTCACCAACTAAAAAGCTAGGAGACACAGAAGAGGGAGTTTAAACAAAACCATAGAACAAATCCCCCTTTGCTTGCAATTATTTTTTTTTTCCATTTGGTTTGGTCATTTTTAAATCATAAGCTGTCTATATTTCACTGCTATAATTACATTTGGCAACCTTATGTAGTTTCATTAAAAGATTATGCAGCTCTGACAATAAATTTATTACTGGACAAAACCAAGTGCTATCAAATTTGAAATTCATTACAAAACAGCATCAGATTTCAACTGCAGCTAAAACAGGACAGAGCTGTCTCGTGTCTTGCTCTCTAGAACAACTCAGCAAGACCCCAAAGACCAAAAGTATGGGATGAGAAAGGTGAGAATGGTAAGGTATTTCCAGTCAAGCCAGCCAGTGCCAAAGGAATACCAAGAAGTAGTTTGAGAAGTACAACACAAGCTAAAAACTAACCTTATTTAAAAGGATTAAGGTCTATTTCATGGAGTTTTATCAAGCATTTGCAAATGAGACTGGCCCACTAAACTTTAAATATACTTATAAAAAAAGCTCCAGCCATCTGAGAAGCTGATTTCTAGTCAGTACTGAACACTTTACCATTGTGAGACAGTGCACATTGCTGTGACAACAAACAAGAGCAAGAAATATACACACACAAGGAACTTCCAGGGATAAAGAAAAAGCAAACCTCATGTTGTTTCCCCTTAAAGAAATTAATCTTATTGCCAAAAAAAGGGTATGCAATAGCTGGAAATGAGACACTTTCATAAAGCTGCTGTGCAACACAATAAAGGACAACTACTTCCAATCTTATTTTAAAAATGGACAATGAAGTTAAGAATAACAAACTGCCTAATGGACACAAGAAGCAAAGACTAGGACTTTTCAGCAAACTGGAAAAAGTTTTACAGAAATACCAGAGTTATGAAGATGAGTTTAAAGAAGTTATTCCAGCTACAAAGTAGTCCCTGGGGCCATGCAGTTCTCATTTTTTGAGAACACTACTGATACAGTAAATTTGTTGGCATTAATGCTGCTGGAAGTTTTCTTGACACCTGCAGCTTTTGCTATACAGTATTTTGTGGTGGTATTTTCTATCTTCTACACGATTTAACCAATCCAAGAGGTTTGATACCTCAGTCTTTCTTTACAAAAGTCTCAAAAAATGTTGATCTAAATGAGAATTTGAATTGTCAAATGCATATTTCTTACCATTGTTAGTGCAGCTCCAGGTAAGAATCGTTCACGTTTCAAGATACTGTAGGTTAAGTTATTGGGTACTTGGGCAGAACTCAAGCATCTATTGTTAGCTAAGTTAGTGCACAAGAAACAACTTGGCACTGACAACATAACATAAAAACTTTCAATATTAACATAAAAAAGATATCTAAACTGTAGCCAAACCTCATTTAGTAGTGTTCTTCACTGTTTAAAAGAAGGTGGGTTTGGTCTTTATCAAACAATACATTTTTGGGAGGTAAATAAGCACTTCTTTTTCAATAAAATAATTTACACAGAGAGAAAGGTTAAGTGGGAAAAGCATCACACTCAACATTGGGAGTTTGATATATGGTAACTCAAGCACAGGTCAGTCAGAAACTTGTGTTTTACAAGCAGTTCCACAACTGCCTTTTTAATACTTAAAACCAGAAAATGTCACTAAGTATTTATGAAGAATGCAAAAAAGCACCCAAGAGTGTCTCCTAACTCATGTGATGTGATTTAGTTTGTTCACATTCCTGTCCTTAATTCCTAGATTCCTTTCCCTCCTACAACACACACAGTTTCAGTCCCAAAGAGTCATTATTAAATTAGTTAGAACAGAAAACTAATTCAGGCTCCATATCACCAGAGATCATCCACCTTTCTTAAACTGTTCAGTTTGCATCTTTAAAGGACACTGTAATCACAGAAAAGTTAAAATAAACTGTTTACAAGACAAATAGCATCAGGATCTCAGTGCTTTGTTGTCTGTAGACAAAAACAAAACTACCACCAAGCTTGATTTACTGGGGGAGAGGGAAGAGGGAATAAAGGCAGTGCACTATAGAAAGCAGTCAAAACCACCCCAAGCTTCAAAACCCTTCAGGCTAATTCAGAATACAATTTTCCAAAGGGAGGGGAAAAACAAATACACATAAACAAAGGATGAATGAGTTTATTCTCTGCTACTCTGAAAGTTGGGTCTGCACAAACAGGACATAAAGATCTTTCTTGCAAATATATCACAGTACTCTGTAGTTCTTACAGGCTCAGAACACAAAGATGAAAACACTCTCCCAGCAAGGGGGTGGTGCCCAGATGTGCTTTCCAGTTCCAGGCACACTAGGCTCTATGAACAGAAAATGGAAGTAAAGGCCTCTAAAACAGTCCTTTTAAGCAATTTTCTCCAAGAACATGATTATGCTGGTGCTGAATACTCCAAACAGGGCCATTTAATGTGAGCTGTGGAGAAACAGGCTGCTCCAAGCTAAACAGAAGTGTCAGAAGGTTTGGTTCCTGGTCAAGGTGATCCTGATTGCAATAAATCCACTTGGCAATATTTTAGCATAAAATGTAGCAATCACTCTGAACTCAGAGTTGCAAAGCAGAAATTATTCTGAAGAAATACAGAGCAGAGATAAAAGGTGGTGCAAGTCTTCCTTCACCCTGGGAACTTTCATGACTGTGCTCTGCCCTCAGACAATGTTTGCATCCTGCACACAATATTGTAAAGTTGCAAAGCAATTACAAATCCCTGTATATCCAAAGGGGGGAAACCTAAGAAGGAATTCTTGCCCATACAGTTATTACTGAGAAAGGGATATGGACATGGATTTGATGTCAGTACTACTAAGGAGTTCTAAGAAAGGAGACATTCAGGTGCATTTGCACTGTCCTGCAAAGCTTACCAACATACATTTAAGAGCAGACAGATGTCAAGAAGCCTTTTTCCTTAGGTCAAGGTTTCATAGTAGGAAACAGAAAATCCTCAAGCTTATTACAACAAAACATCTAATCCATCACTCTGGGATCAAAGGTGGCTTCCAAAGGTTCATCCAGTTTGTAACCATGCAATTACATATGAACTTTCTTTTGGCAAAGTTATACAGGGAACAGGAATATCTTACATGAGATTATGCAATATTTACAAGTTAGGTATTTTCTGTTCCTGCATCAGAGAAAATCCTGACAACACCAAGCTGCACAAAGTGTGACAGAAAGATGTCAGGACCTTAGAGGTTCCAACAACTGCACCATGCATTCAGGGTTTCTCTAAACTTTTTAAATTTTATTTGGATAGTGGAATTCTGTGTTTTGAGACTGATCAATCGAGAGATTGATCCAGAAGGACACACTGTACAGAGCAATTTACAGCACATTAGATACATCAGTTCAGACACTTGATCCCTCCTTCCCAATAAGCTTACCATCTCTGAATAACTTAATTCACACTCATTGGAATTTCCTCTATGGAAAATCAGAAATATACCACTTTGAATTGGTTTTGAACTGCCACTATGAAAATATATGCTGCACAGGGGTAAAAAGGCCAAGCAAATTGTCTTCATGTGTTCTTTTATAGTGAAAGAACTCCCCAATGCCACTTTTACTAACCTCACAGCTCCTGAATTTTTTTCTGTTCGATCATGTGCCAAACAGTTTTGGCAGAAAACATTAAGGTACCTCATGCTACAGAAAGTGCCTCTACTATAGGTTTCTTTAAGCAGGTTCTTAGGCTAAGCAGTATCTGGAAGATTCCCCAATACACTATGTGCCAATGAGAACCAAGATGAAAATCGAGTATCTTCACAATTCAAAATCACTTACTAGAATCCTGACACTTCCTAGGAATGCCAAAATATCCAATATAATATTAGATAATATTATAGTATTATATGCATATTTTATATATATATATATAATATTATAATATTAGATAATAGTAGCATCTAAGAGATGCTAATCTCTTGTCATTTGACTCTAAGTATTTCCAGCTTGGGCAGGAATATATCTCAGTCCCAAAACAATGTGTCAGGCCAACCCCAGGCAGAAAGGCAAGGCATGAAATCCTCCATAGCATCACCTTCAATGTACATGAACTTTAACATTCTGACCTTGACACTACCTGTATAGAATCATCCACCACAGCAAGCCCAAAGCATAACCCATCATATCCCACTATTATAAACTGTTTCCAGGGTAAAAAATTTGCCTTAATAAGATGTGCATTCAAAATCCAGAAGGGGGAATAGAGGAAATGAAAATACTTCTCAGGCAACACAAGTGCACAACATTTGCATGTGTTGGTTCCAGAGACAGCTCATCTCTCACTTGAAGATTTGAGCTCCCCTGTCTTTAAAATCATCTGCTAGTCTTACATAGTCCTGAAAAGATTTAGTCTTGCTCCTGGAGGGCAAGAGGATATAGTTCCTTTCCTACTCAGTATTTTTAAAATAACAGCATCAATAAACTAGGTCATAAAGTCACAGCAAAATACCCAAGTGCTCTTCCTTACAGTAATTCTGGAACACTCATGATACAAGTAAACAATCCCAAGAGCTTGCTTCTCTAGCTGACTTCAGTACTACCTCTGGAACACCAAAAAAACCACATTTCACACTCATTTCACATTCTAATGTACCTCAGCAAAGTCTCATTTTATTCTGACAGCTACAGAAATGAGCAGCTAACAGCTATTGAAATTAAAGTTCCTATTCTTTAGTAAACCTCTCCACAATTACTCTGCTCTTTATCCATTAAAGAAAAGTGTTTAAAATGTAAAATCTGTCCGTTGATTGTTTGATTTCAGGGTGGCTTTTTTTGCACATGACAGAAGACTGAAATCCTCACTGTTTAAATTGGAATACTGCACCATCCAGCTATAGAGTATTTGGCTAATTTTACAGACCATTACAGTAAGGAAAATAATTTTTTTGAATATAATACTTAAGTTTTTTTAAACTACATAAATGCTGGTTTTAATACTTCTGCAAATAGTGACCAATAGTTGGCAGAGGGCAGCAAGTTCTGCCAAAGTTATGATAACTGATGACAGCAGTCAATTAATATGAATGAATTATTCAAGTTCTCTACCTGTCAATTTAAACTGCTAATGAAAATAAGATGGTTTTAAGAGCAATCAACTCTGACATATTTCTTGGATTCTTTCCAAAGTGAGGCAGTAACATTTCAAGTTATTCTGTGTTTAATACTTACCTCTTCCATCTAAGTTCTATATCCATCTCAATGAGGGACTGCATGTTTTCATTTTTGTTGTAAATATTATTGAATATATCTTTAAAATAAGAGGAAGTTACTAAACACTGCACATTTCCACAAAGCCACAAAGGCAGCAAAATAGGATTTCTTTTCTATACTTATTAAGTTGCTTTTTGTTAAAGCTAGACAGAGGCAAAGGCAGTAGAATTTCCCTTTACTCTTGATGTTTTTTGGGATTTTTCAAGAGGCCACAGTATCAAACATAAGAATGAAGTATGACAACTGGAAATAATCAGACAGACAGAAACTATCACAAAATGATGCTGCCCTCTATATCTAATACTTCCTTCCACTGAGTGCTTAAGAAGTTTCAAGCTCAGAGAACAAAGCTTATCTTCTTTTTAAAGGCACACTATCACTGCTATGTAAACCAGCAGCAGCCTTTCTGGGTGAGATAAAACCTGCAATTATTGCATCCACGCAGCAGAGACCAAAGAGTGAAGAAAAGTCAAGCAGAACAAAGCAATTACCAAGGTGGAATTCTGCCAGCAGAGAGTTTCCCCTTCTGCCCTTCATACAACAATCTATTTGCAACCGAAACTGGATTCTTGATTCCTAAAAGAGAGAAAGGAGCAAAAAATGGGACCAAAACATTAAAATATTTCTCCTCCTAGCACTACAGTGTTCATTTTGGCAGTGGAACTCAGCTTCCTTTATTTCCAAGGCTTTGTCAAGTCATGAAGAGACACCTTATGTTTCAATGTAGTAACAACTTTTTCACTTTTCCCTTCACATGCTGTCAGTAGTGACAAAGCCTTCTAGTCAACACCTGCCCCACTTGTTTTCTTTAAAGAAAGAACAAACCATATTGAAATAGGAGGATTGATCTCCTACCACAGAAATCTCATGTAAAATCTACTGCATCTAAGGGTAAAAGATTAATTAATTTTTCTAGGTGGGATTTTCATTTGGATCTATCCAGCCAGAAGCGAAATTACAGATTTAAGCTTAACTGTCTCTCAATCTCAACTTCTTCCCCAGGGCTGGAAGGATACATTTTGTAACAAACAAGGCTTGAAACACTTACTTTTACTATTTATTTTAGATTTATATCTACATGAGGAAGCTATTACCACAGTTTAGAACTCTTCTAGGATAAAGAACAAAGCTTGAAATCTTGTCAGAAAAGTTATTGAATAGTAACAGCTAAGGCTGTCCATGTACTTAGAATGAAACCTCAACAATCCCTGTTTGGGACTTTATATTTGATTTATTCTGAAAGCTAAAACTAGACAAAAGAGAGAAACACATTAGTTCTCATACTTAATAAGTCCCATATGGAAATAAATGCCTGAGCACAAAAACAAATAAAAAGCCTAATTTAAATACTTGTAATATTTTTTAACAACTGAATTTTACTATGAAATTATGGCTCCTCAAATTCATCTGAGCAAACTGTGTCCCACTGTGAATACTGTGTGGTATCACACAATTAAGTCAAAAGATTATCAGTGAACTAATAAGACAACATGTTACACAAGGAAATTAACACAAACCAGCATTTCAGGGAGCAGGAATGCCTCCCCTTGTTTTAAAGGAGCAGAATTTATTTAAACATAGCAGAATTTACAATGTGTAGCAGTAAACAGTAGCAAAAAAAACCCAAATTGATCTTTGCACTTAAATCAGTAGTTAGCCTTGTAAAGCATAATTAACATACCACTCAGTGCTCCAACTGCTCCAAAATTCAGTGACTTTCCATCCATTATACTGGCATCACATTCTATCTCACCCAGAAGGTTTAGGTTAGATCCCAATCCTGCATTTGTAAAAGGAGAATCCTAAAAATAAGAATGAAACACTATCAGGCCACATCCATAACAGACTAGATCAACACCTCTGTATAACTGACCTGATGACACTGATCTTGGTGCAGAGCATTTTCTTATTTTAGTAGTTTCATCTTCCACAAAAACAAAGGCAATTTGAACAGAGCACTTAAATTGCTACAATGGACAGCTTTCATATCTGCAGGGTGTGATATATCTCAAATGTAATCATGCACTATATAAAAACCAACCACCCAACAATTTAGGATGATCATTTCTATGCAAGCAAAAGCCTTGCAATATGTAATTGTAAAATATATATAATATGAGTGAAAAATCTCTCCCTCCCCCAAAGTACACACTTCCCTTGATCCTTAACCTATCAAGTAACATTTAAATAACATTTTATGATCGCTGCACAGACCACTCTACCTTTGAAACTTGTAAGTATGACACCACAGCAAGACAGAATTGTCCTTTTTCTGAACATTCTAAGCCCATGACTGCACCTCCAGATGCAGAAATGAAGAACTGGCATCACTAACAATTTGCAAAATTCCTACTCAACCATTAGCACAAGGACTGTGATCTGGAACATTCTTGACTAAAAACCAATACTTATTTCATAGAAATTATGGAACAACATTTTAACAACATCATAAACCTAACTCCTTTTTTGTTAACATCTCCTGTGGCTTTTAACAAACCCAAGGCTGTCAAAGAGCAAGTTCTGCATGCTGGAACTAAATCCCATTTTTATCCTTCCATTTCATCAGAGCATCCCCATGACTTCAAAACCACAAAATTTTGAAGTAGCACAGTTCAGCAAGTCTCACTGCCAGCTCAATACAATCCCCTCTTCTAGATGCAAGGAATATAGGACAAAGAGAAATAATCCAATTTCAGAGAGATGCTGCATGCTTTCAGAGTTTCCTATCTTTAAATTACAGCAGTGTAACAACCTGATGTGACAAAGAACAATGTTTGTCTAGACCAGACATGAACATGCACTGTAGAAGTATGACATCTCATTTCACTGATGAGTAATAAAAGCTGAATCAGGAAACAAATTACTGGAAACAGTTCAAAGTTCTGTCTTACATTTAAAATGAGCTGGATGGGGTTTGAACGTACTAATTTGCAATGAATTTAAAGAAATAAAAGAGAGGTGAGAACACAGAAATGAAAAATAAATCTCATGTCAGTTAGCTTTTATTAACTTTCAAATGAGCAAGCAGTGAGTTAACTCAAAATCTGTTCTGCAAGATGTTGACTCAGATTTACAGAGACATGTAAAGAGTTCTCAGTGTTTGAGTCACCAAAACACTATCTTTCTGAACAATCATGAATACAAGATCCCTAATACATAATCATGAAACTGGCCTTCATTTTTTGCTTTTTACTTCCTATTTTATTCCATCCTATTCTATTCCACACAACAACACTTCTTCCAATTCACTGTGTATATTCATTTTGTTGTTCATTTTGACAGCTACACCTCACAACAAATGAGTAAATTTGAGAAAATTTGAGGATAATGAAACATTTACAGTTTAGAGTGCACAAATAATTTTCTGTAGAAAGGGGCTGGATGGGGGAAAATGTGTTTAGAAACAGATTACAGCCTTGAAAAGGCAGAAGACTCAGAGCAGCTGCTTGCTAAACTGGCTTCATTGCTCCCCAGGCTCTACAAATATGAAGAAAATTAAGTCAGTGAGGTTTAGAAAAAAGAGGGAGCAGAGGAGTGGTGGAAGGAACTGAAAGCAAAGTGGAAGGCACTTGAAAAACACAGTACCCAGGAATGCTTAGGATGAACAATGCTTGCTCCTAGTGCTGTCCAAGTGCTCTCCCCTTGGCTAATCAGAGTGCAAAGACCTGTGAGTCTGGAGACAAATCTCTGATGTTCTGTTCCAAACACATTCACTCAGTGCATTATACTCAAAAGAAAAGACTCAAAATCAAAAGATTGTTCCTCAAAGAGGAAAAATGTTGTGCCCCACAGATTTGTCACTGTCACAAAGCACAGACAGCTATTGTCTTAAGAGTAGATGTCATGGCCAAACAAAGGGAGTTAGAAGGACCCACCAGGAAAGAAGTCCTGCTAACACTGCCCAGAATCCCTCTGCACTCAAGGCACAAAGGTCTCTACCATATGGTAAAGGTAATAATCAAAAGAGAGCAAGGAAAAAACACAGGATACAGAGTTCACTTTACTTCTAAGGACCTGTACATGCTACATGTTTTGGCACAGAACCCCCACTGCCACAACCTCAAGGATCCACCAAGAGATAATTCACACAGAGGATCTAAAGACAAAAGGAACATCACCTATTTCTATTCACCTATTCTCAGAATACTACAGAATTTTTGATAAATAAGAACTCCACATCAAATTGCAGATGTCTCTTTGGTGGGATAACTCTCATATTGGGACTCAGAAGGAATCTTACCAGTAACACTATGAGTTACTTCTGCAGTAAATTGAAATAAAGACCAAATTCCAAGCATCTCTTCAAAATTTCTGTGGAGTTTCACTTATCCTTAGAATCACGTTGCTTTCAAATAAGAAGATAGTCTCAGAATTCTGAAGAAGAAGATGGTTTAACTTCACACAGCTGAAAGAATCTGAAAACAGCTTTAGAGAAACAGGGTGTGAACCCATGGAATTTTTGATATCTACCTGAATATCTCTGAGGTGAGATAAAAGCCCTTGAAACAAGGTAGGGGAAAACCTTTATTAATCAAATGGAAACAAGACATTCACACCTACTTCTATGAATAGGTAAAGACACACAAATAGAATCTCTTTTTGAAAACATGAACCTTTGCAAAGTCTGACCAAAAGATTTCAAGAGTCTGATATGCGAGTGGAGGAATATAATGTATGAGCATTAAGGTGTATTTTGAAATGAAAATTCAAAACTTTCAAGGAATGCAGAAACACTTAACCAGAAGGATGAATGCCTTCAAAGAGAGAAGAAACAAACTGACCTAAGTGAAAGTTCCTTCATACCCTCAGACAGGAAAATGCAGCACTGCAAGACCTGACTACCAAAGCATATGTCCAGGAAAAGGGAGGACAGGAAAAGAGAAGAAAGTATCTTCAGGAATATACTTTTATTTAAAACCACAAGCAGCAATCTGCCTTTGTGTTTTTAAGGAAAATGAACAAGACAAGTAAGCAAACCAAGCCTGAGCTTGCACATTAACAGCAAGCCTTGCTACCATAGAACAGTAAGAAAAAAGAGAGAAAAGACAAACAAATGGTTATTCAAAGCATTTTAACAAAATGCAATTCTTCAATTATGTGAGAAATACTAGACTTTCTGGCAATTATTCCACAAAGTATCTCTAACTTACCATGTAAACCTGCAGCAAAGAAGGTGAGAAAGCTTTAAGACCTGAAATAAGAGTTTTGTTTTCCCAAGTTACCCATCGTGCAAAAACTCTCAAGCTTCTGAGGGTCTAATTTTTATTTTTAGAATCCTTTTTACTTCAAAATGTATTTATAAATGTTCTGGCAGCAAATACAGGCATACTGAAATTTCTAGCTGTGGTCAGAGTTGGAGTACTTGAAGATCTTACTCAGCTCTGTAACACATCTAGGCAAAGAGTTAAAATGCTCAGTTTTCAATGAACATGAAAGAACATTTCATGCATCTTTGATACAGTTTTGGCCATGGCTCAGTTGTGATTTCTTAGTTTTTCAAAGTCTACAGGCCCTTCTTTCCACATACTGTAATTTTAAAAGTTATTTTTCTGTGAGAATCTCATGACAATCAATAGTTAGCAAGGATGAGTCACATCCCTTTCAATTACATGAGCAAAAATGTTTTTAGACAACACTATTATCATAAATTACTGTCAGTCACTCTGCAGCAAAATATCATAGTACTGCTTTTAACTGGAATTAACAACTTCCAGTTCATTACCCATTAGAAGTTCATCTATGGTGACTGCCTTAACACAACAAGGATGCTTCTGCTTGAAAGAGAAATCCTTGGGACTAAGGCTGTACATTCAAAAGTCTTAATTACTAGGAAAATAATTAAAAAAAAAAAAAAGGAAAAAATCATCAAGAAAAAAGTTCTTCCACTGCAAAATTTCCCTGACAACCACAGAAACAAACACTGAGTATAAAAAGTTCAAAACATTCTTTGCATTGATCCACAATAACAACGTGCAAAATAAACTGAGCAATTTCAGTAGCAAGGAGACTGGAACCCAAAATGTGACATCCACTTCCCCATCAATCATATTAACTCCCAATTTAAATGATGTTCAGAAAGAATGTTCAGTAATCTACATACATATTAATAAAGGATTACACTAAACTTAGAAACAATTTGAAATCATCATTCTTTACAAGCACTGTATGTTCCTGTCTCTAGTACCTGATCAGCTGACTTCAGTAAGTGCTCTACAGTCAAAGAAAAGCTTGAAACTGGGTAATTTTCTCACAGCCAGACATAAATGCAAATCAACATGTGGTTTTGCTGAAAACAGCACATTATAAGTGGGTTGTATGGGGTCTCCTCCCCCCCACAAAAAAACCTGTTTAATAATTTCATCATGTTTCCAGAAAAATCCAGGCATCATATGATGGCTGATAGCAAGAGAGCAAAAATTAACAGTACTGCAATAATGACTCTGTAGGAGTTAACAGAGTAAATAATGGTCTTATGAAACACCTTGTCCAGACCATTTTATTACCAAAGGCTGACAGAGGTAACACGTGCATTTGTTTCTCTGAATGCCAGAGTTCTCAAACCAGAAAATACACCTGCCTTAATGACCTTATCAAACAGAGGTGATGCTTATGAAGACCAGCACAGTTGTTTTAACAACATTGTGTCAGTCTTGCTCCTTTGCAAAATAAATCCACCTTTTCCTCAAGTTAACTATTAGCATTATTATCCTATTCACAGAACAGCATTTCACTCGAGTTGCAGTCCAACAAAGAAAGGCTGTTCTTTCTGCACTTAAAGCTTGAAAAAACAAAACACAGACAAGCATACCACAAGCAAACTGTCAGCTTGCTCATAAAAGATCAAGAGCAACTCTTGTGCCTCAACAAGTCTTTGAAGTGATGCCTTTTGGATGAGCTGCAATCCTGTGTAACAGGAGTTCTGTAACTCAGCAGAAGTGAGGAAAAATATTCATCTTTTCTGAGATTTCCATGAAAAGGTATTCGTGCCTTGCAAAGACTACAAATGTTTGGATACAGCATTACAAGTCTGAGAGAGCTGTAAAAGTGATTAAATATTTCAGATAAACTCCCAGCAATGTGTCCTACAGAAACCAAAATATCAAGACGTTACAGTCAGTATGCTTTACAAGGAAATCTGTTATTGTTTAATACAATCTTTTGTTGTTCTACATCTTCATTTGTGTTACAGGGAGACAAGAAAACAAACAGTTTCACACAGATTTTTGTTATGTATTTGCCAACTTCAAATGCTAAAACAGATTATGTTTATGTAAAGCATAAACAAAAGGGAGTGACAGCTCACTAGAGAGACTGCCAACACAAACCTATATTTTTACTCATAAAATCTTGCAATTAATGAGAAAAGCTATTCTGATTGCTTTGTTGACTTGCCATGTGCAGTTTGTTTTCCACCGAGCAACAGAAAAACCACCAGCACTAAACCAGAAGATGCAGCTCCAGAAATGACAGAGATGTCTGGAGGAGGTGTTCAGAACAAAGTATGAGTAGATACCAACCTTCCATATTTTGAAAGCTGACAGTCCAACACTTGGGAGTTTCTCATACCAGGTCTAAAAAGCTGCCACTGCAAACCACACCATTTTCTGGTTTAGGTACAAATTTGACTTTCCCTCAATGTAACTGCATAAATAACTACTTAAATCTACAAGAGGCCCAAATGCCAAACCCAGTACTCCTTATTCCAGTAACAGACAGAACCTTCTATCA
Organism: Trochalopteron elliotii; assembly: GCA_024734555.1. NCBI lineage: Eukaryota > Metazoa > Chordata > Aves > Passeriformes > Leiothrichidae > Trochalopteron > Trochalopteron elliotii. The sequence continues at coordinate 267,566 of JANPWX010000140.1, forward strand.
AGAGATTATATAAATCACTTAATGAATAAAGGAAAGCAAATAATGACATTAATGACTGCAGTACAACCAGAACAAAATAACATTTTATCTTAAAAACAGGGAAAAGGAAAAAAGCAAGCTTTTGTGCAACAGAACACATAAAAATAGCACCTAAGAATTGCAGAACCAGAAAGTGGAATGATGGCAGGCATCAGCACAGTACTAGCAAGACAGGTAAAGAGAAAAAGGTTTCTGATTGGAGTAATTGGAAAAAAACTTTTTCATTTCATCTTAAAGCTGTAACTTGTTCTACAGAAGCTACTTCAGAGTATTAAAATCTACTAAAGTAAAAGAAAAGTCTCTTGGGGATAACAAAAACATGAAATATTTACCCCAGACACAGCTGCAACGAGATCTATAACTGCTCAGTTAAGCTTCTCAAAATATGTTTTCCTCTGCAGCTCAGGAACACGATAAAAATCACAACCCAAAGTAGATTTTTATTTTTGTTTCCCACTGAGGAGGGAGCTGACACAGAAAGGAGCCTCGTGGAGTGACAGCAGCCTCAGTGAGCTGAGGGAAGTGCACTGTAAATAATCTCATTAGAGAGACACCCGCTGCTTTCTGAGCTGCACCCCAATGTGTAAGATAACACATGAAAGCATATTTGAGCAGCTCAGAGAGACCCACAGCAGTGCTGGGAGCCAAGGCACTTGCCAAGTTCACAGTGTGACTGAAGCCCTGGCTCCCAGTCAGCATGTCTAACACATCCTGCAGTCTGCACTCACTGCCTGCCTTACGCCAACCCCAGCGAGGACATTAATGAACACTTCCCCAACATCTGGGGAGGCAAATCCACTGCTAATCCTCCTGGAACACTACCATAAATTCCCAGTGCAGGAAATTATTTTTACAGCACAACACTTACCTTGCCTTCTTTTTTTTTTTACTAATAAAGTTGGAGAGGAAGAAGCAATTACTACTTACAGGAGGAGAAGAATACCTGTTTCCATCATTACTGTCATGAGGGATTAGTGGATCTGGGACAATGACCAAACTGCCTCATTTACCTCCCAGAAATGTTTAGCTTTACTCACTTCTACATTATTTCATGGGGACCTTCACTGAAGGCAGATGCTATAAAACATCTCATCACTCCTAAAAGACACTTTTCCAAAAACCTCACCAGCAGCTGCTCGTCAAGATGTTCTATCTTAATTAACAAGTACTGTTTTGAAATAAAAGTATTGCTTGCCCTATTCCTCTGCACAGATTTTGTCATAATAATCAGAACCAGTAGGATATTTTTTCCCCTCTCTAAGAAGCAGAGCCAGAACAATCTGTCTGTAGCTCAGCAAGTCAGAAATAAAGTTCCTTACAAAGTGTTCAGTAAATCTTTAATCACTGTATTGATTCTTAAACTGTAAAGAGTACCTGATAAGGCATACTTAAGATGACACCCAAACTGCACCAACTAGAAAACTTCTATTCAATTTGCATTTTTATAAAGTACTTAAACACATTTATACCAAAACACAGTGGAAAAGCAAAAGATAAAATTAGAATAGCACAAAAACAAAAATCCACTGAGATTTCCCATTTAACACCCCCCTACAGAAAGGTCTGGCAGGATTTACCCAAGAGACATATTTACTGCTAGTCAGAAGTTCATACCTCTAATTCTATAAGTGCTGCAGTCACTGCATCTGTTGCAAGAGCACCAGCCTGTAGCTTTTCAATTGCCTGTAAAACACAAGTGTTAGCTGATGATAAAGAAATTCTTTTATTCTGTGACTGAGCTCTACATTTTCCTAGTCCTGTATCAAATAAAATCTTCACCAAATTAATTTAAAATGTAAGAGGGTGTAAGAACAAGGGGCACTGGAAAAAGTCAGTTTGAACCTTATGAGGGCAGATCTGAAGGTATGATTTTACTACTATGACATTGTGACACAGCATTTAGCAGCAGATTTCTGCACAGTCAAATTTATATTAAAATAACTTCTTATACTTGATGTCCTCAAACACCAAATGTTTCAGTCAACAAGTTTCAACTTTTCCTTCCAAGATTCAACAAAAATTTCTAGTACCACATATAGCAATTACCACAAAATTGAAGAGAATTTCACATCCTCATCTTAAAACAAACACAAATCAAGTAAGATAATGTTACCTTCAAATTATATCCACACACAACAATGAACTTGTAGAGCCTGATGGTATTTATTAGATCCATACTGAACAAGACCTTACAGTCAAGCTTTCTCAGGGAACCCCAGAAACAACTCTAGCTGTAAGACAAACCTGAAATTGTTTATTCTTCACAAGAAGTTATTGATGTTGGCTACTCAGCTCAAGAGCAGCTACACAGAATCTCAAACTGGACTTGAATTCAAGAACAAATCTCACATAACTAGCTGGAAAATTACTTTCACCACAGCCAGTCTTAAGTTTGGATGATATGTGAGGCCTCTCATTACAAAATTAGATTGGTATTAGGATTGAGCAATAAGCTGTAACACAAAGTGATAATTATCAGAGACCAACTCTCAGACTCTTCCAAAAATCCTGCCAAGCTCCCAAGCTCCCTTCTCCCTGGAGAAAGTAAAAGACATTAAAAATTTTAGAGAGAGGTCTTCAAGCTACTCATTCAACACTTAAAAGACAGGATTTGCCAGTTCCAAAGCAAAGTTCTTGGAAGAGATGAAAACATATTAATTTCAATGGAAATTAACATCTTGCCATTTCTCCCTTTCCAGCTTTGATATTTCTGGTTTTGTTTTTCCTGGTTTTACCTCCCTTCCTATTAAGAGGGTAAGAGCTATCAAGAAGAAAATAATTCTAGAAACCCCTGCGTTCACAGAGTAACTCGGATGCTGGAGTTTAAATAAACTCCAAAGAGTGGGTATGGAAGAAATCAAAATACAGACACCACATTTAGCTGCAGAAACCTTGGAGAAGTGCAGGAAGCTGTAGGAATACTCCTTGTAGGCACCACTGTGACCTTTTCTTGCTCTCTCACCGTTCCTTTGGTGTCTGGTATCTGCCAGCACTGATGAGAATGTTGCTGCATCTCACAGCCACGCACTGTCCTGTCTCTGTATCACATTAATTTCTCTGTTTTCCCTCATTTTCCTCTATAAATACACACAGCCTGAGCAGTTAAGTGCAGACATTTCTTGTGGACCCAGTACAGGACTGTGGGGCTGGTGACACTTACCTTCTGGCAGGCTCTTTTGCACACATGCTTGTACTCTTTAGCTTTGGATTCAGAATGATAACCTGCACCTGCAATTATAGCAAAAGGAAAATAAATTATAGCACTTGGCAAACCACAGCCTGGAGTTCACACAGAGATTTAAGACACAGGCAGATACAACATTCCTTATTCTGGCATTTCCTTTTTCTGCCAATGATTGACAACTTCATGCATTCCAACACACAGACAAACACACTCAGTAAAATACAGGATACAGATCATATGTCCAGAAGCATGCAGGTATAAATATCAGCATCAATCTCTTCCTATTAAAATGTTCCAAGAGATTACAGTTTCACCCATTCTTGGAGGATTTCCAGCATTGCTTTTTTTCTTTACTGTCCATTATTTGGTAAAACCCTCCGTTTTACATCAAACTCTGATTTTCTTTTTACCACAATTACCATTCTGTTCATTTTCTCACGTTTATGCTACATTTTTACATTTTTGTTACTCCTGACTTAAAACAAGGAGTTCTTTGAAATGAAGATCATACAAATTTTTCACCTCCTTATTTTCAGTCTTTATATCTATCCCACTGTATTGAACCACTCTGCCCTATTTTGAAGCCACTGCCCCTATTCCCATACCTGAAAAATTTATCAATGCCACCATTCAACTAAAAGCAGCATCAGAAAAACAAAAGTGGCACCCTTATATTTAAAATCTACTTCTGTTTTATCAGGCTTTGCACCTAAAGACGTGCTTGTATTTATCCCAACTTCCCTATGCTCACCTTTAGAAATATTAATTTTGAGAAACTAATAAAAGAGGTTTTAAAACTAATACCAAAGTGACCCAGTAAAGGACACTATATGGAGCAATTTCATTTACCCTTAAAATAGAACACCAGGGTCATCAGACATCAACTCAGAATAAATCATTTGAGGTTTGGGGTTGTTTTTTTAACCTTAATGATTTTATAAAGCAAGTAACATGTTGGCTTTTCAAACACTTTAGGTGTGACCAGGCCACTTTGCTCTATTTCACCTCATGTACTCACACAGATGCTCAAAACAAATATACACCAGATATAAGCACTGTTAACCTCCCAATTCATAGTATTTAATAAAGAACCTATGAGAGAAGAATTTATGAGCGAGGTACACATAACACATAATTTTTGTATCAGATCTGAGTGGAGTGGAAAGAATAAACAGTAACTCACTTAAATATGAACAAGACCAAAAAAACAGACTTGGAAGAAAAATATCAGAAGGGTAACAAGAGCTCTGCAACAAAGAGCCCAAGGAGATTTCAGGTCTGTCCTCATGGCCAAGCTAGACAAGAAACCATCAGTAATGAAACAACTGTATTTGATCCTTCCATAGATAAAGAAACAGATGAAACACCTCCCTCATTTGTAGGTTTGCCAAGCTTAGCAGACAACTGCAGAATATGACATTTTACAGCCATTTAAACTTAGGGGTTTTCTTTGTCAGGGAGAACAAAAATACCATCCAGAACACCCAAATAGCCACATTTTGATTAAGAGTTTCCAGTGCAACTTCCAATCCAACTCCCCATTCTGAGACTTGCACACAGAGTTAATGTCACTTCATTTGCACACAGAGTTAATGTCACTTCATTTGCACACTGGCAGCCCAAAGCCACTATAAAATTTTTGTTGGTATCTTGTTTGATATCAAAATATGCATTATTTCCACTGCAGCTGTTCTGCTTCCACATCTTACCTGCATGGACAAGCACAAATCCCACTCGTTTCCCTCTTTGGGTTTGCTTTGTTTCGGGCTCTTTGACCACCACTTTTACAGCTGTAACCTGAGATGATTTGGAAGGTAACACTTCTACTGAACTTAGCCCCTTCTCCATGATCATACGTTGGGATCACCATCTTCTACTGGGAAGGAGCACACTTCCACTCAAAAATAAACTCTGGAGAGAAATCATCCTAAAACCAGATCAGATGTACATGTTAGACACTGATTTCAAGAGACGAATTTCACACAAATAACCTCAGAAAGAACCTTTGGGAGAGAGGTTTGAACCAAGGGGAACACACCTCTCCAAAGCAGGGCTTCCAGCTTCTGCCTCTTCCCTTGCCAACAGCATTAATGAGACCTAAAACAATCAAAGTTAATGCTGCAAGCTGAAAGCAGCCTTTTCACTACAACATAACTTGAACCTAATGATCGTGCCAGACACTGGAAGGAACTGTTAATGTAAGTTTTGCCTTCCATGGTGTCCTCTTTTCCAACAATACAACTGACTTCTCCACCCATCACATCTAACTAGCACATGAGCAACCATTTAAAACACCACATCTTCTCCTCTCTTTTGCAGGGAATACCTGTTTAAGATCCTATATTGAACTCCTATTCTTCTATACTGTCTCATCCCATCTCCTTATAATTCCCCAATAACTTGCAACAGGAAACAAAAAAAATAAATTAACTTTTTTTTAATGACAAAGTATTTCTGAAACAAAACCAACTCGCAACAGGAAACAAAAAAAAATAAATTAACTTTTTTTTTAATGACAAAGTATTTCTGAAACAAAACCAAGCCTAAAACAATCAAACAAAGTTTGTCTAGGTAAGTAGAGCTACCATGATTACTAGTGAACCACAACTTGCTTAAGTCAAGCTCAAATAATTTAGTAACTATACTGGTTTTGATGGTTACCCGTAAGATGTTAAGGAAAATAATGTTTACAGAAAGCTAATGGAAATATTGTCAGTACTGTCTGGTACATGAAACAAAAAAGTAACAATACAGAATGATGTATTTATCAGGAGTTGCCAAACAACCTCTCTGTATTTACTGCTCCCCTTATCCACATCTTCTTACATATTAATCCTGACACAAGAACATTTGTCTAGTTCAACAGGTAAAATAGAAACAGTGACATTCCACACACTGAATTACTTAAGGAAGTGAAAAGCACATAGTGTTAATGCAGAAATTGAGAAAACCTTTGTAATACATTAGGAGAGTTTATATATTAAGAACCAGATGAATTTTAAGCTCCCCTCCAATCCAAACCATTCTCAGACTCTACACCTCTATATTCCAGTATAATGTCTATCACTCCTACCATCTCACAAAGGACTTTGTAACCCAAGAACACTGGCAGGTGAACAGAAGTGGAAAAATGAGATGTTTAATGCATAAGGCTTAAACCACTGACTGCAAATGCTATATGGCTCACTCCAGCAATTAAATACCACTCCATTTCAAGGGCCCAAACTATGCAAATTATGTTTGGCAAGATTCAGCACTGTCACAGAACAAACCCACTGGGTTTGCCATAACTATTCTTTTCATAAGAAGAATCAGCACAGCTCTGAAGGAATTTATTTATTTACCATCATTTCTTCTTAAATGCTAAACATACCTAGTAATCTTCATACGTTTATAAATTTACTTATCAAAGGTAAATACGAACTTCTTGTTATAATTACATTTGTCCTGATACAAAATGAAAGGCTACTACAATACACAGGCTCTACAGAGATAAAGAGTGTTTATGTATTACATCCAATTGAAATGGTCACATGAAAAAACTTCAGTGCTAAAATTAAAGTATTCATCACTGCATTTACTTCCTTGTTACCAATAATAGTAAAGAAAGCTCCAGCAAGCATTGCTCCTCTTTGCTGCATCCTGTTACACCCCACAGAAAGTCACTCCTGCAACAAGGGCACAGCACAGACTTCGGTAAAGAGACAGAGGAGCAAGTCAGGAATTTAAACTCTCCCAGAAATGGAAGAAATACTGTGGTGGTAGGGAAACCAATAATGACAATAAAATGGCTTTTGAAAATTAAGATGGAGATGTCACTTAAAGACTTACTAACAGTGTAACTGCAGGCTGAAAATCCTAATTAGGCCTTTGCAGCTGGGTCTAAGGATTTTTATTTCTGCAGAGAACACACAGGCAACCTATCTCTCCCGTTTGCTTCCGCTTCTAACACTTCCTCCACACCAACTCAATTTTCTCAAAGCCCTCCCATCTCAAACTGTTCAAGTCCTTTCACATTTCATTCACAAACCTGCTGCTTTCACTTGTTAAGCTCCCACTGGACCCAACTTTTCCCTTTCAAGCCTCTTCTAGGATTTATCACTTCTCCCTCCCGGCTGTCATACTTCCACCGCTCCTGACTTCACATCCCCTGTTCTCCATCTGTACAGCGGCCGAAAAGGTGGCAGAACACACAGCAGCGTGCCTGCTGGAGAACCGGAACCAAAACGACTTGACCAAAACAGCCAATGAATGCCCTGACCGCACTGCAAAAGTAACTTCGACTCCTGAACAGAAACTCAAATACAGGCGAGGGTGA
>JANPWX010000140.1:275391-316870 GCA_024734555.1 Trochalopteron elliotii
GGCTCCGGAGCCGGGCACGGACTCCTGGCAAAGCAGCACAACCCCACAGATGCGATTTGTGTCTCAAGGGGGTGGAGAGCGACCTCCGGTGTTGTTACCGTGCGCCCCAGGACTATATATATATATCTCATATCAATATACGTATTTATCGTAACGATACACATATCATAGAATATGAAATGTACCTTTAGATCTATGCTGTATACATATATATCATATATATCATACAATATGCAATGTACGAATATATAAATATGTTACATATCTATATATCATACAGATATATGCAGATAGAATCTATCAATATACATATATATCATCCAATGTGCAATGCATCTATGTCAACATGCAATACAGACATATATCATCAATATATATCGTGCAATATGCAATATACATCTATCAAGATGCAATATACATATGTATCATATCACTATACCTATATATAACAGTGTGCACTGTATAATACAATACACAATATGCACATATATGGATATGCAGGATACATATATATCTAGACATGTGACTTCTGATAGCTGCCTAAAACTAACTTATTGATTAAAAATACATATATTTCATCATAGACTTGCTAGGAAAATCTCACAACAATCAGATATTTTTACATCTTTCTGCTTCAATAAACATTTGACTACTGTTTTCTGCTAGAGATATTAAGTTTTTGTTAATTTCTGTCCACTTTGTTGTAGATGTGACACATTGTTTTCTGAAGCTGCCTTCCCAGGATCAAGGACAGCTGCATATGAATCCTGTTTCCGTGATACCTTCTCTGATGGTCACTATCAGTCCTGGGAACCAGCTATGTATGTATGAGACACTTCATTATCCCAGTCCACAGTGTCCACCGTTTCCAAAGTGCCTCCACACTTCCAACCCCTTGCTCCTCTTCTTTGCAGAACCATGAAATGAGTCCAGATGCCTTTATGGATTTAGTTACATTGTAAATTTATTTTAGCTGACACCTCAAATTCTTATTTGCAAAGCTTGGCTTTTTAAAGTTAAAGCTCTAAAGCTTTGATTAGATCAAGACAAGGCCATTCTGTTTGCAGAATTCAGTTGATCTCTTGCTCAAGCTCCACCATGTGATGTGAAAGGGTATATATTATACAAAAGATTATCCTGACTCCTCTAGATGAAGTAGATTTTAACTCCTCAGTTTTGTTTTCCTAGAAGTAAGCGCAGCATGTAGCTGTTACACTGGTTCCTGCAACAGTGGACAGTATCATTCCTTCTCTGCAAACAAGCTGTCAGAAAATCACCCGCTTCAGCCAAACTACAATTTTTGCAAATAATATTTCTATGGCACCTCGCTGACAATGAATTCATTCACTACTAATAAAAGCTGTCTTTCTAAGTAAACAATTTTAATAATAGTAATAAAAAGCTGTTTGAGTAATCTTGGAGTATACTGGTCCATTTGCTAGCAGATGTTGTGTGTGGTGGCATCGGCTGCGATGTCACAAGGCTGTTGCCTGGCAGCCAGAGGCTGGCAATGTCAAAGATCTAGGCCAGAAAGTCTGAGTGAGTGGCTGCATGTCTCACTCTGCCATTGCATTTGAAAATGAAGATAGAGATGCCACTTAAACACTAACCAGGATGTGAATCCTAATTAGGCCTTTGCATATATTTGGGTCTCAGGATATATTTATTTCTACATATGGTTGACTTATCTCAATAATTTCATAACACTTCCTCCTCATCAGGTCAATTTGGTCAAACCACTTCCATCTCAAAATATTATTCATGTCCATTTACATTTCATTTAGGAAGCTGCTGCTTCCACTTTGTAAGATCACACTAGACCAATCCTTTCACTTTCAAACTTCTCCTAGTATCTATCAGTTCTTCTTCCTGGCTGTCATACTTTCATCAATCCTGATCTTGACCCTCCTTGTCATACAGTTTGCTGTTCTACATCTGTATAGCTACTGAAACAGTAGTGGAGGAATACACAGTAATGTGACACCTGAAGAACGTAACAAAAATGATTTAAGGACTTGGAGGTGCTGGTGAATGAGAGGCTGGACACGATGTGGCAATGTGCTCTGGCAGCCCAGAAACCAACCCTGTTCCAGACTGCATCCAAAACCCTCTGGGCAGCAGGGGAGGGAGGGGGGATTCTGCCCCTCTGGTGTGACCCCACCTGCAGTGCTGTGTCCAGACCTGGGGCCCAGCACAGGAAGGACATGGAGCTGTAGGAGTGAGGCCAGAAGAAGCCACCAAGATGATTAGAGAGATGGAGCTTTCCTTGAGGAAAAACTGAGAGATTTGGGGTTGTTCAGCCTGGAGAGGAGAAGGCTTAGGGGTGACCTAACTGCAGCCTTCCACCATCTGAAGAGAGCCTACAAGAAAGATGGAGAAGGACTGTTCACTGGAGCATGTAGTACACAGGACAAGGGGGAATGGCTTCAAACTGACAGAGAGTAGGTTCAGATTAGATATTAGGAAAACGTTCCGAGCTGTGAAGGTGCTGAGGCACTGGCACAGGTTGCCCAGAGAAGCTGTGGATGCCCCATCCCTGGAAGTGTTCAAGGCCAGGTTGGATGGAGCTCTGAGCAACCTGGTCTCCTGGAAGGTGCCCAAAGCCCTGACTGCACTGCAAAAATAACTCTGAATCCTCAGCAGTCGCCGGGAGAAAGACAAACACACGCGAGGGTCAGGCCGAGGCAGCAGGAGCCGCTCAGCCTTTTCCCGCCCGGGGAACCCCGCAGGGCCCGAAGCCCGGCAGGGAGCGGCCGCGGAGCGAGCGGAGCGCAGGGGCGGGCAAGGCCCCACGCTGCCATGTCCGTGTGTCAGCACCACAGCGCGGCGCAGCTCGTTCCCCGGCGGGTTCATGTCCCACAGCGAGCCCCGGCCCGGGCGGACCGAGGCTATGTCAGGACCCGCCGCCTCCTCCCGCCGCCCGGCCCGTGACGTCACCCGGAGCGGCCCGTGACGTCACTGCGAGAGGCTGCGCGCGGCCGCCTCGTGGCGCTGCCCTCAGAGCCTTCACCGGGCCGCGCCCTCAGGAGCTCGCCCGCCAAATTTCAGTTTTTAAAGGGAATTTTGACAAATTATGTTTCTGCAGCGCTTACTGCTACAAATGACAGTATAATATTGGCTTTCGCGTTTATGTAGCTGCTTTTGCGTGTTGCTATTGATCACAAGTATTTTGATATAGTACAATCTATAATTCCTTTTAGCTGCTCGTTAGCGTAATATAATCTATCAGTTTATGTGTGCCCCATATAACCTATATAAATGACAGCAATAAATAGATATCATAAGCCTTGGCGAAATATAAAAATGGAGACTATGCAATGTTAAAATGCTTTGATGTAACTAACTCAGAAAATAGTGTAAAACAATTGTGTTGTTTCTCACATCTGCAAACTGGCCTCTCCAAGTCATAACACTGACAAAAACCAGAGCACCAGAGAATTTTATCAGGAAGTGTGAAACAACAAGACAGAAGCACAAGAAGAAATAAAATATATTGACCTAATCTACAAAATGTTATGCAGACAAGTTAAAGGTTACAACCAGACAAAAAAGTCCTTAAAACATTAAAAACTCACAAAAATGTTTGAATAATGTATAAACTCATAAATATGTATATACCCCCAGTAATATAATAATACATAGAGAACATTATTTTAGGTTAAGGGTGTGTTTTTTGGCCAATCGCCAAAAACACCCCAGCACTGGATATTGCTCCTTTATCCCTTATTAAACTTTTCTAAAAATTCCAGAAAGATTTTCTAAAAATTCTAGAAAGCGAACTTTGTTTTTCACACTTACTACAGGACTTCCTAATAAACACCAATTTCATTCACTAGCCAAAATACATTTCATAGCAAATAATAACTAGTAACAGATTGCTTACACTTCTTGCCACCAAGAGAAGTGCCATTTGCTTTCCTGTTTGTGGTGAACACTGGTTATATTGGATATTAATTAGCAGGAACTTGCACTGAACTGGCAAGAACCAAACAAAGAATCGTAGAACCATGGAATGGTTTGGATTGGATGTAGCCTTTAAAGAACATCTAGTTCAAACCCTCCTGTTGTGCATAGGGACATCTGGAAACTAACTTTTTCACCCCCAGATTTTATTCCATCTCCACCACATCCTAATCGTTCTACAGAGGATCTCCCTCAGGAATCCAGAAGGCTCCTTCCTGGCCTGCCTAATAGTCACAGAAACCCTTTCTGTGGCTTTTTTCCCAATAAAAATGTGCTTCCACTTTTGTATTGTTGACTTCTTTTTTCAAAGACCAGCTTTACATTTTTTTAACAATGCAAAATATGTCAGGAACAAATGCAAGTCTTTTTCAACACCAGTTTTTGGCACACAAAACTATGTGGCTTTTGGAGAGCAGCTTTTGTCTTCCACATTACCAGGTGCTTCCTATTCTGTTGGACAAAACAAGGAAATAACATGCAATCCACAAACCCTCAGGAAATCTTTGGCCACCTTTCACAGATTTTAACCTGAGGTCCAAATCCCAGTTGCGAGTTGCCTTGTTGCCATATTTTTTTTTCCTTTTGTTTTATTTAAAGCCCTTGTAATTCTTGACAGCGCTGAAATGAAACAAGGAGATTCCTCAAAGTACATTTTTTGCTTCTTGGATGGCAATAGGTACAATTGAGCTAGGAGAGGCTGATTTGAGGGGAAAGGAGGGTGTCATGGAAGTGTTGCAACGCACTTGTCTTGTGGCTTCGATGTGCAGCATTGGCCACCACCAAGGCAACTTTGATGTGACCTTGTGCCTTCACCTCTCTGTTCTGTGTAAGGTCCCATGCACCCTCTGCCTCCCGTTTTCCCTTTCTGTGCCCAGCTGTTAAGTCTGTGGCTAAAGAAAAAGGCAGCACAGGTGTCTGACTCTCAGCTGCACATATTTTGACTTGACCTGACTGTCAAATTTCCTTAAAGCTGGCAGTAGTTTCAAATTACAAAGTTGGAGTTGTCGTACTGATTGACAATATCACCGAGCCCTTTGTTCTTTAGGGGGGGAAGCTAAAGCCTTGTCAATGTTTGGTCCTATACCATTTTCCAGAACTGGATTTCAAATCCAAATGTCTGTTTTTACTTGTTTTTTGATGTCTTTACTTAACTTGTCCTCTGCTGCTGGTGACAGTTTTCAAACTGGCCAAATATTTCTTGGGGTTTTTCCTGTTTTCTGGTCCTTACTCTTCTGCAGATTTGTGTTGCTACTCCAATAAAAAGGTGACCTCATTCTGTAAATTGTTCCTCAGCATCCAGGTTTGAAGCAAAAGGTTTTCTTTATTCCTTTTACAATGATTCCAGCTGTGGTTTAAAGCCTGTTGGTTGTTTTTTTTTTTTGCTCTGTTTCTTCTTGATTATTTTAGATTTCTTCTTCCTTTTTGTATTTTGAAGCACACTCTACTGGTTTTACTTCCTAATATGATAAATAGCTTATCTGCTCCTTTAATTTATTCTGGATAAAAGTGGCTATTGAAGTTCTTAGACTTCAGTGAGGTTTCACAAAAGATGTTCCAGGCAAGAAATACCTGGACCTTTGGTTTGGGAGGGTTCAGTGCTTTCAGACACCTGTTAAGGACAAAGGTGCTGGGAAAGGGCAGCAGAAGAGAAGACTCACATTCCTTTTCTATCCCCTTTAACCCAGGTGAGAGGACATCCTAAAACAATTAAAGACAATTTTAATGCTTTAATGAAGGATTTGTCTGGAAGGTTGCCACGAGGAAAAAAAAAACAAAAAAGGCAAGTACATAGAAATACAGCCCATTAATATATGAACAATTCCAGCTTCAGTTAGGAGCTTTGCAATTCACTCCTACAGTCAACAGAAAAAGAAGTTCAATGCATCAGTAAATACAAACAGGAACTGTTATCTGGACAATGGCATGCAAGAGGAGAATAGCAACTGAAGGCTGGAATCAATCCACTCAAACACCACATCATCAATCCCCCTGAAAGACTGGCTGATCCTGGCAGGTAGCATAAAAAAAAGCCTGCAGTCTTCTCCAGGCATGCTTGTTGCTTCCTCTCCATGTGAAGAGGCCCCTTCTTTGACTTCCAGCCAGTAAAATAATGTTTTTTCCAGATAATGAGCTACTTCAGATGAGGGGAAATACTCTAGCATCCTGGACCTGTCTATTTAGCATTCCACACACTCCCCACTGCTCAACACCCACACGCGATTATTTCCAGCGCTCATTCCATCGCGCCTCCGAAAGCTCCAACTCGGTGTGGCTGTGATCTGTCAGCCAGCTTTTCAGGGGGGCCAGATCATAAGACACGGGACTTTTGAGAAGTGCAGCTTCAAAAATGTGCTCATCACTTGTTGCCAAAATAACCACAAGTAGTAAATCCCTGCCTGGTTTTGTCTTTTATTCCTTGAAAAGTTAGTTAAATGCGTACAGGGTACATACTGGCCACTGCAGTAGGTAGGACACTCATCTCCCAGTGACAGCTACAGGAAGCCAAGACTTGCAGAAAAGTGTTTTTCAGAACCAAAGAACATTTTTCTTCCTGCCCAAAAAGCATGGTGCAGGTTTAAATATGACAATTTAAAAATACTTATTTTGGCAGAACAGGTCAAGTTGGCAACTAAGTAATTTCTGAACTAGGAATTACTCTAGGCTTTCTCCACAGGTTAGATCATCTCATTATTGTTATGGGTTTTGACCTGCATGGTTGCTCTCTGCAGCTTTCCACGGCCAGTGATTCAGTCCAAACCAGAGCTGGTTTATTGCACTCAGGGTATGATACGATTCCAGTCTTCACAGCATCCTGCTCTTCAAATTCTGTGATACTGATCCCACTGCAGCAGAGAGACTTCAGGATTCCTCAGTCCACTATATTTTAAGAATAATTAGCAGAATCATTCTCTTACTAGGGAAGGTCTGATCTTCAAGATACAAAATGAGGGGAAAAAATATCTGTTCTCATCCCTCAGACAAGCTCATGAGCTCTATCAGCAAATTCACATTTTGGTGAAGTTGAGATCAAAAATCAGTGCTGGTTTATCTTAGGCCAGAATTTGCATTTTTAAACTACATCTTAATACACAACTAAATTCATTACTGTTACCCTTTTTCTGTATTTTGTACCTTCTGTCTTTCAAAAAATGTAACTCACAGGAGAACAAAGCAGTTATTCTGTGACAAAATCATCTTTGTTTACCAATGCAACTTGCTTTGCTATCAAAGGTGAATTTTGGGCCTCTTAAGAAAAGCAGATAACTTGAGGGACAGGTTCATATTTCTTTTTCTGCTACACCTGTTTTGATTTTACTACACGAGTGTTGCAGTAGCTGTATGGCCACCACCCTGTGAAGCATTTCTCCTCCTCTGCAGAGGGCATACCAAGCACAGAATCATTCCCTGCTAACACTTGGGATGTTCACTGAAGTGCCCAGTCTCCTCTTCTGGATGGAGGTGATCATCCATCCATGAGACAGCTGAGCTTCTGTGGAGCATAAAGGTTGTGGCTTTTATTTCATTAAAATAAATGAAAATTAATACCCTGCTGACACAAGTTATTTTGCAAAGTTGAGCACTTGGACACCAAAATATAGAATAATGAAGACTGCTTCCCTTAACATGGGATTTTCATATCAGATTAGAGTTTAAAGAAAAGCATCTGTTCAGGTAATTGCAACAAATGCCAGAGCTTATTTCACATTTCCTCTGCTTGATTTTCTCTCTGACATGGTTTTGGTTCCTAGACACTTGTATTTTGTTTCCACATAGGGAGCTCTAAAATTCACCCAACAAGAAATATGTGGAAAAAAAAGTCTTATCTTCTGCTCAGTTCAAGAATTGCAGACCTTCTTTCCCCCCTCCAACTGCAAGGACACCCTTAAACTCTTTGCCAACACCAGGGGCATTGCTCATCACTGCACATCTACTGAGGCTCTCTCCCTGCTGACTCTCCTCAGTCATTACTTCTGCTGAGGAGAAGGACCAACCTGTCCCTAAATCCCCCAAAGCCCAAGGCATCCAAACCTTCAAGGCATCCATTCTTGGGCCAGCTCATGTACCTCCTCTCTCTCTGAGTGCCCAGGCATTAACCTAAGAGGAAAAGCAGACAGGGCAATGAGGAAGGGAAGCAGCTTATGCTTGAGGGTTATGCATTCCACAGAATTGATTTCAGGTCTAAATCACTTGTAGCAATCACAGCCACCCTAAACCATTCCTTTGCTATTCCCAGTCCTTTTGGTAGCCACTTCTGTTAACTTCTGCCTTCTTCATGGACAACCTGCCAGCCCCTTTGAGCAGTGGTTCAGGCACACACGTTGCTGACTGCACTGGGCAGTTTTTCTGTTCACACAACGCCCATCCTTGATCCTGCTGTCAGAAGACACTACAAAGCCCATCTGCCTCAGCTGTCCTTTCCCTCCTCCCTTGTCCCAGAAATACAAAAGGAGGAAGGTCTAAGTGCACTGGGCAGGATTTCAGTGCAAAGCCAAGGGGTTTGTGCAGTGCCAAGGAGCTCATGGGATGCTGTCCAGGAGCATTTGCCCATGGAATTGTGGCAACCAGCCGTGGGATCGGGTGTCTGTGGGGATGGGAGAGGAGCAAGGTTTGCCAGTGGGCTCACTGGAGGCTACAAGCAATGTTGTTTAAAACTCAACAGCGTTGCGTGGCTGAAATACAGAGCTGGAACAGTCCTGAGTAGGGATTATTCACATGTTAGTGATGAGAGGGATAGAAAGTAGTAATGACCTGAGGTGACATTCATCTAGACTGGGTCCAGAGCCCAGACAAAAATACTCCCATTTATAATGCTGTATGTTAAGGACAGGAAACCTCAGAACAGACCTTTCTGCCACTTTGTCTTGCTTCTTACAGGAATGCAGTAACAGAGTCCTCTAGATGAAAAGGTCTATTTTTACACTAAGAAAGTTACAGTTCTTTAAAGTATTCTAGGAATTAATAAAATTACTGTGCCATCAGAAGTACCAGTGTTGTTTTTCTTATCACAGCTACAAAACTTGACTAAGGTATTTAACATGATTTAAGACAAATGCAAAGCAAACTATTTACTCTGGTACTTTAAATATAGATCATTTATAAATTAAGTTTCTAAGACCTTCTTTAAAAAACCCACAGTATTTTGCTTGTTTGCTTTGTTTGCTAAAAAAGTATGTGATGGCATGACTTGGTGTTATTTTTGGATACTATCAAAATATTAAAAGAACAAAAAGCCAACTTGCTATTAATTGGAAATAATACATTTAATTTTTAGACAGAAGGAATGATTGAAAATATGCATGGCTCTTCATCTCTTGTTGTCTGATCTGAGTTTTGAAATAAATTAAACCCTCTTGTTATTTCCACTTGTAATATTAGAGCTTTAAAGGCCTGGCTTACATTCAGTATGAGCTTTGCTGGCTGCCAATTTGGAGACAAATTACTTTATAACAGACCTCTGTAAGTTGCAAGAAAAATTATTTGTCTCACTTTTAACGGTCCTGGTTTTTAATGTGTTATTTTACTTCATTGCCTTCACTTTTGCTGGTTACATGAAAGTGAAAAGTAAAATCATATTTTAAAGTAGAGAGGTTGGAACTTCTAGATCCTATTTTCATGTTTAAAAGAACGACGTGGTCAAAACCATCATTTGTTTTGTTTACACCAAGGGATATGGATTGCAGGGAATTCTAGATTCTTACCAGATTTTCAAGATATGCTTCTGCTGGAGACACAGAAAGCATGTCAGATTTTGCTCACTTTGATCTGGAATCATGGAGATTAGATGATGGGATTTGAATTACTAACCAGCAATTAAAACTTCTTTTTTTTAAAGGGGAAAAAGAAGAAGAGGTTTTAGAGCTAATCATTTTATAAACAAAAAAATTCCCACCTAAGATACATGCTAAGGCAGATCCTGAAATTCTCCAGTTCTTCCCAAGTAAGATGCCCCCACAGCACTCAGTAACTTGAGAGCAAAACCAACAGCAAAAACATCTGATTGCATAAAACAATCATACATTAAGCATTTACAGGAATATATGTTACCATACAACAAAATAATTATTTCAACCAGTAATTAAAAACACTGTGAAGTCTGCCTTCATCTTTCCATGCATTTTGTCTTGCAATGACATCCAAGCAGAGGCCAGGCTTCCTAACAGGAGAAAGTAGCCAGCATACATCCACGTGAAGACACAACATAATTTATACCATCTAATTTCAATAGGAAGTCCTCACAATTTGTAACTTTTCAATTTTATAACCAGATTTTTCAAATGACCCCTCCAGCAAAGTTGGTGTCAAGGACAGAGGCATTGCAGGAGTACAGAAGTTCTGGTGGAGAGTTTTGTAGCAATGAGTCACTCAGCAAATTTGGGCAATCTGCAGGAGCAGAGATCCACCAATTCCACATGTCAACTTCCAGTTATAAAAGCACCAATAACACACAAGTGTTTGGTAGAACTCGGCAGGGTCAGAGGGTTCAAGAGCCAGTGCAGTTTGTTGTTGCCTTTCATTTCCCAACAAATTTGTTTTCCATGCAAATTACTAAACAAAGTTATGGGAGACTCTCTATGGGCCCAGTATTAAAACAAAGTAACTTGTGTAGATGTTCAAGTGTTTATGAAGAGTAATTACATTTAAAACACTCAAGGTTTGCAAGTATTCCACAGGCATATCATTGCAAAGCACTATTTTAAAATCCACCTTCACCTCTATTTGTATATTATGTTCCTTAATACGTGTTTGGGTGCTTTGGTCACTCTACAGCCTCCCATGTGCTAATCCAGCTATCTTACCTCCTTTACCTACTGAGATAAATTTACTTGATTTAAACACTGGCTTTGATTATCTGTAGCTTCAACCTCTGTTTTCATAGAAGCCTTTGTTTAGATTACTAGAACATCTTCGAAATTAAAAATTATGTCTTTAAAATGGAAAATTCCCTTTCAGCTCCTTGTTTCTAAAGTTTTCAGTCTTTCTTGTAAGGCCATGTTGTTTTCCATTAGACCTGATACAGCAAACATTAAAAAAAATCCCAACACCCCAACCCACACCAAATCTTAAGACAAACCAGTGGCCACACTCCAGGGAAGAGTGATCATTTTCTACTTACTGTGTTCTCCCTGCACCTGTGATATCTTCATCACCAACATGGCCAAACACATGGTTTCTAAAATTGTATCAGCTACATCTCCCTTCAATATTTTTCTTTCCCCCTCCCCCCCAACTTTTTTTTTAACACTTGCAATGCTGGAAGACTTTGTATAAGTATCATATTCATGGAAATGTAATAACAACAGCAGAAAGTTTATTTCGATGTACTTTCATTCAGGCGTGAAAGAAAAAAAACACAGCTAGTACCCAAAATTCTTTTGAGCCAATTGAAACCATTTATTTCCAAAGTATATTAAAGACACACTTCTTAAGGGCAATATTTCCACTAATTAATTCTATTATTCTCAAGTATTTAAAGGAGAAATTCATAAAGCATTTATGCAATCTTTTAAAAAATCTAAAAAAACTTGAATACAAAATTCCTTCCATTTGTTATATTATTACCTTCTTTATCAAGACAGGTAAGTTTTACAGACTTCTGTGGAATTAAAAACTTAAAAACCACTTAGTCTCAGCAATAAACCTCTGTTTATTCAAAGAACTGGTTTTATTATTTACAAATAAACCCATAATTATGATTTTTGTAGCCATCTTCAGCACTTCTATGATTTTTAAGAGATGACATGATACAAAACAAAGCATCCCAAAACCATCATTTCCTTACATATGTGCAAAACAGTATTTGTTGTGGCAAAAGAAAAGAGCAATTCTTACTCTGAACACTTCAAAATTGTCCAACATAGTTAAATGACTTCTCAGGACATTTTAGGTGGACAGGAATTAGAGCAGGCTGCAGTAACTTTAACAGATGTCTCCAGTTAGAAGGGCTGGGATTAAAGTAAAGTCTGAGGAAGAATAAAGTTCAGTTATTTGATTTTCTGCTTTTTCCGTGCCTGAAACTCTTGGGTTTTATTTTTGACAGACTTTATTAGCATGGATAGGGCAGGATCTATGGCTTTCTTGGCAACCTCTCCTTTCTTTGCCACCTTGTTCTCCAGGCCCTTGTTTGCCTCTTTAAGATCTTGCTCCTTTTCTTCTCTTCGGCGAGCTTTCTCTTCCAGGATCTTTTCTACTGCTTTTGTCTTCTTGAAATTTGGATCTGAAGGATCCAAATTGAACAGGGGAGAAGTGAACATGGCTTGGAATCTTGTATCAGCAACATTTACCTGATGGGAGAAAAGAAGCATTGGTTTTAGGTAAACTTTTCCCATGACAGGAAAGCTTTTAAGCCAAATAAAACATGAGCTGCTTCAGAAGTCTCAGATCATGAGATTCCTGGAATGGCTCCAGTCACAAAGTCAGGGAGTACACAATTACCTGGAAGTCATCTTCCAGCAATTCTTTCTTTTTCATGAGAAGTTTCTTTTTCTTCTTGCTCAAATTCTGCTGTTCTACAATCTTTTTGTAATTAAAATGTTTTCTGGTGTCATCCTCATCATCCATCATCAGCAGGGCCATTTCAGCCTGTTACAAAATAAGAAAGTCCATTTACACAATGAAAATTTTCTATGAAAAAAATCAGCATCTCATAAATAAAGCTTGTATGAGACTACATTTACTTAAATAAGTTGAAATAGGGTCATCAGGGCAGTATTATTTCATCCATAAAAACATTATTTTAACATTTTGAGGTGTAGTATTAGTGCAAATTGATTTCCTTCTTATTAGATCTAAAATAAATGCAAATACCCACATTCAATTTTCAAACACAGTAACAATCTCATCTGACAATTGTACACCACAGTTTAGAAGTAACTAATGGACACAATTTAATACTGATATTCATGTAGCATAGCAAAATAAAAACTAACATATCTGGATTTAAGTAATTTCTTTAGTTAACTTGTTCTGAGAAGGAACGAAAAGAAAACACAAAATAGCAAATAATTAAATCTTCAAGGACAAAAATATATAGAACAAGGTTTGAAGTCACAAATACTGATACTTTCAAACAATACTGATGTTAAAAAAAAAAATAAAACCTGGGCACTGCCCAACACACAAACTTCTTCTTGGTAGTTTTTGTTCCAAAAGCTCTCACTATTAAAATGGTAGAGTTTTATTTTACTGCCACCCTGTGAAATTCTGCAGTTCCACTCACAAATGCATATCAAATACTTGCAGAATTCATGCAATGCAACATTTTTACATCACTTTACCTTCTGTTTTTCAACTTCATCTTCATCTTCTGAGGTACTTTCTACTGATTCTGGCTTCTTCTTTACACCTAAGTGCAAATACAGGGCATGAACACATTTATCCAAGCTTATGCATGAGGGCATAATTTACCTATAGCTAAAATTTCTAAGTACATCTCATTTTCTTGCAGTCAGTATTTAAATGTACAGGAAGAAGGCTGTGAAGTTAAGAAAAACCAAGACTTAAAGCAATAAAAATCCAGTGAATAGTTGTTCAGTTTAAGGAGGCAGCAACATTCAAATGGCATAAACAAGTCAAAGCCATGGTTTTACTGTATTTTTCACAGAGCAGTAGAGAGAAGCATCACAACAGTGCAGGCAAACCCATGACATCACAGCAATCCCAGGGTGTTTTCTAGTGGAAATTAAAAGATGATTGACTCTGCTCAGGCTGAATATTGTTCTGAGGAAGCTCCCCTGCTCCCTCAGCAGTGAGATACACAGTGCTGATTAGACAGACATAATGAACAGTAACACCATCAGACAGCAGTCAAACCTAACTCCTAATGAAAACAGACCTGTTTAGAAATCCTACTAAATCAAATTATTCCCTTTGGAATGCCTGTAGATCTTGATCAAGGAAAAGCAGGAAAAGCAGAAGGTTTCCTGACCTGAACCACACACTCTGACCTTTGAGCTGGGAATGACATTCCCAGGCAATTTACTGCAGTCCACTGGGGGTGCTCTGAAGGAAGATATTTGGCTTCATTTTGTTCAGACAGGTTTGTACTCAGACTAGAAATACAGACATGCCAGACACATGTCAGGTTATATCACTAAGGAGACTCTGGAAGAGGATGTATTTCTTGAGGAAGGCTTTTTTTCTGCTTGGACTATTCCCTTGACTATTTCTACACGGATTCCAAACTGGAAATGGATTTCCAGAAGAAACAAACCACCACCACGAAAAAATAAACTATCCTGATGCACAGTGACATCAGGTCAAAAACTAAACTATTGATTTAGTAGTTCCAGAAAATGTGCAGGAAAATCAGATTCAGATATGATATTGTTACCTAAACTACACAATTTAAGTCAATGTGTAGAAGGGAGAAATAAATGTCTTCTGCAGGACTTCAACAACTATGGAATCTTTTCTATCTCTCAGAAGTGCCTAAACTACAGAAAAGGAGCACAGAGGTACAGCTGGAGACAATTATATGAGAAGTTAGAACAGTAAATTTCTTTTCTTATCACACATTTCCCAAAAGAAAGTCATTCAAGTCACCTTCCCTCCTCTTTCACTATGGGGAATCACAGAAGTGATCCTTATGCCTTCAGAGTTTTCTGTGGCTGCAGATGGGGCTGAGCAAGGAGTTGGTATCAAACTGAGCTCTCCTCAGTTTGATATATAAATAAATTAGTAAACCCTGTATTTCTTACTTTGACATTATGGTAATAAAACCAGCTTGGGACCTAAAATCACCCTTAGGACTCAAAAATTTGTGTCATACTGAAAATGGCTCAAATACTGAAAATTCACAAATGCCTAATTTTCTGTATTTTTAACATACTCCTGCCACAGTCTCTCTTCCCACATACATTCTG
Organism: Trochalopteron elliotii; assembly: GCA_024734555.1. NCBI lineage: Eukaryota > Metazoa > Chordata > Aves > Passeriformes > Leiothrichidae > Trochalopteron > Trochalopteron elliotii. Next base: position 290,217 of record JANPWX010000140.1, read on the forward strand.
CTAGCCCCACCACACACACTTGTTGCACACTTATGGCAAACTGATTGCAAACCCTCAGATTTTTCCTAGCACTTCATCCCCACTGCCACCTTTTAATCAGATTTGTCCCACCTACAGCAGAAGATATTTCAGTGTGAAGCACAACTAATTGGTAGCTGCCAGCAGCCAGTATAAAAAGTGTCCAGTTTCTGCTGTCATCCCCACTCAAGCTGCCATTTGACTTTCTCAGCTCAAGAATTTTGTTTGCAACATTAACTTTGTGCATCAGCAACTTTCCAGCTGACAGTAAAAGCTTATCAGAACTTTGAGACTTTAGGCACAGAAACTGAGCCCAAATCAAAAACTCCTCTCACAAGACCTCTGCCTTAGTCAGAAACTTGAGTCAGTATCAAAAACCTTGCAAAGACACAGAATAAATTAATCTTTTAATCTACTTTATCTTTCAAATACAGGTTCTACAACTATACTCTGATTTTGTTGTTAAGCTCTTAGGTCCTTGCACTTGTTCTGCTCCCTTCTGGCTTTAAAAAGCCATCAATTCCTACATACATCATAAATCAGATCACAAGAAGGCATCTAATGGTTTGGAACTAATAAGAGTTACAATAATGTGTGAAGAATTCCTGAAAGGTTCAACAGAACCTATGTTTAATGTGTTCTGAAACTGTTCAGTGATATCCAAAAGCAGGACCTTGCTCTCATGTTAATAAGCAATTACATTATTCAGCTATTAATTTTTCAACAGTTTAGGCTACAAGAGTCATTCTGTCTCCCTTTTCTAAGACCCCACAGAAGCTGATGCAGTAACACTGAAACTGGCCAAGCCAAACCCAAGTCTCCCAAGGCTTTTTGAAGCAGTATGGGCATCAGTGTAAAATGAAAGTGACTTTTTTTTTTTCTTGACAATATGAAACTATAGTCAAGCTTCTAGAATGCATCAGCAAGGCTCATGTATCTGCAGCATCTGACATTTTAGCCTGTGGTACCATTAAAAAGTCATATGAAAAATGTGCAAAGCAAATACTACCATGAACCCCACGCAGACAGCTTTTGGGAGCAGCAGGCACAAAGAATTTGTTCTACCTTGCCTCTCCCAAGTGTAGGAATCACTGCCTGCTTATCAGGAACAAAGACATACCTGAGGAACATATGCTTTAGCAGACTTGCCATAAATTCCACTTTTCCTTTCACAGCACTCAGAGTTTTTAGCCCCTTGGTTGGCAGCTCCTTCCACTCTTGCTTCCCTTCCACTGCCTCAGCTTGACAGAAACCAAGCTACACAAGACCCATGCAAATGAATCCAGCACTCCTGCATCCTCAGTTTCTGCATTGGTCCACATGAGTCTGCAAATAAACCCTGCCATATGCTTCTTCAGCATAATCTAAAATAATCTGACAGTCAATTTAAGGGTGAAATTTCAATCTTCCAGGGGGAACTGTGGAAGGCTTGTGAAAAATGGTGGTCATTTAAGTTGCCTGCACCCTAAATACAAAGTTGGCAGAACTACAGCTAAGTTCAAACATGACTGTAATCCATTTTCCCTCACTGGATAAGTTGTGCTTAAAAGCAACCCCAAGTAGGAGACAGAGGCTGTTCTGGGTAAACTTGGTGAAAGCCAAAGTTGTGCTGTGTAATTACCATTAAAATGTGAACTGGCTCACAGCCAGCACTGAACTGTCCCTTTAGAACTTCTCCAGGACTAACCACGTTCTGGTTTTCTCCTGTATCTCAGTAATTATCAGCAATCTTGAAGACAAAAGCTTCACTTTCTTAACCTCTATGTATATTTAACTATCCTCAAAGACTCCACAAACATTAAAGTCTATTCTCCATGTTATGGACAAGGTTTAAGAATGAGATAAGCTCCTTCTCTGCCAGGCCCCTGTAGGACACAACTTCTCACATAATGCAGAAGAAACAATTTTTTCAGAGATTTCACAGAGAACAGCCCACATCATATGAGAGGACTTAGGTATATCTTGGTATTAAAGAAAAATTAAATAATTTGGTGGAAGGAATGGTTATCTTTACAATGAGTTACTTCAACCTACACGTGAGCCATGCAGAAAGCATGGCACAAAACAGCACTGCAAGACACTTTGGACTGTGGTGGTTCTTTCTAAAACATGGACAGGACTCACTCTACTGTTCTGTATCTCAGATCATTAAGCACAAAATCATCCAGATTTTGGGGTTTAGTTATTTATTTTATCCTAGGATACATTTTAACATTTAGGACAGAAGCCTGTGCTGGCAAGTATAAAATTACAAGTAACTTACTCTTTTTAAATGGAACTTAGATCTGCACTTCTAGGTTCAAAATCTCCCAACCAAACAACAGACTGGCAATATTTGTAAATCTATTGCTATCTTATTTATGCTTGTTTTCTTCTTTTGTTTTTATGTTCTTCTTCTTCTTTTAATACACAATAATATGAGCCACCCTTGGGATCTGACTCCCAGAAGTATGGAACATCAGAAACTTACCTTTATTGATTTTCCTCAGCAAAATCACTCAAAATAAATTTGCTGTTACCATGGCAAAAGCTAATTTAAACATCAGAATAAAAAGCTTGTAAAAAAGGTATCCTAGAAATCTAAACTGGTTATTTTAAGTCATTCATAAGTTATTTTCTAAAACACTACATTTCACTACTGGGGTTTCCAAGCAGCCAAGAGTACTCCAGTAAAAACATGTATCAGACTAAGAGAAAAGTGATTTCTTCTCCAAGACAACTTTGTTTATGATGCAAAAACATTTGATGTTTTTGTAACTGACCCAAGCTTCAAAGAGACCCATATATATATGGCTGTTCCCATATAAAAAGACTTCAAAAGCAATGGAGTTCTTTTCTCTGGAATACTTAGGGAGGAGCAGCTTGTTTTTAACAGCCATCTCCAGAAACTGGGTAACTAATGGTCTCTGGTGAAAGCCAAGAGAATATTCCCCACCATTCCATCTATCACAATATCCATAATTTTACAGGAACAGCAGTTTTAGGCAGATGACACCTACTTCATTTAATTCTGAACATTCTGTTTCTGTGTTTAGTCCAGCCTAACTTTGTTCTGAAAAAACAGTATTTAACAAAAGGGCAGATTTACTCTAGAAGTTGCCTGTCTTGACTGACCTGTTTTCTCAAATTCTTCAGCAAAATAGGGGTCACTGAGATCAACATCAGGTGGAAGCTCATCTTCACTCTCTTCTCTCTCAGCAGCAGCCTGAAACAAAGCACAAACATTATTTCCATCAACATGTAACTACTATTTAAGTTGCACTGGAATGAGATGTTCTGTTAGTAGCTATGAAGATGAAAACTGAAATGCTGTACATGGAACATCAAAAAGCCAGAGCACACTAATAATTGATAGTAAAGACAAAACAACAATTTCAACCCTCTTTCATACATTTTGATTAGGCAGACCCCCAAACTGTGATGCATCAGACAACCATTCCACCAAATCACAGGATCAGCACTGTTATGTCCTTACTTCATGCTCCACAAAAGCTATGCTTGGGGACAAACTCGAGTAAGAAAATTCATTTTGTGCTGCAAACTTCAAAAAGCTGGAGTTTAGATTTAAAAGAACAAATTGTCTTACTGGTAGTAGTGTGTCATACACCTTGCTCCCGAATTTATCAAACTGGACAAGAATGTGATGCTACACAAAGTTGCTCTGCTGCAGAACAGTGCTGCTTACTCCATCTTGAGCACTTACCAGCTTAAAGAAGTTACTCACCAAGTGCCAGGTACAACTAACTGACATGCACAGAGGAACTCAAGGTGTAGAGTTTACTCTTAGAAGTGCAATTCAGCAACGTGAGTTACACTGGGAGTAATTTAGACTTTAGAGGACCTAGATTCTGCATGCCACATGCCTTTTTTTTTTTCCTCTGGCAATTTGAAATTTGAATAGTTCTTTGCAGCTATTAATTCTTTGCTTTTACAGCTTTGGGAGACAAGTCTGTATTATTTTAGCCCCGAAATTTCCAAACCTACAATTATCATTGTCATAACAACTTTGAATTGATATGCACACAGTAGCAAAAAGACTGCTTCTAATGCATTAAAAATACAAATTAAAGCCAGTTATCATCATTGTGACTAATTTATCTTTACAGCAGGACAAGTAGATAAAAGATGTTTTGTGTGAGCATATGCATGGCCAGCAGTATGCTGGGTATCCTTTTGCTCTGTAGGTTTGATGAAATACTCTCAGTACTTCCACGTGAGTGACCACTGCATATTCTAACCTTAAAACAGCCCTGGCAGCTGGACAATTTATTTTGTTTATCTGAAAAAAACATTAATAACAAATTAAAAACCAACCAAACAACAACAACAACTCAAGAGGCCAATATAAACATTACCTTTCTCTTTTTCTTAAGAAGTCTTTTTTCTTTCTTCTTCTCTAGATATTTTTGCCATGGAGTCAGGTTATCCTTTCCTTCCAACCTGTTTTTGACCATTTCTTCAGCACTTTCTTTGAGACCTAGAAAAAAAAGCCATAGTAAATTTAAAAAAGTGATGAATCTGATTTTTTTTTTAATCAACTGCTCTCTCCTTTGTAAAAAAACCAACAATCTAGCTTTTCTTCAACAAGTCTGTGGAAACAGCATAAATATTGCTTAAAACCCCATCTTTATAAAGATCACTTTACAGGATGTGTTTTTCCAAATAAAACATTCCTTCAGTAAAAACTGTACAAGAGTCAGAGGAAGAGTTTGCTATGTGGTATCTGATTCCCAACACTCCTGCTGCTCCTCACAAAGGTCCCTTCTCCAGACATTCAACTGTGCAGTCTACAGATGCCAGAATGGGTAACACGGATGCCTTGGGAAGGCTGACCTGGAACAGAGGCTGGACAGAGCTGGAGAATAAAGTAGGGATTTATTGAAAGGCCTTTAGGGTACACCCTGGGCAGGACAGGGCCTGACCAGGGCTACACCCAAGGTGGACCCAAAATGGTCACAAAATGGCTGACCCATCACAAGGTCTTACATTTTTACAAGTTTTGGTCCATTTGCATATTGGGGTTTAATTGTCCAATTACAGCTCCAGATTATGAAGTCACATGCTTCTTGTTTTCTTTCTTCAGTCCACCATTGCTTATGCTTTTGGGCCTGAAAGTTGTCCTTGGTCCTCAGCAGGAAAAGGATTTGTTTTGCCTCCCTACTCTGTGAAGAGCTGAGTGACACTGAACATGAGGCTCAGAACTGCACCCCTGGGCAGCACAGAGTCTGAAATACATGAGAGCTAAAACTTAAGGCATCAACACAAAAAAACCAACAGACATACACAGAGCCCTTAGGTTTAATGTACCACACTATTATTAGTTAAGATTCTGAATTAGTTTAGATTCTAAATTGCTGAAGCTTTGCCTCTGTGACAATACTCTGACAATGCTGCAGGATCTCTGCTGACCACTTGGATTTTTCCTTCTAGAAAAGTAAACCCCATACAAGTGCAACATGTCTGGCTCTTAATAATTCTGGCCTAATAGGACTAGACAGTTAAGTTTGGATGTGTGAATTTACATCAGATGTGTACGTTTACACTGAATTCTGTAATTTAGCACAGACTGTTTCTATGCCCAGCACTTGCACCTGCATAGACAAGTGTGTCCTAACCTTTAAGCATTTTGTAAATAGAACAGAGTGAAGTCTTCTATAAATACACATCATTAGAGTATTCAATGATGTAAGAACATCACCTTAAAAATAAATCCATTAAATAACTGAAGCATTCCCATTTTACATGTAGAATACTTAAATCCAGAATATACACTTCATTTAAAAGCAATCTTCTAATTTTGGTAAAACATTCCTTACACATCAGGAATACTTTTCTAAAATTCATTGCATCACAGAGCACTTGGATGTTATGAGGATGAAAACTGGTTTCAGATGTATCTTATAAACTTTCAGCCCACTCTTCACAAGATGGGCACTTGCAAAAACAAAATTTCATGATCTAAGGAGATGAAGTGACTTGCCTTGCAATGCACTGGAGCACAGTTCAGTGGAAGAATCAGAATCCACTTTCCTGGTAGGAGGTAACAGCCTGGGCAATGAAGTATTTTTCTCCTGCCTGCAATTCCTTGCTTCATTCACTACACATGTTTTTTTTAACTTCTGTAACAAATCAGTCAGGTATCCTACAGGTAACATCATCTCCCACAAAGTGACTGAATTACTTGGGAGTTTGTAGGAATCCTTTCTGCTTTGCCCTCCAAGCCTGATATTTGTTGTCTCTTCCCCAGTCCTACTTCTACTGGTCTCTCTTCAGCTTCCTCTTCTGCCACCCCAGTCCAGCCCTGACCTGAGCACATCCTACTCTCCCACCCCTCATTCCAGTTTGATTGCTGAGAAATCGTGCTCAGACCTCTGCAGATGTCTCAGACTAGATCCCATTCTTTCTCCCAGATTTCTCAGTGGCCAAGTCCCCATTCCTCATCATTCCTGCCAGCTCCTCTCAGTATGGAGGAACTGACAACAGTGACCATGATGGAAGAAATGGGGCAGCTCTCATGGACAGTTCTAGCTGTCCCCAGAAGAGCAGGCAGAATATTTTTCTGAAAAACTGCAAACACTAATCCCTGCTTTTGTGCTCGTTGATACTCCAAAAATAATTTCTGGGGAATTAAATAAATAAAGGCTGAGGAGCTGGTTACAACTTGTCTGAACGATGAAGTGTGGACGAGATCTAAAATCATATTAAACCATAGAATTGTAGGAGGAAAAGAGTGGAGCAAAAACAAGATAAAGGATCCTTCTACTGCTGTGGAAAAATGCCAGAATGAACAGTAAGTGGTAAACTCTTACAGCCACAAAAACTGGGTACTTAACCAGCAAACAAATCACAGCCACGATAAAGGAAGGGTTTTGCATAAATTCACTAAAAACATGCCATTAAGAAACTCTCATACAACAAGAACAAATATTTAGTTATCATCAAAGTCCATGAAAGCAGAGTCATCAGCTTCCTTGAAATTGAACCACTATAACTTTGGCTACTTTGTAGTACTTTTATGGAAAAAATTACTGGTCAGGTAACAACCTTGCAGATTCTCTTTGAAGATAGTAAATACAGAATTAAAAAGAATGTATGTCACATCTCCAGCAAAAGAGAGACCCAAAATCTGAAAGGAAGTTACAATATTTCTGATTTATTTGCCGGGAAAATGGAATCATTTGATCCATCTGGCACTGAAGAACTTGGAGGAAAATCCAGCCCTTTCTTGTGGTATTTGGCAGACTCATGAAAGGCATTACAGTTTCTCCACAGATTAGAATGGCTTAGAAACTACTGTCCAGACCACTTCCCGAGAATAAGAGTGTATTTAAGTGGTCAAAAGGACTTTGATTGCAGAAGGGGAAAGGAATTGTCTACTTTAGGTAGAAATATTAGCTGGCCATAGAAAGGTCTAACTTATATACCCTTATTGATGTATTTTTTTCTAGATTTAATGAATCACAATAGTTTTATTTAATCTTCACAAAGGTGGGCAAGCAAAGAGAGGAAGAAGGTCATTCATATTAGCATGCAAGGAAATAATACTTCAGCCAAAGGATTAAAGGTGCTGTAAATACTACAGCAAACCTAAACACACTGGTGGGACAGCAAGTGATGGGTGCAGGCCAGATTTTTTACTTCTCCAAACACTCAGTTTTGAAAACTTATGGAAGTTTAACAGCCTGTCACTGTTATTAGAGGCTAGGAAGATACATTTCTGTTCTCAGGAAACCTAAACAAGCGAGTTCAGCTTGCCTGTAACACCTCATCAGAAGAATGAAACACCTGCTTGCAGGTAGCTGAAAGGAACAGCAAATAGAAACACTCTGATCACATTAGAATTTGTCACCCCAAAAGATAAAATGTGCTAAGTCAAGCAAGCTTTCCCTTCCTGAGCAGTAGAAGAGCCTGTGAGGACCCAGCAGAGGTAGCAGCTGTCAGGTGTGAGGAGCTGAGCCACTCCAGGCAGGGACACACTCAGCAACGACCCAGATGGAGATAATTATTTCACACCAGCATTTCTGTGCTCTACATCCTCTCAAACTCTATACTTGGGCTTTACTGTGCACTTTACAGACACCACAGCCTTCTAGTCGACTGCTGAGCAAAACAAATCTGAATTTTTCCTCTAAGCCTGGCTAAATATTTACATCTCGTTCTTCCCGAAGGAAAAGTTTGTAAGTTCAAAAAAACCCCCCAAAAAATCTGGCTGAATATCATCAAGAAATGCAGTTGTGGTCTTCTCTCTTTTCACTTTCTAAAGGGACCTTTGGGAGCTGGATAAGGATTCATAGTAGTTGTTGCTTCAATCAGATATGATTAAGAAAACAGATGGATGCTTAAATATAACACTGATTTTGTGCCTAGAAGAAACAGACCAAAGGGAGTTGGAGCTACATCTAATTTATTTTTGCTGGCACTGTGGTTTATTTAAAACTATTATGATTCAAGAATAACTGAATCATTGACAAAGTATGCTTTCTATAACCATGTGTAAATAACCCTGCCAAAACTCAAAATTTTGAATTAATTCAAGTATTTGCCTTTCAATTGAAAAACTTCCTAGATTTGTTGTAATCCTTCCATGTATTAAACATTTGGGCAGGAAAAAAGATTTTGCAATAAGTCAAGCACATTAAGGCAGAACTTGATAATAAAAATATTTCAACAGACATAAACTAGTTCTGAAAAAAATTAAGGAGTCTTCAGAGATTACAACAAAAACTATATTTGAATGCCCAGAATGCTCCAACTGAACCTAAATGGTTTTGAAATTTAAAAGAGCCTATTTGTTCATGAAAAAATAACATAACAACTAATGTTCCTCCCTCCCATAAGGAAGCACAGCCTCAAGTGTGTATAAACTGCCAGAGCTATAAACTACTGTTCAGCATGTGCTGCCTATGCTCCACCATATAAAAATATATATATAAAAGAGTATCCCCTTCAGGTGTGCAGGAATTCTTCTCCAAATGCTGCCTGAAATCAGTAATGGCTGGATTTTTGACTCAAAAGCAAACTTAAGACACACATTTTCACTTTGATAACTTAGGTTTTGGACAAAACCTTATTGCAGGGGTCAATAGCCACAAGTGGCACTGCTGACCTTGCACAGGTGCACAGTCTCTAACAAAGGCAAATGAGCATTTCTGTGATTTCCAGAACCTCTGCTCTTCAATAAACCTCTCACTTTTTCAGGGTAAGAAATCAGGAAATGTTAATATATACTGTAAAATCATAGTTGCTAATTTAACATCAAATGCTATAAACTATCCATGTAAAATTCATTGTGCACACATGCACATTGAACCTAAAATTACATGAACAAACCTGACCCTGTGCATGGACATCCAGCTAAATTTAGACAAAATCAATCAAATTTATCAAGATAGGGGGGTTTTCTTTGGTTGTTTGGGTTTTTTTACCATCCCTCCCTCAAAAGAGATAAGGAGTCCTAGGAGTCCTACAAGAAGGTGCAGTAAGGAAGGGGTTGGATTAGGTGTAAGCATGGAACAAATCCAATTTTCTAAAGTCAAGTTTCAGTGCAAAGAAACAGAGAGCCAGCCCATGCATGAGGAAACTTGACTCCATCTCTACTGCAGTTAATACTCTTCTGCTACTAAATGTTAATGCAATTTACTCCTAGCATGCAAGGTACAGTCTTAAGGACAGCCTCTTAGAAAAATTCTTGCTCTTTCAAGGCAAGCAAGGCTAAAGACTTTCCTTTGGTCTCCCTTAAAACAGTTTTCCATCTCCTAAAATGAATGGCTTGCACTAGATTCCTGAGTATGTTACCACATTTAGTTGCTCAAACCTTTTTAAATTTACAGGACTTCTTTCATACAATTTGCAAAATTCTTTGAAAAACAGAATGCCTAATAAACAAACCCACCCTCCAAATGTGTTGTCCAAAACCAACACAAAAAACGGTTGCTTTAACAACACCAAAATACAAACATATAATACAAAACACACTCCTAGCAGCAACTGATTGGTTTCCTCCTTCACTTTGAAAGGTGGCAACAACAAATCTCTGTGGAAGTCTGATAAAGCTGCTTATGTATGAAAACTCCTTGGCCTTGAGTGCTCAGTGACACAATGGATTAACTCTGAGGGAGCAACATTGTGAATGCAAGCACTGACACGCTGTGGACAGATGGGGAAGGACGCTGTGGCACTGAGAACTTGGCTGCATGATGCTTGCTTTTGCAAAAAGGTTTTGACAGAATTCATGCCAGAAATTATTGCAATGATAAAAGCATGGTTGAAAGCACACAACCATCTTTAATGCCTGTGTATCTTTTTGAATACAGGCCTGATGAAGAAACAGGAATGGAATTGTTCTGTTCAGTTTAGTCCATTTCAGTGAACTGCTACAGACCAGAATATTTCAAACAGAGCAGAACTTCTATTCAGCAGAAGTTACCTGAGTGAACCCAGAATAATATTTATACAAATCACATCACTAGATATGCATTCCTAGCTAGGATTAACCCATCAGCAGTGAAGGGCCTGGATTCTGGTGTGTGTCTGGTCTTGCAATATGCAGTAACAGAGCAGGGCTGTGTCCTGACACAGGCTGCAGTCCCACACCTGCTGCTCCCAGAAGGGAATCTCATACTTTTGCCTATCTGCCATGCTAACTCAGTGGAAAAGATCCAGATACTTTCTTTTCCAAAGTAGTTGTTATTTTAGCAAACAAAATTAGGTTTGCAAAGAGTGCCAGGGCTGGTACAGGCAGTCAGAACGAGCTCTGGGCCAGGATCAAGGTGATGGTCAGTGCAAACCTTTCCCTTCATGGATGTAGTGAGCTGTTAAACTGGCTCATTACACCTCAGGGAAAGCATTCAGTCTGAGTGGGTTTTTGTCACAAAGAAAAAAAGAGAACTGGACACAGGTGTTTGGCTCTCTGGATGAGTTCTGCTGGGATGCTGGATGGTGAAGTTACCTTTCACTGATTTCCAGATGTCAATCTGGATGTCACTGCTCCCCCAACCATTCCTGGTACCTTGTTTTCTCCCAGAGCAGTTGCACTGGAAAAATCAGACTTCTCCCTCTTTGCTCCCCCAAATCTTTAACATTACACAAGCAACATTTCCCAACCACTCTCCTCTAATTATACACTATGTTTCCAAATCATACTGGTTTTCATTTTTAAAAGTGTAAGTATGTTTTATGACTCTATAGCAAACACATGAATTCTACTTAAAAAAGTCTATAAAGTGATAATTGAAAAAGCAAGTACAAAAAACCCTGGCAAAAAATAATCTATAAAAAGAAACTTACAGCTGAGGAACTGAGTTCAGGCATGTTATTTCTTCTATTTCCCTCACTGTAAACAATCTGGATTTCAATTTATGGGGAAAAAAAAAAGGTTTGTTTCTCCTACTATAAATTCAGCACCTTGCACTATATCCTTGTCAGCAAACCAATAATGCATATCTGCCAAGGCAGGAAAAGAAAAAAAAATAAACCCTACCTGGAACCCATTTAATCTCCATTCCTATATCCTTTTCTTCCTGTTTTTTCTCTTTTTCTTGGATGCTTTGCAAAAGTTTTCTGTACTTGGCAATTTGCTCTTCATCATCTTTTTGGCTTTTCCTTGGTTTGTCATCTTCCATTTCAGGAGCTTCATCACCATCTAGGAGGAGAGAGCAAAGTTATCACAGACAGCCTCAAGAAAGTGAGCAACTGAAGTTAATCTTTAGGAAATAAACCTAAGACACACACATTATTTCCAGAAGATGAAATATTTTCATCTGTTATTACCCCACAGAGTAGCCAGTTTAAGAATTCCCTTACTTAGATGAAATAAAAGTAATATCTGAAAAGACAATTTGTCCAGTGAAGGAAATCACTGACTGGACACAGAATCCTTCACTGTATTTTACAATTACTAGAGTCCCTTCCAGCAGAGTAGAACTTAAATCTCCAAAACCAGCCCTTTGTGTAGATGGGCATTACATCTGCTAATTTCCAGTCAACTGGGACCTCCCTGATTATCCAGGACTGCTGAAAAATGCTGGAAAATGGCCAAGTGAGTGTATGACACCTGCCAGCTCCCTCAGGACCCTTGGGTGGATCCCATCTGACCCCACAGACCTGTGTGTCTCTGAGTGGGGTAGCAGATCACTGATCATTTCCCTTTGGATTAAGGGGGCTCCTTTCTGCTCCCTGATCCTGTCTCCCAGCTCAGGTACCCAGAGAACTGGCATTACTATTAAAGACTGAGGCAAAGGAGGCATTAAGTACTGCAGTCTTTCCCTCATTCTTTGTCAGTGCTTCCCTCTACATCCAGTGAAGGATGGAGATCCTCCTTAGCTCTCCTCTTATTGCAAATACATTTATAGAGACAATTTTTGTCTTTCATGGCAGTAACCAGGCTGTGTGACCAGCTTGGCTGTGACCCTTCTAATTTTCTCCCTGCACAACCTCCCAAGACCCTTGTAGACCCCCTGAATTGCCTGCCCTGTTTTCCAAAGTCCAGAAACCCTCCTTTCTTCCCTGAGCTGCAGCCCAAGCTCTCTGTTCAGCCAGGCTGGGCTCATTCCCTGCTCAGCACATGGGGACAAGTCAGCTGCAGCTGCTTTTCCACTTTCCTCACTAGAAGCTGAGATCTAAGAGGGAAGCATCTGCTCATCCAGAAAGCAAAAGGCAACTCTGTTTTGAAGACAAGTAGAAAAAGAAGACATTTGGTTGTTCCTTCTTCCTAGTGTCCTGAAAAAAAAGAAGCTGCACTGGATGGGAAATGAAAAAATCCTTAAGCTGAAAGAGGATCCCTAGAAGCTGGGTAGGCAAGGGGATAGCAGTTTGTATTTATCACTTGTTTTGCTAGGAGAAATTTAAGTGGCAATGCATATTTAGATAGAACTTGTATTTCTTCTGCCAAAACTAACAGTTTTTAAACAAATGTTTTAAAAAACAAAATCGCCTTCAAAAGAACTGTAGGAGCTTCTAATCCTGTAAGCAAATAAAGCACATTTGACAACAGCTGCAAGAAAGGAAAGTGAGCTGAGTATGTTCCCAAAGTTTGTTCAGAGTTCAAATAACCTTGTCAGTGGCTTTCAAGTATCATGCTGTATTGCACAACATCAGGAACCACTTTCTGATGGATATCAAGGCAGCAATGCTTTCTGCCAACAGCTTGTTCAAAGGCTTTTTGAACAAAACACACAAACCAAAAAGTTCTGGGGCATTAACAGCTGCACTGCAAGAGAAATACAATCAACCTGGGAAGGAGGAAAAGGCAAAAAAACTGATGAAATTTAGAGTATAAAATACAAGTATAATCTTATTGTTTTCCAAAGAAAGCAGCAATAGAAGTGCTAAAAGATTTTAAAAGAAGAAAGTTCAAATCGTGAGGCTGCTCAGAAACATTCCAATACAACAATTTGTTTTTAAAAGATGACATTAATACAAAATATAACCAAATGCAGAGGTTCAATACATTAAATTGATGACTGGCAGCCGAGATCACATTCTTGTAATCACAGCATTGTGAGAGATCCTGCTCTTAGTTTAAGAAGATTATCTTGCAATAGCTGAGTAGATGACTCCTTTTTAAAAAAAAAACTCAGCCTTAGAAACTAAAGACAGTGGAAAACTTGTAGCAGATATAACATCTGACAAGAGGGCTGCTGCAAAGATGAGCTTTTTTAAAGATGAGGGGGAATTTTCTTTCTGTGATATAATGGCAAAGCAGAAAACTCAGCTACTGGCTTGGATGCTGATGGCCATACCATAAAAATTGCCCTAAATATCAAATCTATCCAGGGTAGTTATTCACAATTCACATAGATAAAAAATAAAACCCCAAATATGTACAATGCAGGTAGACCCACAGAATTAAAATGAAAAAGCTTTACACCCCAGTGTTCAGGAACACAGTCTGAGGTAAAGGCTTTTGCACTGCCCTACAGCATGCTATGAAAAATTCAATGTGTTGATGTCAGTCTTGAGCCAGAAAATAATGTCAAAGAAAACAATGGGGTTTAACCCCATTTTCCCCACATTCTAAGCACTTCCTGAACAGGGATTTGTGCAAATTTGTTCATCCCAATGATAATAAAAATCTGGAAAAAATTAGAAAACAAAAGGAAGTTTATTCAAAGCCTATCAGAGTTGATGCCTTCTTGCAAGATTTTTCAGGGAGAAAAGATACTGGAAGAAGAGAATGCAGACAGATAACAGTAAATGAATGGTAAACACTGAATTATGGCATTGTCTTAGATTTTTTTTGTATTTTCCTTCAGGTCTGTGTAGTCTAACCATTGAGGGATGTATTTTTTAAACCTCCCCTTGCAAACCAGGTGACTTTTGTAGGTGCAGCCTTCCAAGCACCTTTAATTACAACACAAACCCAACAGTTCCTGCAAACATGCTTTGGAAAAGTATCCAGCACCTGCATCAGTTGTAGCACGTTTCTGATGCTTCACAGAAACAAAATACTCAGGTTGTGTGGTATTTGTATTCTGAAATTCCCATGAAATTCCATCCAGGCTTGGCCAACTCATAAACTGCAAAACCCTCTTGCTGCTTCTTTACAGAGCCAATAATAAATAACTGCATGTTCTACTTCTGTCACCCTCCATTTCTTAGCCTTCTGAAATAGCTTTAGCAAATATAAACACATGTGGATGGTGTTCCTTTTTAAGAGAAAAAGGCTGTACCATTATCTAATAAAATGCCATATATACATTTAAAATTATATATGTAGAGTTACTGCACCAAATAGATTTGTAAAAAGATTTAACAACTAGTCTGATTCTATTTAACCTTAATTATTGAAAATAAGATTTAGCAGCATTATTTAAACAAAAACTCCTCCCTCTCAACCACTACATTTCCCTTCTCTGCACTTGTGCACCTCTGGCATGGGGGCAGCAGCACAAAACAAAAGACAAAAAGGCAACAAAAGACAAAAAGGCTTTGTGGAGTCTTATATTGGAAGTGAAATACCACAGGAGATTGGGCTTCCTGCTCAGATTCCTACTGAGGAGAGCAGGGATCTACATGGAGCTCCTTCCAAGCCTGGGGGTGTAACAAAAGTCTATAAAAGTATTTTATCATCAGTATTTGTGTGCTGTGCAAAGCAGAACAGCAGAAAAGATGTTGCTCTTGTAAAGATTAAAAAGAAAACAGATTAAAAGCTTAGACATAAACCCCATAATGCTTAATTTGAAGCATATTTAAAATGCCATACACTAAGTCACTGGTCCTCATTGTCAAAATAGCAATTATGGGCTGGATTTGATGAATGCCACAAGCACTTCCTAACTGGGATAAATGTACCCAAGGAACAGAAAATTCAGAAGCAATGTAAAGGAGAAATTTTGTGCTATGAACCACAACATTCCAGGTCACTGAAATCCTTGATGTTACAGAACTGCTGTTTAACAGCAATACTAACATTCACAATGCACATACTTTAAGTTGAGAAATTCCATGAAAAAGAGTATTAGAACAGGCCAACAAAATCTTGTTTACAAATAAAACATTTTAATAAGTTTGAAAAGTGTGAATAGAAGCCAAAGACATTTTTTTTCCCTCCTTATCAGACTCCTACATTTCCATTCAAGCAGCTGATACTGATTTTTCCCATTTGTTCATAGCACCACATCATTCTGCTGGATGGAACCCTGGCAGATGGAATCCTGTTTTCTATCACATAACTGAATGGATAAAATGTCAGGAACACTTTAAAGACATGACAACATAATTCCTCTATTAGTAACTTACTTTTCAAAACATCATTTGAATCCAGACATTTCCAGGTTGAAAATTTATTAGTGTGATAAGATTATTTAAGGTCATTTTTTTTTTTCTTCCCAGTCATGGAATTTTACTCTCCAAAATTCCTGAAGTGTTGTTCACATGAATATTTGCTTTCATCAGCAGCCTATCATAGCTGCTCTTCTTCAGCATCACAGCTAAGGTAGCCTTGTACATGAGAGAAGATGGAAATGCTTTATTCTGCATCCCCTGCTGCCCTTTACAGACTTCACCAAGAGAAACCAAAGCTCACCACAGTGCACTTTGTGAGTTTTTAGGTAAGGTGATTAAAAAATGGACATCACTGCTGCTGAGATATGGCCAAGATGAGTTTGCTGCCACAAGATTTCCCATCTCTATAAGCAGAAGAATCTGTAATGTTTTTTTGCACACTCCAAGCTCATCTCTGATTGAAGCAACCTGCTTTAACGCAGTATAAATCAATTTTAACATCTGTTTGAAAAACCTAATTAAGGCTTAATGAAATTGTATTTGCCTTGTAATCTAGGCTGTATATATTACTTAAGAGCAGGATGAATTTTAGAATGAAAACAAGCAATTTAAATCAGGAATTTAAACATTGCTGCACCATATGCAGAAGACTCATGTACCTTACAAAGTTAGATGAAATTCTCTTTATAATTCTTAAGAAGTAGGTGAATCAAAAAGCATTTGAAAGATGTTCCTGTTCATTTAGTCATTATCCACCTTGCATTTCAAACTAGGACTTTTCCTCTGAAAAGGAAACATTTCAAGTTCTATGAGCCTGTAATTTATCTCAGAAATGAACAGATTAAAAGCAGACACTGCCAAACTTGACAAAGAGATGTCGAGATACTCTGAAAAAAGAGAAAAAAATGGAGTAGGGGAAGAAATAAAATGCAAGAAAATGATTTTTCACTCGGAGGTGTAAGCTGCTATTCAGAAAGCAGCTACTGTAGTCCAGTGGAAGGTGTCCCTGCCAATGGCAGGGGTTTGGAGCTAGATGGCCTTTCAGGTCCCCAGTCTGAACCATTTAGTGGTTCTGCCCAGGGGCACAATCATTACACAACAAATATAATACTGTCCTCATAAAAGATGACATTCAAAGCATTTTCTATAGATAGGACATTGAAATACCTAAATAATTTGTATTCAAAGCCCTGCAGCAGATGACTTTGTGTTCAACATTTATTACCACAGTACCTTGCTGCTGTTCCTCCTCTTCTTCACTTGATGAAGCCAAATAAGCTTGAAAATCCATGTCAAGAAGCTCCTCTTTGTTAAAAGTTCTGCTGAGTGATATCACTCGCTCATGATCTGTCTCATCCCAGGTGATATCTACCTTAAAATGAAGAATGTCACTTGTAGAAGCTGGAACACTAAAACTAAACACTGTAAGGCTGTCTTTTTAGGGAAAATTATTTTATACTTGCCATTCAACATAAACCTGTTAGCAATGCTCTCTACAATAACTCACTATAATAACTATTTAGGAACATGAATTTAATTATAACATTTTGGGATTTATTCCACAGTCAGTTTCAATGGGTTTGAGCGACAAGAACTGAAGAAATCTCCTCATGCATGGGTTCAGTAACAGCAGGTCCCATAACAGAAAAGCTGTGTAAGCCAAATTGCCTTTGTGGCAGCAGATTCTGGTGTTGAAGCAGCCACCAGCCCCTCTCTTTTCCTCTTCCAGCAGCCATGCACTGCTGGAATCACACAGGGATTGCAGTGGGGACAATGGAAGTGTTTGCACAACTGCACCCTCAGTCAGAACGTGGAACAGATCTGAAAAATCACCCAGCACAAACTACTTCTTTCTCAACTAATCACTGCTCCAATCTGCTTCACTTCATGGCCAGATGGAAATTCTGGCTGTCAGTAGGGCAGAGTAGGAATTAATTGCTACAAGCAACTGTTGAAGCCTGGCATTACTACCAGAAAAGCTCTTACTAACTTATACACTAGCATCCATTTTAGGCAAAATAAAAGATTTAACTGTAAATACCAAAGTGATTTCGTGTGCAGCTTGTCACAGAGATGTAACAAGGTCAAAATTCAGTATTTAATTTGCAACAGAGAAGCCCAATCTCCTCTAAAATCCAAACCAGGGTTGCAGCTTGTGGGTGGGTCCAAGGCATGCCTAGATCTTTTAATACATTTGATGTCTTTATTTTGAAATGGTGGAGATAATCAGGAATCTTTTCCCCAGTACATATATCATTCATGAGCTGACAGCAAAACTAAACAAATAAGAAAAACATTGCAAAAACACTGTAAAGATACCTTTGATGTTCCCATAGCAGCAGATGTGAAGTACTTTGGCTTATAAGCAGCTATGTTCACTTCTGAGGCGACATCTTTTGGCTTATCATCAAATGTAACGTTATCTGGAATAAATCTGAAAGGCAAATAAAACATGTTACTCTTCAAATACACTGGGAAATTGCATAGTATAAACAGTCTAAGCTTTCATGAGTATGGCAGATCAGCATGAAAGAATTAGCTAAAATAAGAAGGGGGGAAGCCTGAAAAGAGAACAAAAGAAATGGACAAGAACTCCACACATGTAAGATTCATTGCTTGGCTTCTGCAGATCTGTTCCACAGGTTTTCAGGGTATAACAACACCCTCTTTGGGAAGTATTTCAATCTTCAGGCTGATATAAAAAGGGTCATGGGTGGTTTTTTTGGGTGGTTTTCTTTGCTTTAAGAATCATCTTTTCAGAAAGTTAAATATTAAAATTTAAAAAGGAAAAAAGTTAATAAAATAGGATTTGGAAACAGATGAATAAGAAATTCCAAACCTTTTAGGAAAGCCTAGTACATCTTGAAAATTCTAATTAGTAAGGAAAAAAAAAAGTTTAAAAGACCAAAGTCATGAGTAACAATTGAAGAACTGTTTAAAAAAAAAAACAAAAACCTTGGTATACTACATGAGAAACTAATTACTTGTGACTTTTTTTGAATCTTTGCAAATGTAATCTGATAAACAGTATTCAACATTAAAATTGACAAAGCAGAAGATTAGGAAAATCATTGGAGAATTTCAAACAGCTGTGTTTGTTGTAAAACATTATCACTGTTTAAAATGATGAAAAGTTACATGCTCCCTTAGCAAAGATGTCTTTTCCAAAATGGTTCAAAGCAAATTAACTGAATTCCTCTAGAAAATGATTTGAAGCAAAAAACCTCTTAACTTTCACTGACTTCCAAGAGTGTCCCCAGCAGACAAACAGGGCTTTTGTCACAACTCATGATTTAGTAACTTTTCTGCTTAGAATGAAAGGGGGTTTTTGCAACAAAAGGAAATACTAACAATAAACCAAACCATAATTTAAAATCCTTTCTTCCCCAAACATGACTTTTGAAATATCAGAACATCCAGAAGCTCATTCACAAGGACTAACAGATCTATTGCAGCCTCATGACAACAGCAGCAATGATCTTGTCCTGTGGTAAGGAATGACAAAAAAGACCCACTTCTGGACCCTTGGGGAGAGAAAAAGAAAAAATTTCATTTTCTGAATCCCATCACTTTACTTAATTGTACCAAAAACTTGAAGATGTAATCAGAACTTTTTATCTGAAAACAGACTCTCTATGAAGAGATCCTCTTGAACTTCCCATGTTACAATAAAAATGGTCAAAAAGAAGAAAGAAGAACCAAAAGGAAACCCAGCAACTCATTGGATGCCCAATTTATCTTCATATCTCCTTTTGGTTACAGAATAAAGTCAAGATAGTTTACTCCAAATTATTATAAACTGCCCTTAATTCACCCTCCCTGGCCCAACGTGCAAAAAATACCACCAGTGGAGTTACCTCAGGTCTATGAAAGAACAGCTACTTTCAAATTCCAGTCCATCACATTCCTCATAAATCTTATTGGCTGTTTCAGGAGAATCACATTCCACCACTGCATAGAAGTATTTCAGTCGCTTAAACTGGTACTCCCGCAGTTTCTCCCTGTAAATCCTGCAAAAGTGGAGCAAAGACCAGGCAGGTGAGATGGCTTTAACACCTCTTCATTCACAAAATCTTTTAATTCAACTCATTCAAAACATGCACCCATCAACCACTCTCCTAATCTTGTAGGATTAGATGTTAAACAGCACAAAGTTCCAGCAGCACTGAGTTTTCTTCAAGTAAAAAAAGCCTATTTCAGACAGTTCTATTAAATAAATAATAAATAAAATTATAATTATCTGTATAATAATTATTACTATAGTCATTAATTATAATAATTAGCATATATCATATATTATATATTATTTATAATTATATATAATTATAATACATAATTAATATAATCAATTATATACTATAATTATATATGTGTATATAAAATTATATGTGATATAATTAATATTATATATTATAATTGTAATATAATAACTATTAAATAATAATTATTATAATAAATTTAATTAAATAATTATTATAATAAGTTATAATCAATTAATTAATTAATTAATAATTAAAATCTGTACATAACTCCATTGAAAGGTCACAGGGATGAGCTCCAGTGAATCTGAAGGGCACAGGTACCACTGAGGTACCTCTGGGGTGCCTGGATTTCTGTGTGTTGGATTCCAGATGCTCTCAAGCCCACTGAGTGGTAAATCCAACACTTCAGGATGCACCTTGATGACCTCAGAACACACTCTGCATCCACCTTACACCTCCTGATGCACTAGAGAATGTCTTCAAAGGGATCTGCCCTTATTTTAGAAGCATTTCTAGATTTTCTAAATACAGGCCAGTCCAGCAGGATGCATTATACAAATATGGCCCCAGTCAGGCTGCCAAACATCTGGAAATTCTGGGAAAATAATTCTGGCAAAACCTTGAAAGAAAGTTTTAAAAAGGCAAAAAGACATGCCTGAAGAAGCCAGGACTGAGGAGCTCAGCATAGGAGGCCAGGGCTGTTGCTGGTGGCACTCAAGAAATCTCAGTCTGGGAATTCCTGGACTAAGGCCCCTGTTGATTCACAGATAAGAATGCTGACAGTGAGCACTAAAGGGAGTTTACTGCACAAATGGCAATTTGTAGAGGAGAAATGCTGGTTTTCAAGCTACCAACATATTTGTTCCATTGATTATTCCAATGAGCTACATCATAAAATGTCAAACTCACATCAACAGGCAAATCTTTTCAAGTTTCATCATAACGCATTTATTAAATGCATGATAATGAACCAGTGCCTGTTGTAAAACAACCTTTGAAAAAAACTAAAAAATTAAGGTGTCCACATGACACTTCCACATATGAACTCCTGGAAACAGGAGCTGATTGGGATTCCCACTAAGAATTAAACACATTACAGCCCTCATTTGAAGAGAAAATTAAAATTAATACCCATCATCCTCTGTGGTATTCTCAGGAAGATCAAACAGTTCCACAGGTCCTTTTTGTTCTTCCTCTTTCAATCTCTCTTTTCCAAACTCTGAAGGATAAATCTACACATGCAAGAACACAAAACTAAAATTTTAACTGCAGTGTAATGTACACTAGCTAAGGAAAAAAAAATCTCTCCAGGCTTTTACACTTTACAGTTTTTAAGACCAGTAAAGGGATCAATTCCATAAACTTTAATACCTTCCTAATTTTAATGTATGGAAAAGACAGCAGAATAACCAAACTCCCTGCCAGGAATTTTGAGGCAGATGAAGAACAACAGGAATCCTGACTCTGTTCATTGCACTGTGGCCCTCTTCAGAAAGAGGTATCTGAATAAAATTTCACAGAGAGCTGAGGCAGACACAAATAATGGAAAAATATAACTTAATTGGCCAGAGTACAACCGATTTATTAGTAAGGTCTAAGGCTGGGTCTTAGGTCTAAGGTTGTATTACCTGCCACACAGACCACTGAACATTAAACTCATCAAGGAAATGTAGTAGGAGAAGGTCCTACTAGAACTGAGAACTTCAGTATTAATGTCAGAAAACCAGCACTGAGAGCCAACCTCATAAACATGAGAAGTCAATGGCTTTGGCCTCTAACTCTGCCAAATCCATGCCTGTTACAGCAAATTAAATTAACACAGTTTCTCTTTAAACACGTGAGTATTTCTTTTGGTTCTCCACAGCACTGTCTTACTTCTTATTTTAGAGTCTATTTTTTTTAACAGTGAAAGCCAGTGCTCCTTTCAGAAACCAGGAGTTTCTTACCTTAACAGAAAACACTGTTCCTCCTTTAGGTGTGAATGAATTAAACAGAGCCAGCAAATCCTTAGCCTTCAACCTGTCCCAATCCATGTTACAGACTGCCAATCTACTTGTAATCTGAAAGAAAAAAACATAAGATTCATAGGTTTAATTGTTGACTGTTGTGGGGAATGCACAATTCTCTAGGAGAACTCAGTGGTAAAAATCAAAGTCAGCAATAAACTTTGCTGAAAAGCTGCTTTGTCATCATGACTTTTTATCACTTGAACTAGCAAATATGAGAAGCAGCAAATACCAGAGCACATAAAAAGGACATAAAGAGTGAAGCACCACAGAATGGACTGCACCAATCACAGATTTAGAACTGCAGCAACAACATAATCACTTAGGATTTTGTTATCATCAAACATTGACAGTCTCAGGAGCAACCACTGTCATTATTGTGGCAGCACTAGAGTACTGTGATTTCTTTCACACTGGTTGTGCTAGCTGTAAAGTTCTATTTCACTGTCTCATGATGCCTTGAATTTTTAAAGTGTGAGTTAAATAACTAAATTGTTGAAAAGTGAAAAAAAACCCCAATAATGAGCAAAAGCAGTATTATTTAAATTCTGAAAGGCTCAGTTTTGTCTGTCCTTTCACCTGCAGACAGCTTCTCCACAGGTATAGGTAGGTGTGCTTAGGGAAAGAGGAGACACCAATGAAAACTGCAAGTCTCTCACTGTCACACAATTTCATCATCACTTCCATTCTGTCACTAAAAGCCTGAAAAACCTTTATGAAAAAGACTTCCACAAAGTGCTCCATACATGATGGTCTGTAATGAACCCATCACACTTCTGAGTTTGTCATGCAGCAACTTTTCACATGCAAAGCATTGTTACCTCATCTCCACGAGGGGCATCTTTATCCAGCTCGCGCCACGAGTGCTCGATCTCTGGCTCCTTTGGAAACAGCTCATTTAAATCCTCATCATCCTCTGAGCTGGTTTCAATGTTCCCTATGCCTCTGGCTAGATCAGGCCCACTATCACTTTCTTCATCATCTTCTGAATCACTGTCATCTTCACCCGTTTCCCTGTCATCTTCTGGCTCCTCTTCCTCACCTGTTTCTCCACCATCGTCTGATTCCTCCTCTTCTGATTCTGCATCCTCACTTGCAGAGGTTTCTTCCTCTGACTGGCTTCTAGATTTTACACTTTGCTCACAGATGTCTGAGCACAGAAAGATAAACATTAGATACATTTTAATGTTAGAATTACACAAGACCCTTTACAAAAAGGAAAACTTCAGGGCTTTTTCATACCTATTTAGAGGAGTCCTGAAAGGTGTAATGATGCAGGAGCAAATAACAGAGAACATCAGCATTGCCTCTTTTGTTTTTCTGGTCTTACCTAATTTAATTACTCTTTAGGTCCAAAATAGTGTTACCAATCTCAACTGTAATTAAATATTCTGCTATTTTACTTATATTACAGAACCAATGGGTAGAAATCTATTTAATAATGGAGGCTATACACACACACAGGCAATATAAATAAAGTTTTGTTCTTTCTAATCCCCTTTAAAAATAATGGCTCAATGCTTCCATGTCTACAGTTTCAGCCCACAAGTTGTGATGTGGACTGTGGCTACCAAGCCTTCATGGTATCAGTTCATACATCTGCTGTTCAGTTTCAGAAACACAGCAGTGTACGTGCTGTTGTAAATTTTACCAACAATTTCAGTGCCAACAATTAAAAGGACAGAGATGTTCACAATCTTACTGAAGAATCAGAACTGATTCTACACAGAGCTGACCAACTCCAATCCTTCAGCAGCACTGAATCTGGGTCAGTCAGCTATTTTATAGCTAATCTTGCAAAATATCTTCTATGGATAGAACAAAAGCATCAACACCCAAACAAACACAGCTGAATTCTCCTTGTTATTTGAACAACTAACCTGATTCTTTCATTTTCCCTCCTATGGATTGGTCCCTCCTGGGAGCTTTGACTGACTTAGCAGCACTTGCTTGTGAAGATTTTTCCTTGTTTTGAATTGAAATGGATTTTCCCTTTGGCACATCTCCTTGCTTGTTTTCCCCTTTGGGTAAAAGGCCCTTGTTTTCCCGAGAGAGATCAACTTCCACTGCAGGTTTCTCTGAGTCCTCTTTCAAGCTGAGCTTAGATTTACTTTTCTGTCCATCTTTTTTAAGGTCATTTAGTTTAGTCACCACTTCAGATGTTTGGTCCACCTCCTGTTGGTTTTTTTTGCTTTTTCTGCTCTCCTCCTTTGGGAGGCCACCAGCAGAATCTGCTTCTCCTTTCCCTTTCTTTTTCTTTTTTTTCTTCACCGCGAGTTCTTTACTCTCGCCCTCCGAAAGATCAGAGTCAGATTCCGACAAGGCATAAAACTTCCTGAGGTTCTCTGCAGAGCTGTAGTTGACAGGGCGACCCCTTTTATCCACTGTGCACCTCAGCTTGAACTTCTTGTCGTGGAACATGGCTCGGAACCGCTTGTCAATCTTGACCTTGCGTTCCTTTTCGGGCATCTCCCAAAACCTGGGGTCCCTGGCGATGCGGCTGAAGCGCCCATCGCTCAGGATTTCCTCCTGGGAGGACATCTTCGATGCCACTGAAGACTTGGACATCTATAAGATGGAAAAAATAAACAACCCTAAACACTTCTGATTAAAAAAAAAAACCCTCAGCTAATTAACAGAGATTTAGATACGTAAACTGAAAAAAAAAACCAAACCAAATTGGATTTCTGAGCTGTCTCTAAAAAGTTCTTTCTAAAAGCACAGATGGCAATTTCATGGCATCACACACCACTTGTAATGCTGGGTTTTTTAGGGAAAATTATTTTATGCTTGCCTGCTGCTAGAGGACACGAAAGAACTACACTCACCCGTCAGGTTGAGAAGGGAGAAGAGAAAGAAATTTTATTTTGGTTTGGGGTTTAAACAGGGTTTGGAATTTGACCAGCGACTGGGGAATGAGGTTAACACCTCTGTGACCACACTGGCCAAGCCAGAAGTCCATCAGTTTGTCCTTCCTCCTGGAAAGGAATGCATATTTACAAAACATCACTCTTTGCTTATGTTACAAGGGCGAGAAACTCCAGCAGAGAAATGTAAAAACATCAGAAGGCTGAAAAAATCAAGGCGACACTTGCCACTCAGTCTAAACCTGTTAGCAATGCTCTCTACAATATCTCACTATAATAACTATTTAGTAACATGAATTTAATTATAACATTTTGGAATATGGTTCCCACCTGGTTGGAAGGGACCTCAAAGATCACCTGGCCCAGCATTTCTTGGCCAAAGCATTCCACAAACAAGATGGCCCAGCACTCTGTCCAGCCAAATCTTCTAAGTGGGAATCCACCACTTCCCTGAGGAGATTTTTGCAGTGGTTGAATGTTCTCATTGAGGAAAGTTTTCCCCTTTGTATTTAAATGGAATCTCCCCAGGAATAACTTGTACCTATTACCCTCTGCCTTTTGCTTGTGACTTCTTGTAAAAACAGAGTCTCAATGCTCTCTGTAGCCACCTTTTAAATACTGGAACATGAGGATAAGGTCTCCCCTGAGCCTTCTTTCCTCAAGGCAGAGCAAACCCAGCTCTCTCTGCCTTTCCTCACATGGAACTACCCAGTCCTTTGGACCTTCTCTGGACCCTCTCCAGCCTGTCCACATCTCTTTTGCACAGCAGGAACCAAAACTGAACACAGAATTCCAGATGTGACCTGACAAGCACCAAGTGGGATAATGACTTCTTTACCTCTGCTGCTGATGTCTGGTTGATGGAACCCAGCACCCCGTTGGCTTTGATGCAGCAGCAGATTTAAACAAGTCACAAATAATCCTGAACCTACAACAGCCTCAACCACAAATGTTTGCTTTGCCAGCTGTGCTGGCAGCCCAGAAATCCCCTGTGCCCTGGGCTGTGCCCAAAGCTCCACGGACAGCAGGTGAGGAAGGGAATTCTGGCCCTCTGCTCAGGGGAGAGCCCACCTAAAGTGCTGTGTGCAGATCTGGGGTCCCAACACAGGAAGAACATGGAGCTATTGCAGCAAGTCCAGAGATCAGCAAGATATTTAGAGAGATGAAGTTCCTCTCCTATGAGAAAAGACTGAGAATTGCAATTTGTTCAGCCTGGAGAAGAGAGGGCTTCAGGAGACCTAATTGTGGCCCTCCAGTATCTGAGAAGAGCCTACAAGAAAGACGGAGAAAGAATATTTACAAGGGTCTGGACTAACAGGATGAAGGGGCACGGCTTCAACTTATTAGAAGGTAGGTTTAAATTAGATAGGGGGAAAAAAGAATTCTTCCCTGTGAGGGTGGTGAGGCACCGGTACAGGCTGCCCGGAGAAGCTGTGGATGCCTCAGCCCTGGAAGTGTTCACGGGCAGGTTGGATGGGGCTCCGAGCAACCTGGCCCTGCCCATGGGAGAGGGGCTTCGAACTAGATTGCGTTTAAGATCCCTTTTAACCCGAGCCCTTCTATGATTCTACGGTAACGGATACACCTGGGCTGCAGACACATCCCTCCGTGACGCCCCACCACACCACGCACGGCACCCTCCACGAGATTAGCACCGCGGCTAGCAGCCCACCAGCAGCACCAGGTGCGCCAAGACGGCTGCGCCCCCCACACCCGCTCCGTCCCCGACCTCAGCGACCGAGGGAAGAGCCCCGAGGACGCTCCGCTCGCACCCACCA